>CM055900.1:62561619-63106619 GCA_029582155.1 Panopea generosa
CAGAAAGGTATTTATCTAACATAAATTTATTTATCGGACAAAAGGTATTTATCAGACAGAAAGGTATTTATCAGACAGAAAGGTATCTATCGGACAGAAAGGTATTTATCCGACAGAAAGGTATTTATCGGACCGAAAGGTATTTATCTAACATAAATTTATTTATCGGACAGAAAGGTATTTATCAGACAATCTGAGATAAAGGTATTTATCGGAAAGAAAGGTGTTTATCGGACAGAAAGTCATTTATCTGACAGAAATGCATTAATCGGACAGAAAGGTATTTATCTGACAGGCGTGTATTAATCGGACAGAAAGGTATTTATCTGACAGAAAGGTATTTATCAGACAATCTGACAGAAAGGTATTTATCGGACAGAAAGGTATTTATCGGACAGAAAGTCATTTATCTGACAGAAATGCATTTATCTGACAGAAAGGTATTTATCTGACAGGGATGTATTAATCGGACAGAAAGGTATTTATCTGACAGAAAGGTATTTACCAAACAATCTGACAGAAATGCATTTATCGGACAGAAAGGTATTTATCGGACAGAAAGGTATTTATCGGACAGAAAGTCATTTATCTGACAGAAATGCATTTATCTGACATAAAGGTATTTATCTGACAGGGATGTATAAATCGGACAGAAAGGTATTTATCTGACAGAAAGGTATTTACCAGACAATCTGACAGAATGGTATTTATCGGACAGAAAGGTATTTACCAGACAATCTGACATAAATGCATTTATCGGACAGAAAGGCATTTATCGGACAGAAAGTCATTTATCTGACAGAAATGCATTTATCTGACAGAAAGGTATTTATCTGACAGGGATGTATTAATCGGACAGAAAGGTATTTATCTGACAGAAAGGTATTTACCAGACAATCTGACATAAATGCATTTATCGGACAGAAAAGTATTTATCGGACAGAAAGTCATTTATCTGACAGAAATGCATTAATCGGACAGAAAGATATTTATGTGACAGGGATGTATTAATCAGACAGAAATGCATTTATCTGACAGAAAGGTATTTATTGGACAGAAAGTCATTTATCTGACAGAAAGGTATTTATCTGACAAAAATGTATTAATCTGACAGGAAAGTATTTATCTGACAGAAATGTATTTATCGGACAAGAAGATATTTTACGGACAGAAAGGTATTTATCTGACAGAAATGTATTTTTCTGACAGAAATGTAATTATCTGTCAGAAATGTATTTATCTGACAAAGGTATTTATCTGACATAAATGTATTTATCTGACAGGGTGGAAGGTAATTATCTGACAGAAATGTTTTTATCTGACAGAAAGAAATTTATCGGACAGAAAGGTATTTATCTGAGAATAGCGAATGTGGAAACAATGTCTTTAGCCAATAGAGATTCGGTATGCATAAACACTGATAAGAAAACGAGGCTGGAATTATAAAATAGTGTTGCATAAAAACGGACTGTTTTTTAAGGTATGTCATTCAATAACCAACCTTTTCAGCGCATTAAGCAACAAAAGTCCCAATACCATTACGTTAAAACTAGAGAGTTTTGTTTTGCACTCGTCCGCTTAATTGCACATAACGTTTTTATATTGTTCAAACGTTCTGGGAAATTAATATCCTATTTATACATTATAAAACTAACATTTCATTAACAGCCACTGCGGTAATTACCACCAGAAACTTTATAACTATAAGTACTCCTGTACGCAGTTATACTGACAACAGTATCAACTAGATTATTAATTAGTCTGTTGTCTGCTGCAATCAGACGGTTTTATGTTTGGTACACGTGCATGTGCACCATGCACAACTGTAACTATGTCGCGTTTTAATTTGATATTGTTTTGTATTTCTTTTTTTTTTATATATCAAAATTATATATATTTTTATACCGATTAACTTTAGCTCAATTACAAGTAAGCCATATGTCATCGGCTCGGGCACAAACTACATTCGACAGCTACTGGTACTTTCTAAGAAACAGACAGGAATACGAGTCACAAAAGCTATAAACTTAATTATCAGTAGAGCTTAATCAGCATGAAAAAGTAATTTTGCCATAGAATACAAGCGGTGCACAAATCATATTACAAGCTGCTATTGCATACATTGCAAACAACATACATACGTTACATTATAAGTAAGTTTACGCTCGAACAACAATCCGTACGCATGCGTGTTAACAAAACATTAAGAGAGCATTGACATTCGATTTTAACACTGTTTCTACTTTTTATATTGTGTAAAATATCGGCCAAACTGTAGAAAAACAACACTTTAACATTATAATGCGCCGAATTCAGCTATTAAAATATCATATACCTGGTAAACAAACAAAACATACCGGATGTATCTGCTGCATCTATACTGCCTATAAATCATATAAAACAAATACAACAACACCGTAATACAGCTCATAACTGTAGTTTGAAGTTTTAAAAAAAATTAATTGATAATTTCTGTGTATGTTTTTGCTACCCGCCTTAAACCTTGATGTGTGATTAACTATTGGCAATGGATGTGAGAAAGTTTTTGAAAGCAACTGCTGTTTCTCTAGTAATGTTGATTAGAATTTCGTCCTTATCATTAATAAAAACTAGTAAAGTGTCGTTAGATTTATTTGTAAGTAAATGTGATATAAGGTAGCATATAGTTACAAATAAACAATTATCATTTAAACACTTAAAAAAAATTGTATTTCTTAAAATGTTTAAGATGTGTAAAACGTATGTAAATAAGCATAAAGTCTTTTTTATGCTGTAAAGATATTGTACGTTTTACAATGTAATTTCGTAGACAGATAAGCTTATTCGCCTTGCATAACAAGATAATACGACTTTCCACTTTACGTAAAATCAAAACAACACTGTTGTGATACATGTACACGCTGCACGTTATGGAAATGGTACATGTACATGGTGCACGTTATGGAAACGGTACATGTACACGGTTCACGTTAATGAAACGGTACACGAACACGGTGCACGTTATTGAAACGGTACATGTACACGATGCACGTTATTAAAACGGTACATGTACACTGTGCACGTTATTGAAACGGAACATATACACTGTGCACGTTATTGAAATGTTACGTGTTCACGGTGCACGTTATTAAAATGTTACATGTACCGGGTGCACGTTATTGACGACAGTAGAGCTCTCTGCTTTCACATATTCTAGCAAGTGCCTGACTGATTTAGAGTAGCTGAAACGATTTGAATGCAATATACACAGTGGTAATTGAAACGAGTGATTGACAGCTAGAACATTTTAGCAGCAATTTGGTTATACGAGGTTTTGAATGAAATACGCATTTCAGCTGCCAGTCATGGACATGCTGTAATGTGGAGCTTTGTTGCAAGTGAAATATACAAATAAACAGTGCACAGTGAACATTTTTTTTATATTTCATATCGGCCGATCGAGAAATATAGCGCACACTTGAAAATCATACTTGTTATACGTAGTACTGCTTGTAGAAATTATCGGTATTATGTTATGAAATGTATATATTTTTTAAAACAAATAGTACACAAAAAATACTCATAATGTTATCACAGGTGTGACGTGATACAGCGTATAACTACAACTAAATACATCTCATATCTGTATACGTGTCATAATTATAATATACGTTATTAGTAGCTTTAACACAATTCATTATATATATATTTGTAGATAGATATTTGTAAAGATAAAAGACTTTATTCTCAAAACCAAAACAGACAATGTTCACTGAATTCACGAAGTGACAATAACTTATTTTGAAAAACTGTTAAAATGTTTACATAACAGTCAAAATGCAGGTATGCTATTGATAGTAAACGTCGGTATGGACATTTAAAACAGTTTCGTGCATGAGGAGTTAAATAATCTGCAAATAATGATAATATAGATATCGATGATACGTCCGGAGTGCCAGAATGACAGACTGGCATTGATAACCTTAAATTCTGAAAACCTAGTGGGCCTGATGGAATAATTTTATAAATATATAAAATACTTCTTACGACATATCTCCCATACCTGAGTCTCTTTATTATCTCAATAACAAACTATTCGACATTCGAGTATTTCCTACTGCGTTGCCAGGAAGCATACTGAACCCAGTTTACAAATCGAGTTCGACGGATTTTACTAATAATTTCAGAGGTATATCTTAATGGCCTTGACACAAACATATATAAGTTAAAAAGTTGACAGATTTGATTGTATCTTCGTTGCTGTTTCTAAGGCATTTGATACCTTAAACCACTTTGAACTTGTCCAATGTTTGAAGCCAAAAGGAGTTGGAGGAACTTATTGTTGTTATGTATAAAAATGTATGTACATGTGTCAGAGTTGATGATTGTAAATATACTAAAATGTTTATTGTGATATTGGTACACGGCAAGGGTGTAAACTCAGCACAATTTAATTCTCATTATATATTAATGATCTTATTGATCAACTAAAGGGAGCTAATATCAGAGGAAAACATATATCAGAAAAAGAATATGTCGGTACAGTGATGATTTCGCAAACGTTAGTGATACTGTTATAGGCAAACAGTCAGATATTAATTTTATTTCTTCATTTTGCATTAGAATTGAAATGAAAATTAATGTACAAAAAAGACAAAATTAGTTTTTTTTAAATAAAGGTACACTAAGACAAAATGAAAAGTGGTTTTATAATCATATGTTACTACAGGGTGCACCCCCCCCCCCCCTCCTCCAAAAAAAATGGAAAAGTTGCATACCTTATTTTTTATTGACGAAATTAACCTCTTTGGATCAAATACTAAACAAGACTTATCTGTAGAATGTAGTATGCATCCATTAATAACCACTTTGTCCGACTTTGTTAATTATCGCATTCTTTAGCCTTTCCACCATACAGTGTACAGGGTTTCTAACTACTGACTGACTTCCAATATTCCCTTAATAATCTTCTCAGTTCTTTTATTGTTTTGGGGTCTAGATCTGCATGCACAGTATCATCAAGAACGTAAACCAGTTATTTATCAGATTTAAATCCAGACTAATGTCACGACATTTGTCCTCGAGATGAAGGTGGGTAAATTTCCAAGTCTCTCGAGTCCAATTATGGTATGCTTTCACAGATGCGAGCCTCATCTTGCATTGATCTACAGTCAAGAGAGGTACATTTATTTCTACTTAGACCTAGTTGATGTTTGAGATAGCTACACACAGGTGATTAAATAACAACCCCCATAGTTTTTCATATATATACTGAGTTTTCTAGTTGAACTCCCTCTTTTGTATTTGTCTTTTTTCAGTCCTCTCATGACTGGCAACCTGAACTTTGATGGTTATTCATCTGCTGCACTTTTTGCGTTGAAACGAGCAATTTTCACCTGTTTCATAACTTGAGCATCCAGGTCTTTGAATTATTCAATATTCCTATGATTGTTTAACAAATGAACATTGTTTTCTTAAAATTAATGCTTGTGCATGCTAAGAATTAAATTGGTAATTTTTCTCCATTTTTTTGCATTGCAACAGATAATAAGAAATGATGTCATTCAAAAATTATGAAGTCATGTCTTGTTTAAAACATGTCAATTAGCAGTACTTATAATTGACAAATATTATACAACGTTTCATCGGTTTGGGCCCGAATTGAAATAAAATACAGCACTTTCAAGAAGGTCTACGTTTTTTAGCACACACTGTAGTAACAGAAACGACTTTCTGTGTATAGCTAAATATAGTTTTTTTTATATCACTTCAAAATCGATCTGCTGGTCATATGCAAAAGCATGTTTGGCATCAAAATCTAAGAAACCAATCTTGTCAATCATTGAATTACAAAATAATGTTGGTTATTCTGAGAGGAAATATTTATTTAAACTGTTCGATGGTTAAATTAATTTCACTTGGTACATCTGAAATATGGAGATATAAATATTCAATATCATTTCATGAAACAGTTGATGATCAATTGTGTAGAATTATTTTAAAACTAATGTATTCCGTATGTTTGTTAGAGGAGAATGTGGTTGATACCCACAGTATGTCGATTATCATTGTAATTGTGTCAGATACTGGTTAAAATTGTTAAATAAGAATATTACAAGATAACCCTACCAATGTTATAAGATGTTAAGACAGTTAGAGGAAGTTGGACGTATTACTTGCGTTAACACAATTAAAAATCTATTATTCAAATATTGGTTTGGGTTTGGTTAAATAATGGCATTTGTGATGATATATTGTTTATTTATACATCCAAGCAAAGTTTGGTCGATTCTTCTTAACATTAATGGTGTGGTAGTGTTGCTGAGTTTGCAAAATGTTTTATAGACATTCCTGAACTGAACACTGCGAACTACCTGTATTATAATTTTTCATTGAAATTCAGAGTTTTACTTTCAAGAGTTAGATGCTTAGCTCAACATTTGATGATAGAAACTGGCAGACATAACGTCATTCCATTTGAATACAGATTTTGTCTATTTTATCAAATTATCATCTGCCTGTTATATAGCAACTTAAAAAATACAATACATTATTAAGCTTAATTATTTTACAACTCTGCCTTCATATCGATTGTTTTATCAGTTATTTAATAGTGACGAAGGAACAGTCTTAAACGTATCAAAATATATATACTTTGCCCTCAAACTGAGAATAGACATGATGAAAATGTTAAATGAACAACACGTAAGGGTTATAGACTAGATTATGTACTATATATGTAAAATTTATCGAAAGGTTTTGATATGAATTTTAAAAAGTAGATAAAATATAATTAGGGTGCTGTATCACAATGGTTATAACTAACACTGCATGGTAACTGTTAACCTAAATTATATTGACTTGTTACTCTCATTGTGTGTTGTGTTATATCATAATGTATAATATAGTATGTCGTATTTGTTGAACATTTTGTATTATGGGCTGGAGGCCTATATTCCTAAATAAAGAGTCAAATGAATGTAGTTGTCAATATAAAATATTTTATAAGTTTAACATACTATACATACTAACAGTAGCATAATGGATCTCAAAACAACAACATAAAGTACTCCATTACTATAAAACAACACAAGTATAACACAGTGCATATCAATAACGGAATATTTAATATCTATCTTGTAATATTCTTACAACTTTTACAAAATAATTTGTATAATTATTACCTAACACATCTCATTGCTATAACAGACAAACTAGGACATAATATACCTCAGGTTACAATATAAATACATAATTCAACTAAAACATGATATTTTAATAACTATAACAAAATACAGCCCATGGCAATAACATAACACACGTTATTAAACCACAACAAACTCACCGCTATAGTATAATATAATATAATAATCATAATTATATACTTTTCTATAACAAAATACAACCCATGACTGTAACATTATATTTAATATTAAACCACAACAAACTCACCGCTATAGTATAGTATAATATAATATAATAATCATAATTATATACTATGCTATAACAAAATATAACCCATGACTGTAACATAACATATACTATTAAACCGCAACAAACTCACCAATATAGTATAATATAGTTCAATAATCATAATTATATAGTATTCTATAACAAAATATAACCCATGACTGTAACATAACATACAATATTAAACCGCAACAAACTCACCAATATAGTATAATATAGTTCAATAATCATAATTATATACTATTCTGTAACAAAATATAACCCATGATTGTAACATACACTATAAAACCGCAACAAACTCACCAATATAGTATAATATAGTTCAATAATCATAATTATATACTATTCTATAACAAAATACAACCCATGACTGTAACATAACATACAATATTAAACTGCAACAAACTCACCAATAAAGTATAATATAGTTTAATATTCATAATTATATACTATTCTATAACAAAATATAACCTATGATTGTAATATAACACACAATATTAAACCACAACAAACTCACGGCTATAGTATAATATAATGATCATAATTATATACTATTTTATAACAAAATACAACCCATGACTGTAACATTACATACAATATTAAACCACAACAAACCCACCAATATAGTATAATATAGTACAATAATCATATTTATATATTATTCTATAACAAAATACAACCCATGACTGTAATATAACATACAATATTAAACCGCAACAAAATTACCAATAAAGTATAATATAGTTCAATAATCATAATTATATACTATTCTATAACAAAATACAACCCATGACTGTAACATAACATACAATATTAAACCACAACAAACTCACCGCTATAATATAATATAATATTCATAATTATATACTATTTTTAACAAAATACAACCCATGACTGTAACATTACATATATCATTAAACCACAACAAATCCACCAATATAGTATAGTATAGTACAATAATCATTATTATATACTATTCTATAACAAAATATAACCCATGACTGTAATATAACATATAATATTAAACTACAAGAAACCCACCAATATAGTATCATATAGAACAAAAATCACAATTATATACTATTCTATAACAAAATATAACCCGTGACTGTAACATAATATATAACATTAAACCACAACAAACCCACCGATATAGTATAATATAGTACAATAATCGCAATTATATACTATTCTATAATAAAATATAACCCATGACTATAACAAAACACACATTATTAACCCATTACAAACCCACCACTATAGTTTAATTTGCATCATATGAGTAGCTTATTCTATAACAGAATACATTGCATGTCTATGTTATAAAACATACCAAAATTTAACAAAATACCTTTCGCATATATCATACATATAAGCGTATGTCACAATTAACAACAACACACGAAATATTATAACTACATAATGATGCATGTTCGCGAAAATAATTATTTCGCGCATGTACTTCAATTCTTGAAACCCATATATTGCTTATAAGACACCAGTTAAGTTTCCAAATTACTGATCTTTATGATTGCAATTAAATTATTGCACGCCAATATAATATGTGTAAATATGCATATTAGACCAATTTGTATTCGATTTAGACATGAACAGCCTTTCAATTTCAGACAAGCATCTGTCCAACTGTCCGATACTTTACAATCTGTCAACAAAGCGGAACAAGTAGAATCCACAATTTGCCGAATTTTACGCAACATCGCCTATTCAATTACACATCACTAGGAGACTCTCTCCAAGTGAGAGTGATGTCCAAACTCTGTGTCACACAAGTGCTTGTGCTTAATCACAAGTGCTTGTCAAGCACTTATAACGAGCGTCAACGGTTATTGATGTCGTTTTTGTGCGGTATTTGACGTCTGCTGCTGTCAGAAAATGGCGAGAAAAAAGAGTGTTTATTTACATTTTATTTTATGATTTTTGCACACTTCAGCTTTCTGTTAACTAATATACTTAAGACAAGTGTCAACAGCAGACATGGAACATTGAGGCCAGCCACAAGTGTCCGTAATTTACCTTATAAACTTGAATTCAAATATGCTCTGTGTAACATATCAATCCATTGTAAGTTCGATCACAATGATATTCCGATCACATTTTATCAGTGACGATTGGTTATCAAACTTTTTTCTACGGCAATAAATATGGCCCTATCTTAGTGACTTTCGAAGATAAAATGTGTCATGTACTGGTTAACCCTTTAACGGCCCCCAGAAACGATGTCTAGGTGCGCAGGCCACTGTGATATAACTAAAAATATTATTTTAAAAAACACACGTCTCCCTTACAAACATACAAACAAACTGAAGCTTGTCTAAGGGTAGAGCGTCCATCTCGTAAGTTGAAGGTAAGAGGTTCGATCCCTGGCCTTGTCATACCAAATACTTGAAAATGGTACTAAAAGCTTCATCATTTGGCGCTCAGCATTAAGAGGGTAGTTCTATGTCTGGTCGGTCCGGTGTCAGCATAATGCGACATATCATACCATGTGTCTGCAGCATGATAATCCCGTGTGGCAGCGTTCAGAATACTGCTTCATGTAGACGCTGTCATGATATTACTGAAAAGCTGTTGAAAGTGACGCTTAACACGATACAGTAACAACAACATACAACAAATAAAGCCAATGCGTTGTTAATGCATGTTGGCGTATAAAGTAATGATTGTAAACACTAACAATCTACACAGCATGCAAGCAGGCCCTAGACACTAACCGTAACGAGTGCTGTTGATGGGCAATTTAATGCTCCAATAATATTTTAAATGTATCACATTTGTAAAATAACATTTTGTTTTAATCTAAATTTTGTTCTTTTACTTTTAGGAACTTTATTTTTTAAAATATTTACTGTTCTGGGCATTTGAATGGAGGAAATATACTTTACCTCGAATTATGGCCTCACAATGGTTTCATCCTAGCAGAATTTGTAAAACGTCCGGAAAGTGTATTTAGTTGATATCAAACCAGAAAACCCTACGGTGCCAAACATGAATTTGAAGCAGACTCTTCCGGAAAAGTATATATTTTTTATTTAGCGTTAAATGTGTCATTTAAAATTGTAATTTTATTTTACAATTTCTATAACGCCTACATGTACCACTTTCATAATAGCGTTATCCGTGTGAATATGATTCTAGAAAAATAAATGAATAGAGTATTGAATACGATTCATTTGAATATAAGAATAATCAATTTATGAAATTAACAGTCTTTTTTATGAATTAATGTGTACTCTCATACAGTATAAGTTTGAATAATAAACGTGTTACAACGGAACTGATTCAATGTTACAATACGTTTTTATCATATTTGTTGTAACCCTGCAAGGCCTCACCGAAAAGCGGTATTAACAGAATTGATTTGGACATCTGACATGCAATCTGAACACGTGACATAGCCAACGACAAATCAACACTGCTAGATGAATCTCTATAGGTCATGAGGTATCTTGTGTAAACTACAGATGGATGCGTTACATGTTAAGATATAGGCACATGTGAAAGGATATAATATATATAATTTACATGGTTGCAATGGTTTAGGCAATAGTGAAACTATTTGTAAGTGTTTACTGATGTTCCACATACCTGATGTAATGGCATATTAACGATATGTTTTTTTGTTTGCATCCGTTGTTGTTGAGACAAGTGGTTCAGACCAAAATAGTTTATATTTTTGTTGTTTTTTTGTTTTTAATGAAATCTATGTTGGCATGATATTGGTTAATATGTCAGTGTCAAAACAATTGTATTCGGCATTGAACGTACGCGTCTGCGTATGTTAATAACAAAAAAACCCGACAAATTAGCAATTCTGTAACACGCTTGCTCTTTATCTTCTTTAATGAGTGTGGTTTCGTCACGCTGTATTACTACACATGTGTATGAGTCTCCATTCTGTGTCACCTGGTAATCTGTAATGCTTGCCTTAATAAATACATTTGAACATCTGTAACGAATATGCTCATTTACTACTCATATAATTATCTATATCCTAAAAGAGTTTGCCATATAGAATTTTCACTCTTTTTCACAATCTAAAATCTTCCTTTTACTTAATTTCCACATACTTGGTCATATAAATTCTCCACCGTGCTAATCTTCACTGTTTCCGCCATCCAGAATCGTCCGTTATATTTGACAAACCACATTATAAAACAATCATTCTTTTTGGCATATACTATCTAAAAATATTACATTTATTGCAGAAGAAAGGAGAAGAAGACGAAAACGAAAACATGTCGGAAATAGATGACGAGGTTGAACTTCACCCAATGAACGGTAATGGTAAACCGTGTGATCAGCCAAGTGACAAAAAAGAGACAAACATACCAAAGGAATTTTCAAACGGTGGATTAAATCAAACATTGTGTAATAGCACTGATCTTTCACAGCCGTATAAAAATCCTGACGATTCCGACAATCATTCCCTAATAAGCAATCACAGTGATAAATCAGATAAAGACGATGCCGATGACAATGTTAGCACGGACAGCAGCAGTCCCCCGAGAGAGGATTGGGGTCACAAGGCAGATTTTCTGTTGGCGGTGATCGGGTACGCCGTTGACTTGTCCAATGTTTGGAGATTTCCATATCTTTGCTACAAAAATGGCGGTGGTAAGTTGCTTTCAATAAGTTTATTTTGTCATGGGTATGAATCGAATAATATCCTGAACGGAACAGCTAACCTGTTCAAATATCTCTTCAAAAACAGGAATAGCGTCATTAAAGTTTGTATTCAACATTAAAAGACAATATATGTATTTTTACCTAGCCGAAATGGTCTTTCTTATTCAAGTCCAAGTTTCAAGAAAATTGCTTTGATATTTTTTGAGAAATTTATTAAAAATGTCAGGTATATAAAATGTCCGATTGCTGGTTAGCTGTTCCGTGAAATCTAACTTGAACGGTGATATTGAAATATTATTTTCCAAAAAACAGAACTGTTAAAAGTTCATTACCAAAACAAAATTTGGTCACTAATGTTTTAAAACGTGTTTGACGGATACCCATAGAAATGCATTCATTATACATGCCGCACTTATTTGTGCTATTGTTGGACGATAAATGACGGATACCCATAGAAGTGCATTCATTATACATGCAGCACTTATTTGTGCTATTGTGGACGATAAATGACGGATACCCATAGAAGTGCATTCATTATACATGCAGCACTTATTTGTGTTATTGTTGCACGATAAATGGGCTTTAATATGTTTATGGACAAGTTACAATTCTTATCATCATTTATACCACCATATTGTTTGTAGTTGTTGTTGTTGATTTTGTTGTTCAGATAGAGTAGATTCTTCTAACGAACGTCATAATATTATTAAAAAGGACATGCTGCATCTATAGACTCACACATAAAAGAGCTAGATAGAAACACTGTTCAACAAACACTCCAGTTGGTAACTGACTAATGGGAAATGAAACGTATATTATCTTTAAGCAATCGTGTAGAAGCAACAGAAGCAAAACTATTCATCAAAACAATTTAAAAAAGTCTAATCTAATGTGTAATCAATCTTTAACCATAATTATGATATACAAAAAAGGAAATATTAACGAGTATAGCATGGAATGATTTTTTCTTTTGATATTTTTTACATACTGGGATTGACTTTAATCATATATAAGGCTAAAATATACATTTCATTAATCACAGAATTTGGACAATATAACATTGTCGTTATACGGTCATCATTTAAACATAAATCACATACATTAAATACGTGCTACCAAAAACATTATAGTTTTATATCAAATATGACAAAATAAATGTATGAAGCGAGTTACCACATCAAACCTTTTCTCTTTTGCTTCATTGTGAAGTTTATTTTATACATGCTTTATAAACTGAAACCAACATAGATAACTATGATCATATTCACTTCGTTGATACAATCTACAAATAAAAAAGAACTACTAAATTTAAGCAAATTTATTTCCGAACCTTTTGTAATAAGGCGATCAATTCCAAATATTATTTCTTAAAAGGTGCATTATAATATTCATTCTCATGAGTTTGTTGATGACACACATATTTATATCTTTTATAAAAGGATTATAACATCTTTTATTGCAGAGATCAATATAAGAAAATAACAAACCTGTCATGTAATGAACTATTTGTTTATATATTTATATGTATACGATGACGAGAAACTGTATATAGTTTTTAAGTCAATAAAATGTCTTGTGTCTTATATCAAGAACTAAATGGCACACTCAATAAATTCTCCTCCCTCAATATGATCAAATTCGACAGGTGTTACAATTAAAACGTTTTTTTTCTAACAATTTGCTAATTTAAGAAGTAGCTGTAAATAACAAGTGTAAATCTCTAATAGCATCTTGAGGGGTTCAATGCAGAAGAGCGACATGACGTAACTTAAGCAGTTTCAGTTTAAAACGAAAATACAATTCAAATAATGAAATAGACCTGGACTGTACACCCATAGAAAATATTTAAAACAATTGATACAATTTATATCCCGAAGTGGACAGAAGCGTTGCTTTATAAACTGAATTTCTTAACAAACTAATATCAGACATTTTGATTTAGTTTGATATATAAATTCTGTGCTTTCTTTAATTTTCATTATATTTAATAAATATAATATATTAAAATATGAACTTAACCATGACTGTTCAAAAAAAGACATACCGAATCAGGTGATGAACCAGTTATAAAATGATTTTTTTTTAACTTTTTTTTTATTTTGTATTCCAATACATTACAATATATTACGATATTACAATTTCAATTGACAGAACGTATAGCATTTACACAAGTGTTATTCTTTTAATGACAATTGTAAATAAGTAGTTTTTTTATAATGATGCCATCCTTACTGGAGAAATATCTGTAACAAAAAACTACCCATGGTATGTTTTAAATATATATCATTTAGAAAGTTTAATCCATTCATCACATAGCTATGGTGATATGTGTTACGATTATAACCGTAAGTCTATGATTTTTAGTCGATATTCTATGTTTAAATTTAACAATAGTATTTGAAACTTGTTAAGTTACAAACGCCGTATTAGGTTTTTTAGGAAAAAAAAGACATTTTTAACAAAGAGTTTCATAATCAATTGTGTATCAAGTTTTTTCACATAAAACACACACACACACACACACACACACACACACACACACACACACACACACACACGCCATATCAGTATTTACACATACATAAACACATATCTTTATACAGTTACCATTTGTCATTCTTAAAAAGGCATTATATTCATTATTAGCTAAGACTGTAAAGAAACATTTAATAATAACAACAAATGTATTTCCAAATACGCTATACATAGTTCATGTATTGGGTTTACTGGTTTGTATTTCAGATTAATATAATCATTTTTATAAATCTAAAAACAAATCATATGGGATTTTTAAGATCAGGTTGAAAATTGGTGTTCTAAATACTAAACATTTGCATTTTTCATAATAATAATAATTATATTAAAATAATAGATTGAAAGAATAAAGTCTACTGTATGTGATTGTATAAATATTTAGGACAGTTTAACTACAAAACCAGTTTAAAAATTCTTTTTCTAAACCACTGGATTTTTTTTTCAAATGTCAAACTATAATTACAATGAAAATTATCAATTGAACATCTTTATAAAAGAAAAAGTTCAATACAAAAAAATACAGAGTAAAGTTTATTGTATGAGATTGGATAAATATTTAGAATAGTTTAACTGCAAAACCTGTATAAAACTTCTTTCTTTTAATCCATTGGATTTTTTCCTCAAATATCAAACCTTAATTATAATGAAAGTTATAAATTGAACTGCATAATAAAAGAAAAAGTTCAATACAAAAAAGACAGGATATTTCCTTGGAGATATGGTTTTCATTTCCAAGTAGGAACAGCAGGAAACAAACAAAGTGTGACAGCTACTTTTTATAGTTTTAAGGTATGCATTCTATTTTATCTAGACGTGTTGTAATTTAACACTTCATATGAGAAAAAATATATACAAAACAAGTAATATTCAAAGTAGTGATTTATACACCAACCATGATGTTTCCAACTTTTCAATTGTACAATTTTTAATTGCATTTATTTTTTCAGTTTGGTACACATACTTTATTTGTTGCTTAAAATATATGAAGAATGGTAACCTATCATCTAACTTGCAGTTATTAATAAAGTATTTTGCATGAAAAATTAATTTATTTAAAATATTGTCATGTTTTACTGATCCAAAGATATCTTTCACACTCCATTGATGTTGAAGTAGTATGTTTTTGTCATTGCATGTTCTTATAAAAATATCCCAGAATGTTTCTACATACTTGCATTCCAAGAATAAGTGTGTAATAATTTCTACATGTGCTTTGCAAAAGGTACATGTATCATCATTTTTTATCTTCATTTTTGTCAAAAGAGAATTTGTAGCTGTAATTCTGTGGTTCATTTTAACATGAAACCATTATATTCTAGTATCTTTTGTTCAATTAAAAGGTAATTGAAATAATTTTTTTCATTCTCTTTCAATGTTTAATCCATACGGTCTCCATTTAGTAATTAAGTTGGTGACACATTTGACCTAACAAGAACATCATATATTGCACGACAACCTTTTTTTGTGCTGTTTATGCAACACACTGATAATGGGCATATTGGATTGTCTAATTTCGTTGCAAGGTGAGCAAATTTAAGTGTTTGAAGGTAACCACGTAATGTACCAAGCATACCTTCTTATTCAATAAAATTAGTATTTACAGAAAACGTATCCACAAATAACCTAAATGTAAAAAGATTACCATGTTCATCAATCAAGTCAATAATAAATTTTACACCTTTGTCATACCATCTTTTATAAAATACACTCGATCTCCCCATCTTAATGTTATTGTTAAACCATAAAGGTTGGTTTAAAAAATCTTTCCAAGACATTGGTACTAAGGCAGTTATTAATACATCCAGACTTATGTACACATCTTTCCAAAATGGATTACATATTTTGAAAAGGTTCTTTTTAACATAATCATTACCAAATATTAACATTTCTGATGCATAAGGATACATAAAATTATGAATTTCTATACATTTTTTCCCACCAGACAAAAGTCTTCTTATCCGAGTAAGTTTTAAAGCATATACAAACTGTTTAATGTCAATCATTCGGAGCCCTCCAATCTTATAATGTTGTATTACAATATTTCTTTTTATTTTATCTGGATGATTATTCAAGAGAAAGCTAAAACACATAGTTTGTAACAATTTAATTTGATCTTCTGATGGGTTTGGTAATGATGAAAACATGTGGTTTAATTTTGGTAAAGCTAAACTTTTTAAGACTGTGATTTTCCAAAAGGGGTTAGAATTCTTTTTGATCATGAGAGTAGCAGTGTTTTAACTTCCTTTTTTTTTTTGTTATAATTCAATGTAATCATATTGACATAGTAATGCCAAGTACAGTAAATTCTTCCTGATCCCAATTAATTATATTTCTGCGCACAGTTTTATATTTGAACCTTTTTTTCCCCAAACCATATTACTCTGTTTTTTTCAACATTAACATTAAGACTAGAAATATCTGCATAGAATTTTAAAACTAGAAGAGTATGTCTAAGTGATTTTTCTGTACCACCTAACATAAGGGAAGTGTCATCAGCATATTGTGAGATTATATATTCGGTATCGCCTACTTTGATTCCTTTAATATTTTTGTTTGTCCTGACCAATACAGCCAATATTTCTACACATAAAATAAAAATGTATGGTGATAATGGATCGCCTTGTCGACAGCCTCGGAGAATATAGAACCATTCTGATAGATGACCATTTATTGATATGCAAGATTTAATATCCGTATAAAATAATTTTATCCAATTTCTTATACTTTTTTCATAATTGAAAAACATTAAAACCTCATCAATTAAAGACCACGAGAGTGTATCAAAAGCTTTTTCGAAATCAATGATAACTAGTTAACCTGGTACATCATATGTTTCTGTATAATGGAATAAATCATAAATTGTACGTGTATTTTCACCACGTACGGCAATAAAAACTGTTCGGTCTTCATTAATAACTTTTGATAATTAATTTTAAACGTTGAGCAATACACGCAAAGGCTAATTTATATGAACAATTTAATAAAGATATAGGTCTCCAATTTTTTAAGTACTGTTTATCTTTGTTTGATTTTGGGATGCATGTTATAATCCTTCTTTTTGCTTGATTGAAAGTTCCCCTTTAAGTAACCCATAGTTAATGGACCAACAAAGAAATACACCCAAGTCTATCCAGAAAAAATTGTAAAATTCCATAGTGTAACCACTTGAACCTATAAAATGAATTTGATCTCTAAATAGATAGGCGTGTTTTGCTAGTTTACAATTCTCTAGTAAATTCCAAGCAACTTTATATATTTTTTACTTAAAAACATCTTAAAACAGGACTATCGTTATCTCAAATGAGTGAAATTAGGCATTTCTTCTACGGTAATTCATTTTCAACAACATCAATTCCAAACATCTTCGATGATTTTGCTTATGTGTTTAGAATGTCAAAAGATGTTTATCAAATTAGGATATGATATTTGATTTCTTCAACGTAACGAATAGCATGCTATCGCTTTTCTTCTTTGCTTTCTCTTTTCTTTGATTGTAAGGCGACTGTTCCCGAGGGGACTGGCGACTCAACAATTGCAAGCGTATCTTTAATGGGGAGTATATCAGGAAAAAACGCCTTAAATGCCTTAAGAAAAAAAAAAGTTTCTCATTTCCATTAATAAAAAATCCGAATGGTTTAGTATGTCAAATCGACCAAATCGTGATAAAATCGATATTTAAATTGGAGTGGTAAACTTTATACGTAATCCTCGTTCTTAAAATAGACAACACTTAACTACTACTTGACGACCTCCGCATCGTCATTCAGATGAAACAAGCTTTATTACGCGAAAACCTTTAGAGCGGATCAAACTGAAATTAAAATGAAATCACGTCAATCATTTAATACGTCATTTATTATGTTGCAATTTTAAGCATGATCTCTATTTCAGTACAACCTAGTTAGGGAATCGTTTTCAATATATTATTTTGGCATGTTTAAATAGATATCCTTCTGGCAATACGGGGTCAGCGAATATATATAGGCACGATATATATTGAGAAAAAAATGTTTCAGCCAGTTTTTAAATTTTGAAAAAATCTGACATATTCCCTTTACGTACTTAGGCGCTGAATACTTATCTACGTCTTACTGTACACTAAACTCTTATTTTCTTACTGATAATACTTCTGCACAGTCTTTTTGCACATCTACGCATAGCGTCACTTGTATTTGTTATTGAGATTTACCTGAGCATGTTTGTATTTTACACCATTCAAATGTGAATATCGGCGCATTTAAACATAGGGTGCTTGGATTTGGTAGGACTACTTTAATTTAAACCGTTCAGTTTTATGATGAGATTGGGTGGGGTGTGATAATGTGGAGGGACACTGATGGGTGCAACCCGTAAGTGAGGTTTAAGTTCCTAACAAGTTGTTTTGCTACTGACTGTTCCAAGACATTTACCCCTGTTGCTACTTGTGGATGTTTATATTTGTATTTTACATATTATGATTGCGTTGGTGGTTTTTGTGCTGTTGTGATAGATGTCAGTACGTTGAATCCTACTGCTGGTAATATTATACTTTTCTTTTCCTTGGTCATTGTCCGAAAAATGCGTGGTTTATATATAACGGAATATTGAACGTATAAACACTTCCGTAAACATTTTAAATCAATTTAAATATGCAACGATATCGACAATGAGTAAAACCGCTTAACTATCTAAATCGCTATTTTATTTTGTCAGTTGAAGATTTTAACCCAATAAAGTCAATTAAGATAAACTTCAAAAACAATTAAATCAAATTAACTAATTTAGAAGAAGCAAACGTTACACTTTATAACTCCAGTGCTGTTAATCTATTAATTACCTTAATATCTGGTGTAATCTGATTATTTGCTTTGAGACCGGGGACAGGTAATCACTACATACTGATGCAAATACTAATTTTCGTGGAATTATCAAGAAATTATATTTTGGAAAGATGGTTTAGCTAAGAAATAGTTGAAAGATGTTCTAGTTTGAACGCTCGTGGCTGCAAAATGTTTATACCTTAAAACTTATACTTTATTATAGATAATACAGACAAAAAGCAAGAAAATAACAACTCGTATTTTGAATATATTTTTTAATATATTTATATATATTTTTCAAAATTAGCGCGACATCACCAATTTTATAAAAAATATATAATAATGTCTTTATATGAAGTGACAGACAGAACTATCTCCTGGGTCATACATATTGATTTGGTTTAGTGGTATAGCGTCCACCTCGTATGCGGAAAGTGGAGTGTTCGATCCCCGGCTGGGTCATACCAAAGACTTGAATAATGGTACTAGACGCTTCCTCGCTTGGCGCTCAGCATTTAGAGTGTTCTAGGTCTGGTACTCCCGGTCACAGTTTAATGTGAATGGGTGGGGTATCATACCATGTGTCTGTGGCATGATACTCCAGTGTGACAGCGCTCAGAATACTGTCTCAAGTAAACGCTGTCGCGATATGAGTGAACAATTGTTAAAAGCGGTGCTAAATACTGTACAACAACAACAACAACAACAACAACAACAACAACAACAACAACAACAACAACAACAACAACAACAACAACAACAAAGATTGGTTTTGCGCATAGACATGAGCAAAGTTGTTCTCATCACTGCCGTTGTTTACTTCAAGCGCGGCCATTGTAACTTATTCTGAGTCTATGTTCAATCCATCGTATATAACAAAATATAATACAAAAGGGCGGCCATTGTAATTTATTCTGAGTCTATGTTCAATCCATCGTATATAACAAAATATAATACAAAAGCGCAGCCATTGTAATTTATTCTGAGTCTATGTTCAATCCATCGTATATAACAAAATATAATACAAAAGCGCGGCCATTGTAACTTATTCTGAGTATATATTCAATCCATCGTATATAACAAAATATATTACAAAAGCGCGGCCATTGTAACTTATTCTGAGTATATGTTCAATCCATCGTATATAACAAAATATGATAAAAAAGCGCGGCCATTGTAACTTATTCTGAGTATATGTTCAATCCATCGTATATAACAAAATATAATACAAAAGCGCGGCCATTGTAACTTATTCTGAGTCTATGTTCAATCCATCGTATATAACAAAATATAATACAAAAGCGCGGCCATTGTAATTTATTCTGAGTCTATGTTCAATCCATCGTATATAACAAAATATAATACAAAAGCGCGGCCATTGTAATTTATTCTGAGTCTATGTTCAATCCATCGTATATAACAAAATATAATACAAAAGCGCGGCCATTGTAATTTATTCTGAGTCTATGTTCAATCCATCGTATATAACAAAATATAATACAAAAGCGCGGCCATTGTAATTTATTCTGAGTCTATGTTCAATCCATCGTATATAACAAAATATAATACAAAAGCGCGGCCATTGTAACTTATTCTGAGTCTATGTTCAATCCATCGTATATAACAAAATATAATACAAAAGCGCGGCCATTGTAACTTATTCTGAGTCTATGTTCAATCCATCGTATATAACAAAATATAATACAAAAGCGCGGCCATTGTAACTTATTCTGAGTCTATGTTCAATCCATCGTATATAACAAAATATAATACAAAAGCGCGGCCATTGTAATTTATTCTGAGTCTATGTTCAATCCATCGTATATAACAAAATATAATACAAAAGCGCGGCCATTGTAATTTATTCTGAGTCTATGTTCAATCCATCGTATATAACAAAATATAATACAAAAGCGCGGCCATTGTAACTTATTCTGAGTCTATGTTCAATCCATCGTATATAACAAAATATATTACAAAAGCGCGGCCATTGTAATTTATTCTGAGTCTATGTTCAATCCATCGAATATAACAAAATATAATACAAAAGCGCGGCCATTGTAACTTATTCTGAGTATATGTTCAATCCATCGTATATAACAAAATATATTACAAAAGCGCGGCCATTGTAATTTATTCTGAGTCTATGTTCAATCCATCGTATATAACAAAATATAATACAAAAGCGCGGCCATTGTAACTTATTCTGAGTATATGTTCAATCCATCGTATATAACAAAATATAATACAAAAGCGCGGCCATTGTAACTTATTCTGAGTCTATGTTCAATCCATCGTATATAACAAAATATAATACAAAAGCGCGGCCATTGTAATTTATTCTGAGTCTATGTTCAATCCATCGTATATAACAAAATATAATACAAAAGCGCGGCCATTGTAATTTATTCTGAGTATATGTTCAATCCATCGTATATAACAAAATATAATACACAAGTACCACACATAAGTTGAGTAAAGGCCTTTTACTTCAAGGAAAATACCGCAAGTTTTGTTATATACGATGGATTGAACGAAGATTTGAAGCAGAAAATTAAAAACAATAATTCATTGAGAACAAAAATCAGAGGTGGTGTAGATGGTGGGGACTAATCAATTTCGGTTAGTTCTGCCTGTTAGAGTACCCATTCAGTTGTCATCAAATAATGTCACCATACTTTTATATTGAGAGTAAAGTCAATTTATATAGTGTGTAGGAATCTCATTATTACTGAATATAAATTCTTTCTGGATTCCTGAACTGTTAACAAGTGTATCAGAAACATAAACAAGTGTCAGCGATAAGATAAATATCAACTGAATCGCTGCATTATTAGACAGCCCTATGGCCTGGATATATATTTTTTTTATAGATATAACACTATGATAAGGTGAAGTGTATCGAATCTTTTCTTAAGATGAGTGAATCACTAGTTTCATCTGTTTTTACGTCCAGGTCATTATGTACACATCTTTCGGATACTCGCATCAAAATTTATAATATTAAAGTCACTTCATCAAATATGGAGCGAATTGTCCAGTGAAAGAGCAACGGTCAAATAATCGCAGGGTTCCGTGTGGGTTCGATCCTCCGACACGGCGATGTATGGTTCCCTTGAGCAGGACATCTTTTCTGTTGATGCTTAGTACTTGCTCTACTGGGAATACTTCGAGCGTGATTTGTATATGTTGTAGTTACGTTTTTCACAACCGAAGTAAAATAAAGAGGTTTAAACTATTTGCAATTATTAGTTTCCATAGTAACATACCAGTAATATAGATACATTTCGTGATGATTCGATTAAGATAAGGATAACCCAACCGGAGGCATAACTGCTTTATGGGGACCGGGGCTACATATTGCAGTTGTCATCACAGCATAGATATCGAGGATTACTCTATTTATCACTGTCTTGTACTTATAGTTGGTTATTTTTCTTGATACAATAAACTATACTATCTATTTTTTTTAAACAAACATGTTAGGTTAAGGATGTACACCTATACTTTTCTGTTTAGTAAATTATGGAAGGTTTATTGAATTACAAAGATGAATGACCCCTACGACGATAATGGCTGATTCCGTTGTTTGTAGTTTATCTTATTAATATATCTATTCGTTTATGCACAGGTTGGTATTTTCCGTTGATTCGTCAATATTTTAGCAAAACACCATATTGGCCAATGTGTGACTTTATCGCGAGTGCGACTTAGTATTAGGCCATTAAAAGTAAAGCATTTTAAAATACAGAGACAAAATACAATATAAATAATTGAACAGAGTATCCCCATAATATATGATGTTTGATATAAATGTACAGTTTTACTGCTAAGATCGAAACATATTCGCATATGTCCGAGATGTAAGAAACACACAGGTATGTCTTAGAATATCATGGGCATTTAGGTGACATTTTATTAGTATATTTTAAACATTAAAGCGTTCAAATGACACAATCTTATAACGTTAGAAACACATATGAATGTCTAAAAATAGCACAGGCATTTAGGTATCAATTTAGTAGTATGCATACAGATATCAAACCGGTCATAGAATCTTTATTCCGTAATTTATAGGTACGTCTAGGAATAGCACGGGAATATGGGTATCATTTTATTAGTATACATGTTCATGTAGATATATATCAAACCAGTCAGATGGTAGCATCGTTATCCCATTTGCGAGAAACACTAAATAAGGTATGTCTAGGTATAACATGGGTATAAGGTATCTGATACATATGTGAAAATAAAGTTTTGAATTGTAAGTTTTACATGAACAATATAAGTAACTGAATGACGTCTTTCATGGTTACATTTTACACATATTTTATTGTAATAAATAAGTGCAATTCAGTTTTTCTGGAGAATGAAAACTCGCTTGTCACGGATTTAATATTATGTATATCAAATAAAATGAAATATTATCTGTTAATAATATTAGATTTAAGGTTGGTTTATTTGTTATACTCGGTACAAAATTGGAAATTGGTAAAAATAAACTTTGAATATACACTTGAGAAGTTCGAGTTATCTATTACGACTTAATAGCTGCTTAAATCGGTTCTTTTAATGATATGATTTTGTAATAAAAATAGAATTAAATAGCTTATGTTTCAAGGAGAATTTCACACAGTGTTTACGATTTCTCTTAATATACTTAAAATAACAGATCTTTTTAAGCGCAACTACGTGTTGCAAAGTAAAAATTAAAAAAAACATAACACATAAATACCTGAGCAAGTGTTCCTATGGCAGCCTGTTCATGAAAAACCAACAACAAATACTTGGGATATTTCAGGAATAATTGACTTAACTAATGGATATGTATTTTTAACGGTGTCTCAAGTATCAAAGAACTCAAAAGATTATCTATATACTTGAAATTCATGTAAGGTTGTATATATGATACTAGTTATCTTAGCATTTAACGTCTTGTGACCGTTTTTTCCTCGTTGAATGTGTGTGTTAATAACATTAATTTTCTAATATGTGTCCATCTATTTTATAACCGAGTGTTAGTATATCTTGTAAAGAGGCTTAACTGACTGGGGACACAGTGATGGCGAATTCCTCTTAAAGCCTAATAATAAACAAACGGAGGCGATTTATACCTGTTCTTATATCCGTGTTTTGTTTCTACTAATGATTACGGCATAACATCAATTGTCTCTTGTATATATGTGTGTGTATGTGAGTATTTTTTGTGAATAATACCATTCGTGTGTGTATGACTTCATTGGTGCGATAATAAAATAATACTGCAAAGCTGCCTTTTTTACACCGTTTGGTGCAACCGTTAACCAAGCATATACTTGTATATCCCATTGGACTTTTGCCGTATGAAGTATGGCGTACGTACGTTTGATTACTCTATATAGTGGTCATAATTATTAAATTGCTTTAGATGCATTTAGAAAGCGACGTCTCCCGTTGCGCATATATATTTTGATCCAGTAGTAAGTTTGTCCAGTACTAGTCAATGCATATAAAACTCGTATATTGTCCAGTAATGGTCAAGGTATATAAACCTCGTATATTGTCCAGTACTGGTCAAGGTATATGAACCTCGTATAGGCATAGTGCCACCATTAGAAACAGGAAATGCTTCCGCATAATGGCGGTTATAAAAAGTCATTGTTTCTTCTTCTTTAAAAATGCATTTTCCTTATTTTAATTCACATTTTTATATGTGAATGGCATTATTGATGTACTTTGAACATTTTGAAAGTATTGTCATGTTTGAATTGTGAATTAGAAAAAAAATGATACTTGGAAATTTGGGTATGAATACATGATTTCGGAAGTTTACATTCTCTTTGTCAAAAGTGTATACATTGAACAGAAAAAAACAACTGAAACGACACATGGCACCTACCTTTCTCATCACGTATTAGCAGAGCAAATGTTGAAAAACAATAAAATGTAAGTTTCTCGTCTCTCTATGAAAGACGGGCTTCATTTTTTTATTTATTATAGAATAAAGAACAAAAATTAATGGTAGGCAAATTGCAGCTGTTTTGCAAAGGGCGACTCCGGGATAAAAGAGCCTTGCTTGTTTCAAGAAATGCTGCATCGAACAATTTTAGTTTTAGATATCTAAACTTGCATTCCGGAGACTAATTTATGACTTAATTACAGAATAAAACTTCGTAAAATATTGATCGTGTGTTTTTTTCTGCACTGTCTATTCAATGTGGCATACAGTTATTTGGAGTATTTGATTAGTTTGGAAACGATTACATAGTTTTAACGTTATCACACAATTATATAAAGTGAAATCACGAACTGACAATAAATCATTTATGTCGTATATCAAATAATATTTAAAAATATAAAAAAAATATTTTCAAATGACCGTAATCATTTATTATTACCAATAATCCTATTGTTTCACGGCACTTGATAGTTATACAAAACACATCAACTTAATTATCATATACACAAATGCCCCTAAATATATAAAATAAAAAAAGGGAAACAGCGATTGAATGTAAAATAAAGTAAAACACACCTTTGCTTTTAAAATTATATATGAAATATACTAAATGAAACATATATTATGTTATTTACATTAAACAATGATAGTTAAGGTCCGACACTTGTTTTGTTTCCAATACGACGTGAAAGCATTGCTTATTTTATTTTAAGTGACACATAATGAAAGCGCGAGGTTCTGTTAAGTAGAAGACCAGTATTTTATGTCTCAACTCACAGTTGCACCCCATTTTTATCACGGTAGAAAGATTCTTACACTTAAAATGTCCTAAATATTTTCAAAATGGTTGGTTGATTCGTAGGGGATTTGATTTCTTGCTGCAGATGAGTAAAGCAAAACCTGGCATAGCATATACTGTAATAAGACACCACTGGTGTTAAAAAGTGACTTTTATTGTATTTTAACATATACATGTATCTATAAGTCTTTAAAAAAACAGGAGCTGGTCAACCTACAAGTTATTGTGCATTTTTATGTGCGGATACATTCCTGCTATATGGATTTTACCGTGGACATCCTAGACCTTATCTTATATAATACAAAGAATATAATTCAACTGTTAAGTGACATGTAGTTAGCTCCTGAATGGTGTTAATCGCTTCCTCGGTATGTTTGTAACGTTGTTTTAACTGTGCACTGTCTATTGATGCACGGAGATACCGGTGTAATATAGGATACAAGTAACATGACAGCATCTAATGGTGTTACAGTTCATAACTAAAACTAAGTTCCAAACTTGTATAATACCTCGAATTCAAGTCCAGCAATCTAGCAGGGAGTTAATAAAACATGTACGTGCGTATCTGTTTGTGAGTGTGTACCTTTCATGAGTTTTAATGAATTTGTATGTATGTAGATATATATGTTACGACGGGATACTGTATGTATAAGTCAAATAAAGCATATGTTGTGTTGTGTTCTGTTCTGTTTAAAGCCGTCTCTTATGAAACTTTTGTTTAAAGATGAATGATTTTAAGAATAAGATCATTATTTTAATTCTCGAAACATAATACGCAGAAACAATGACGTATATTACATATCATTACGTATAGTATACGTCACTGGTAGAAGGATGAAAGCACATCTAATGCAACTTCGAAAAAGCAATAGTATACTCGGTGTTGTTGAGTCCATTTTCCATTTTGCAATAAAGATCTTTACAACTCTATCATTTATACAACACTCAATTAAACTTATATGTTCAGACCGTTTTTACTTCTTTTATCAATATCAACTGTACAAGTAAGTCACTTTAACTTTCGTCTTTCAAATTTCTTTTATTTTCAGGTGCGTTTATAATTCCATACTTTACAGTGTTGATATTCGGAGCAATGCCAATATTCTTCATGGAAATGTCCCTGGGTCAATATCACAGGGAGGGACCAATCACAGTGTGGAAAATCGTTCCAATGTTTAAAGGTATTATATTTTAATATTAAATTTTAATCATATTTACTCTGAAACATAATCGCATATGGCGTAAATAACATCAAATGTGTCATAGCAATTCCCTGGGGCAATATGACAAGGTTACAGTGCGGACAATTGTTCCAATAATTAAAGTATTATCTTTAATGTAAACCAAATATTCTACTGACTGATTGGTTGCTTGATTGATTGAATATTTAGCGTAATGTTTATGCCATCGAGGGCTAATGGACGATCAGCTGACCTAACCACTGTTTCCTGGGATCCTAAAAAGGTAACCAGTACTCGAGCACACCCCATCTCTGCAGCCAACTGTTAACTTTCCCATTTGAATCAGCGGTGAGAAACGAATGATAAAGAGACGCAATGTCGTACATGTATATCAATCATCACGGAGACTGTTGCTGGGCGCGGGGATTCGAACTCACGACCCCTGAATTGATAGTTAGACGCGTAACATACTGAACTAATCGGACCCGCCCAAACATCCTATGAAAGCATAATGAACATCCTGTAAATATCATCAAAATGCGTCATAAAAATGTCCAAGGAGCAGTACCATATAGCGGGAGCTATCACTAGTTGGAAATCCTCCCTTTGGTCAAAGGAATTATGCGAACTAGGATTTTTCCCAAATCTTATTTTATATAAGGATCTTGCAGGTAATTAGAAGTTTTTGACCTAGCAATAACCGTTTATATACTTTCATTATTGCTTGGATCACATAAATTCATCAATGGATTATATTTAATAATGTTACTGCTAAAAAAAGAAAATCAAAATGGCATAATTTTTACTCATGAAATAATAAAAAACTGTTAGTATCAGTGGAGTATCATCATGAAATATTTAACAGAATAATAATGAAATTGACATTGCTCACTCGTGGATTCCACTTCGATGTTCACTCAGTGAAATGTCTCTGATATTATTCTCTGTATAATTATAAAGGTCTCGCGTAAACAAATCAAAGCGATAAAGACAAGTAGAAATTACTTTGCAAACTTTCGTTTACATTCGTGGATATTTAATTTGTTCACTTTTTTCTAATCCATTTTTGAAAATCAGCAGCGTTCCTGACGACTATGAAGCACTTGACACTGTTCAAGTTGGAACCATTCCAGGCATCTGGCACGTTAAAATGGACCATGCACTTTAATCTCTGTAAACCACAGTTTTGTAGTTGGTTAGGTCCCTTGTACTTTAATAACAAGGTTACATATACAAACAGATGTCTCTGATGATACAAAGCAGAATACAGTTTATACAAGTGCAATGTTTAGAAATGTATCTAAAACACAGTCTTATTGATCTGTTTGTCTACTTAGAAACATGTTATACCTAGTAAAATTGTAACAGATGTGGAGTTCCTGTAACATTTCACGGGTGTCAGACATGACCGTCTTTTTTGTTGAGTCAAATGCCATGGTGATAATATTAATTGTTTTATAAACATCCTTCATATACGGCAGCAGTAACAATGGTAAAAATAATGTTTTGGTAGTGAATTCCTTAATACGCAAACATCATTCACGGTCTGTTGTTCTTGCAAAGAAATCAAAATTATCCTTAATCGCGATGTAGCAATGTATCAAAATTTCTGTAAACTGCGTTTTTAAATTTGTGTTTAACACCAGAGGTGTTACGATTCATGGTTGCATCGGTGGATTACGATTCACCTGTATCGGATGTTAAATGAAACTTCCAATACATCGCGATGCAATGCATTCGTTAGACCTACATTGCATCGATACGATTGTCAGATATCGTGTATCGCAGTTTCATTCTTGGTGAAACATAAAAACTAGCTAATAGAACTAACAAACAAAAAAGAACGGGTTTTTAAAAAAGAGAGACGAAATTTCGAATATATACTGGCTAAACACGTGACGGATATTATGGGCAGCATATAATTGTTGACATATCCTTCCCATCGATCACTAGTCCACTATGTTTATTTCATCACTATTACAGTTATGCAGTGTAATACGTCCTGTTGTTCTCTGTTAACAAAGATACTTTTAAGTTGCATACGAGCATAGTTATTACATACACCTTATTAAACAATCATGGTGATTGCATAAGATACAGTTTAAAATCAGTATCATGATGCGCATCGCGACTTAAATATTGTAATACGCATCGCCTCTTATTTTCACAGGCAATATGTATCGTGATACGTATCGTTCTAAAAATGAAGTATCGCGATACGCATTGCAGATGAAAAAAATGCAAATGCACAACCCTACTCCATACTCATGCGGATTCTGTCATATTGTAAGAGAATATTTGTATCGATACCATCTCGTCATAAGAAGTGACCAATCGGGAAGGAGAGAGGTTTGGGGTGAGGGTGGGGGTGGGGTTCGGCATCTATAAACCAGGTTAAAGTTTACCATTACCCTTATCATTATTATAATTAGTATGTACAATAATTCTGGTTGTGCTGTTGCTTTGTCCTTTTAATAACCGCAGGGTGGTTTAGTGATGGCGCGTCCGCCTCGTATGCGGAAGATCGTGGATTCGATCCGCAGCCGGATCATACTAAATATTTAAAACATGCTATAAGGAGTTTTTCCGCTTGGTGCTTAACATTTACAGGAAAGTATTGTCACCCGGTGTCAGTATAGTGTGACTGGGTGGGGTATCATACCAACCGTCTGTGCCATAATACTCAAGTGTGGAAGTGCTCAGAATATTTTCTAAATTAGACAATCTCGCGATATGATTGATGTGATTGATCTTTACGCGTGATTATATAAATAATTTTTGTAATTTAGTAATATGCTTTTATGAGAAGTTCGTTCCATTACTAAAAGCAAAAGATTTGAAGCATAACTCACATACCTGCACGGATACACGGTTAAGTGAGGAATAATGACGAGCAATATATCAAGGGAATACGTGTCTTTGATGCCTACTTTAGAAAGAAAATAGTTTTATTTAATTCAACTAAACTTTACCACTTACGTACAAACGGAGTAAGTAATGCTGCTATTTATAAAATTTCTGACTTTCATCTATATTTGCGTCTAGTTGATATGTCTAACCAGTACCATTCAAAGCGCACGGTCATCACAACAACATAAACCTACTAGTAAATAAATGTGTCGGTAGCGTTCAAAGAGTACGGCCAGCACAACAATATAATATAATAGATATATGTCTAACCGGCTGCATTCAAATGGCACGGTAACCACAACAACATAAACGTACTAAATACTAGTATATGTCTTACAGGAAGCATTCAAACGGCACGATAACCACAACAACATAAACGTACTAAATACTAGTATATGTCAAACAGGAAGTATTCAAATGGCACGGTCACCACAACAACATAAACATACTTAATACTAATATATGTCTAACAGGAAGCATTCAAACGGCACGGTCACCCCAACAACATATACGTACTAAATACTATTATATGTCTAACCGGTAGCATTCAAATTGCACGGTCACCACAACAACATAAACGTACTTAATACTAGTATATGTCTAACCGGTAGTATTCAAACGGTACGGTCACCACAACAACATAAACGTACTATATACTAGAATATGTTTAACCGGTGGCATTCAAACGGCACGGTCACCACAACAACATAAACGTACTTAATACTAGTATATGTCTATTCAAACGGCACGGTCACCACAACAACATAAACGTACTTAATACTAGTAAATGTCTAACCGGTGGCATTCAAACGGCACGGTCAACACCACAACATAAACGTACTAAATACTATTATATGTCTAACCGGTAGCATTCAAATTGCACGGTCACCACAACAACATAAACGTACTTAATACTAGTATATGTCTAACCGGTAGTATTCAAACGGTACGGTCACCACAACAACATAAACGTACTAAATACTAGTATATGTTTAACCGGTGGCATTCAAACGGCACGGTCACCACAACAACATAAACGTATTAATACTAGTATATGTCTAACCGGTAGTATTCAAACGGCAAGGTCACCACAACAACATAAACGTACTAAATACTAGTATATGTCTAACCGGTGGCATTCAAACGGCACAGTCACTGCAACAACACAAACGTACTAAAGATAAAGAATAAGCACAATTACTATGATACATCTATACAAAAGTCATGACAGCAGGAATCTTCGCATTGGAATGCTCAGAAAAAAACAACAACACTGCTGTCGGAACCTAAATCTGGCTAGCATCTGCCAACAGCAAGTAAAATTGAATAATTCAATGAAGGTGTATAACTTGATTAATTAAAACTAATTAAGATTAACATCATGCGCTTGGTATGTAATTGGTACACAAAATTAAAGGACTACACCCATCATACATCAGGCAAATAGCTGGAATTGTTTGAAGTTTCGCTATTTTCGTATAACTTGGTTTTTATCTGCATCGTTAATCACGTACTTGCAATCTTAACTGACATTGAATATACTTCATAAAGTAACGTTGCCTTTTAGTGTTGTGCATTTACATCCATTCATTCCATTCCTGTTTTAAAATTTATTAATTCTTGTACTGATAAAATATGATAAATCAAGGATAGCATGATAAAATGTTCCACATAAAATATACTACGGAACGTGATAAAATGTGTAAAAAAATCACAGATTTGTTTGTCAGACTTATAAAAAAATGCATTCACAACTGCCTTAAGGTATAACTGTGAGTGAGTGTGTGTGTATGGGTGGGGAATGGGGTGTGGGAGGTGGGTTGTAATTAACCATTTACAGTTTGCTAAAAATGATCCATTAAAATACGATGTATTACGATAATTTCAAGACTGTTTGAACAATGTTTCTGCTATGATTTGAAGTATATTGTAAAAAAAATTCGGTATGCTTTATATTAATGTTTTATAAGATAATTTCTAAAATGATTTCGCTGTTGAACAAAATTATTGTTATATTGAAATTATAAAAGTCATATGCTTTGGATATTGAATATGCCGTTGGTTTAGTTTGACTTTGATTTGCATAACCAACATTACGCACCCGCCAAGTTAACGGACGGTTTACTCTACTCACTTCGTCTACAAGCTGATGTACTGAGTTTCATACTTCGCTACAGCAGTCAATCATCCGCATGCATGATGGTACCATTTTCTATTTGTCGATATCGGTCACATGTACTTGTTGTTATTGAAATCAGCAATGCATTATTACGTCATTTTTAGCTGGGCATTGTTATGCCAAAGTCATAGCCCTGCCTAGCTTATGTCGCCGTGAGCAAACTGCAGCGTTAATCACCGCCAAATTAGCGGCAGGGAAATACTTTTTACTCCTCATTTATATTTATGTATATAACATAAGCAAGAATAAACTAATCAAATAATATTTATATAATGTGGACATTTTATTAAGTCATTTTGAAAAACTGACCTAACGCTACAATAAAAGCAATACAATTGTACGGCGTATGTATATTTGCATGGCGTATTGTATGGCGTATGTATATTTGTATGGCGTATGTATATTTGTACGGCGTATGTATATTTGTATGGCGTATGTACATTTGTATGGCGTTTGTATATGTATTAAAGATCGACTATCGGTACTTTCAAGTACATGTACTTTGATTGTTTACTGTTTTGACAGTCTCAAATAATAAATTTTATGTAAGCCTTATTTGGATTGGTTAATCGGTAGCAAGTTGAGCAAAATATAACACGGTAATTTTGATTGATGGAATAAGTGAGTTAGCCAAAATAACTTCAGCTGAAACGTACACCCATAACCTTAACGCCTCTGTTTATTTCAGGGATAGGTTACGCATCGTGTTTAATGGCGTATATTGTAGCATTTTATTACAATGTGGTGATTGGTTGGGCGTTCTACTACCTGTTTTCTTCCTTCACAATGGACTTGCCTTGGCAAACATGTGACCATGAATGGAATAGTCCAAACTGCTGGATATTACAAATGGGCACATCCAATGCTACTTTAAACAATACATTCAACACCAACGAGTCGATCGTGGGTAATATAACAGTTCCAGGCAACAACTCTGTGTCTTCGGCATATGAGTTCTTTGAGTAAGTAGTGTATCATTAAAACGCACGTAAAGCAGATAGCAGTTCTTACTAATTCATCAAAATACACTGTTAACTGATCCAGCGGTTAACATTATTTAAACTATGACAAGTAAATAAATAGTCAGTGTTTTCATATATTGATATTCTTATACCTCACATAAAGCGGATACAAGTTTTAACTATTTCATCAAAATGACTACTACCGATCCAGTGTGTAACATTATTTAATATGTTTTACTTATATATATATATATATATATATATATATATATATATCAGATTTTCCCTATATTGCTATTATTATAAACTCACGTAAAGCCGATAATCGTTCCTACTTTGTCATCAAAAATCACTGCTAACCGCACAAGCGCGTAACATTATTAAACGATTACACATTTATAAAATGATCAGTTTCCATATATTGGTATTATTATACCTAATTAAAAACGGGTAACAGTTCTTTTATTTCAACAATATGTACTGTTATATGTACAGCTATCATATGCTGTGAAATATTTCCTTTAAAGATAATTTTTATCGTTGTTTATGCTAGCCACCGCTGCTCCTTAATGTGTCAATGTGTATTCACAGGTTATGATTTGATTTGAACATGTACGGTATTTTAGAAAACAAAATTTAATATTAATTCTTGAGGTTTAATATATACATGTCATACTTCTGATACATGCCGATATTTTGAGATATGAATAAGTAGTTTTCTTTAACGGAGAAATTTTAACTACAAAATGAAATGTAACTTTTGGTCGATGTTTCAGGCGAGGAATGTTGCGCTTACATCTCAGTCGAGGTATTGATGACCTGGGCGGAGTACGATGGGAGCTCGTGTTGTGCACGTTGCTCACATTCACGTGCTTATACTTCTCTCTTTGGAAAGGAGTAAAAAGTTCCGGAAAGGTAAGTTTATTGTAACACTGAGACACATTTTACTGTTTAATTTGAATTAATATAATTATGTAAAATCTGCATGATCCACATATGAAAAAAGAATATCCTAGTATGTATACAGACCCTTAAGTTTGTGTTTATATCAAACAGGAACAATTCTGACGAATGGTAGACGTGTATCCTGTTTGAACATGTGTGGTAATCCTGGGCAAAATAGGTTTATTCATATTTTCATATCTATCGTGTTACTAGTTTAAAAAAACTACTTATACTTTCTTTAATATAAAGTTTCAGATTAAAATACTTGAAGAAAGACAATGATTACTAAAGTGATTACAGTGTGATTTGCCAACTTAGTGATAACTTATCTTATTCAATACTTGTTACCTGGACTATGACCTATTACATAACAATTATCATTTATCGTTTTAAATTATCAATTACTTATTTTGTATTGACATTGTCATCGAAGAAGGCGTTTGCTACGGCCTGTTTTTGAAATATGACAATTCGTGAACAAGTATGACCAATCTTGAACCAATAATTTGTCCGTTATGACAAATATTGAACCAATAACAGAGCCATTATGACAAATCTAAAACTATAACTGGACCAAAATGGCATCGAATTATTGAACCAATACCTGCGCTAATATGGGAAATCATAAACCAATACTAGGCTTATAAGATAATCCCTGCCCCTATTAATGTGCCTGGGCAAATATGACAAACCAATAACCGGGCCTTTATATATGACAAATCTCAAACCAATAACTCGGCCAATACGAAATCATAAACTATATTTTATTTTAATATACATTTGTGAACAACAATCATCATATTTGGGAAAACTATATATCAAAGTTTCATATATTGTAATAAACTATCGTGCTTTCCAACAAGGCAAAAATATATTGTGTATACATTTGGATGCTAAACAACCCAACAGTGAAGTATTTGATATGACGTATTAATAGCACAACGCTTTGTGAGCCCATGTATACAACCATTACATTCAGACATTCATCAACACTACAGGCAGTCACTCAAACATCATAAACCAAGTCAAACACGAAGCTTGAGTGAGTGTTAATATCAGTTGTTCCTCCAGTTGACCTGTTACCTGGACCACCAGTAACGTACACGAGGACAATTATGCAATGTTTACCTAATGTTTACCTATCACAGCTGCCGTATTCGAGTGAAGTTGTCCGGGTACTGTGAGTGGCTGACCTGGCTTCTGTTTCACCAACATCTCCTATGTTCAAAGACTTTACATAAGTTTGCCTTTTTATTTATTAATTCGTTAATGAATGCCGGTCAAAATATAGGTATCGCTACATAGTTGAAATGTGGTCTTCGTTCTATATAAAATAAATGCTAGGAATTAAATCCTGGGTCAAAAAATTCAAAATAAAATCTTTATTAAAGTACTTTCTTTCATAACACGATGTACACGCACTTAAAAATGCGCACTTACTGGTTGATTGACCTTCTGTTTTTTAAAGACAGTGCAGTGACACCCTAAGGTATATTTTATAAGAGAAGTCCTAAAATTGCTTATAAATAAATGCATCTGTTAAAAATCACTTTTGAACACCAGTTGTGTCTTATTGCAGAATATGATATATGACAGCTTTCGCTTTACTTACCTGCAGTAAGAAATCACAGTCCCTATGCACCATTTGGAAATATTTCAAACCAAACTACATAGGATTTTGAAGTGCAAGAATCATGGTACCGTTGCAAAAAAGAGACGAAGCTGTGTAGTGATACCTTTATGCATAAGTTATACTAAAGCTGGTCTAAAATCATGACCACCTGGATGCGTTCTTTAAAAGTGTTATTTTAAGTATTTAAGTACAATTTTGGTAAATATACTGGTGAAACAGAATCCAATTTTTAAATTTGGTAGCATATTCAAGTGATAACTTATATAAATATATCTCTGTGTGTATACTTAGTAATAAACAATAACGTAAAGTATGTAAGTAACGTGATGTACGTTTTAAAACCAAGTGAAATATTAGCCAGAAGAAAACTATACATACTATATATGTATCTATTTCTTAAAAGCGTTGTAATACTTAAAAAATTAAGTTAATATGAAGATTCATAGACCGTGAATGTAACAGTCACTTACATTGTTGTTATAAAACTCGGGGTTGTTTGATAATCTTATATATAATAAACATAACTTAACATGTCAACCAGAAAATATAACTTTCAAAGGATACAGTGCATCCACCACAACAAACCAAATGCAGTTGACAATAAAATACCATATAAGCAAACAGAAGAATTTACAATCAGGTCACTGTTTTGGAACGATTTGTAGCAGTTAACCGTCACTGGGAGCTTAGAATTTGTTAACGGTTGTAGCCAACCTCGCTGTTCGCTATATCACCACATCAAGTCTGATATTGATGTCTGCATTTGCGTCTATGAGGAAAACATCAATTACTATCAGCCTGTTATGTTTTTACTAGTATATACGCGCGATGCATGGCTGGTATGAAAACTGCCACCACCACTCCGTCGTCCACAGAATGGGAATATTAATTTAAAGCAACACATTACGGCTGAACTTAATATTTTTTCACATGATAACGCACTCGGGTGTTATCTCTTCTATACCTTTCGACATTCGTTTCTCCGCTGTCTCGAGCTTTAACAACCGTCGCTGTTCAGTCTTGGTAATGCATTACGTGACTATTGGCACTCTTCCCAGTCGTCATTCTGGCCATCAGCTACTATTATCCTTTAACAAATCCTTGCTCATGCCTCTCACCATGCGTAAGCCTGAATTGATTGTTGTTCAAAATTATATTATAAAAACCAAACGTTTTGAGAATCGTACACAAAATGACTTATCAACATCGATGCTATGTTTACTTACATAATTATTCGACACGTCTCTATTTGATCTCAGATAGTAAGGAATAATAATTACTGTATAGATTGAATTGATAAACATAAACTTGCAAAACATCTATCCCCTGTATCGGAATGAACCGATAAAAGAAGATAAAATCAGTGAAGACTTTTTCTTTCCTTCTCTTCAACCAATACTCTTTTTTATTTTGAATATTTTGAATAAACCATTGTTTCTTTTATCAATTTTTGCAAATTTTGCCAATTTGAAATTATTACAGAACAATATGACAAAGAAATTGTATATGAAATGTAAAATAACTGTTATGGAAGCATATTTACACAAGCTTCTAAAGTTTTTTTCTGTATCCTTTCGACATACTTTGTGAAACGTATAACTTTATGCTTTATTGTTAAATGTATGCTAAATATATGTACTTATGTTGATAAAATATTGTTTAAACTAATTGATTGTTGTTCTTTATTCTATAGTACATATCAAAAGTTAGCATGTTTGTCTTTCATAGGGTGACCCAAATGAAAGAAGTAAAACTTACATTTTATTGTTTGTCAACCTCTTTACTACCAAAAATATGATGAGAAAATGTATAATCTGACAGATCATTACCTATCAAGTGTGTACACTGTGACGAAATTACGTATTCATGCCCTAATTTCACGCATCACATTTTTGTTTTAATTCACAATTAAAAGATGACAATACTTTCAAAAGTACAAATAACAACAATAATACCATTCATATAAAAAAATCAGTATTATAATAATGAAAACGTATTTTTGAAGAAGAAAAAACAAAGATTATTCATAACCGCCATAATGCGACTACCCAATGGAACCATTTCCTGTATCCAATGGTGGCATTATTGCTCCGCAGTATGACCAACCCTACTCTCATGCTCTAGCGCATGTATTTACCTACGACCGTTCCGCATCCATCGCCTTGTCTCCGGCCTCATTTATTCCACATCTTCGTACGTTTCCAATGCCAGTACCACCCACAGCTCTACCCCCATCAGTGTCTTTATCAATAAATATAATTTCATGAAAAGCACATGTCAGGCGTGTAACAAAAAATGCACCCTTGCGGATTTGCGAAAACTTGAAACACAGTCGTTTCACCCTTGATCTATACTGCAGGTTAATCAATTAACTTTTTATACCAGTGCAAGTTGCAAAGAAAGCTATCTTAACTGTAAACCATGAACACTTATGTTTTTAATAGAAAAAAGCAATGAACTGTTGATGTTTTTATCGGTTTTACAGGCAGTAAAGCGTATCATAAGAACTAGGACTAAACATTTATCAATAAAGTACATGTACTTTCTTATCTCTGATACTTACTTACCTTCTCACTCACTCACTCACTCACTCACTCACTCACTCACTCACTCACTCACTCACTCACTCACAAATTCACTCACAAATTCACTCACTTACTCACTTACTTGGTTCTTCTTGGTTCTTCACTCACTCACTCACACACTAACTCACTCACTCACTCACAAATGCACTCACTCACTAACTCACTCACTCGACCATCCACCCGACCACTCACTAACTTACTAACAAATGCACTCACTCACTCACTCACTCACTCACTCACTCACTCACTCACTTGGTTCTTTTAGCATAAGTTTCTATCGCTCAGCCTTTGTGCTGGCGAGGTATTCCAGATGCATTGTATGGTTTTGTTTTTGGACATTTTATTTGTGTTGGGTTAAGTTTAATGTAGGTATATATAAGCTGATAATGCTTCGATTCCATTAAACATTGTTCTGTTGTTCTTTTATAAAATAGTTTTTATTACTTTGTCTTGTGTGTGTGTGTGTGTGTGTGTGTGTGTGGTAACACTACACAATGTTTGTGTAGTTTAATTTGGTAATCAATTAGCTATTTTGTTAATTTTGACAAAACAATCTTCTTATTCAAAATTGATTCAAACGGATAAACATTAATCGTGAGTTGGTACATTTCTAGGAAAGAAGTAGTTAATATGTAGGTGCTGATACTGCGTACCGGCTGTTGTTACTCATGCAATAAATGAACATTCTGTGTGTGGGTACGCACTGTTGTATTCGATATTCCAATGGTTGAAACGCCCCAATACGTTTCCTATGTCTGCTTCACTCCGCGCGATAAACACGAGTGATGTACGTGCGTTTTATGTTTACCAAACTTCGATACTCCACATTGCCGACTACACATTGACGCCTAATGATTGGAAAATAAACATTCTATACACCATTTAGCAGACGTTAAATTGCTATAACAGATTTTTGACCTTTAAAAAAAGACATGCCTTAAAATGCAATGTAATCGTGTGTAAATGCATCTAACTACGTAACATAAATGCTTCTGTGTTATTTAATGAATTCTCTGTTTATTCCGAATGTGTTTAAATAGTTAACCAGAGTTTAAGGCATGTCACCACCATTGGAAACAGGATGCGCTTCTGTGGTGTAGTCACATAATGGCGGTATCATATAATCCTCGTTTCTTCTTCTTTACAAATGTATTTTCCTTATTGCAATGCTCATTTTTTAATTGAATAGCGTTCTTGGTGTATTTTGAACACTTTGAAAGCATCGTCATGTTTGAATTGTGAATTTAGAAAAGTCTTCTTTCACTTTGTCCACAGTATACACACTGAACAGAAAAAATCACTCTTATATGACACATGACCCCTATTTTTCTCATAACATTTTTGTAGTGCAGAGGTTGACGAACAGTAAATTTCATTTCTCTCATTGGGGTCTCTCTAATGAATGACAAGCCTTCAAACCTTTTTTACTATAGAATAAAGAACACGAGTCAATGGTTGGCTTACACCTTAAAAAGTAGTCCGTTGCAATATACTACATGTACCCTGACATCATGACAAGTACGACCATTGGAAACACAGAGCACAACTACGGAAATAGTATAGTAGTCTTATTTGGCATTGATTCTATTCATAAGGTTTATGGTATATGTAAACCTCATTGTGGCTCCGCCTCAAAAAAGAAAGAAATTTCGGACCCCACTGAATTAGCTCCATTAATTCTTAAGACCAGAAAAACACTCATAATCGATGTATTTTCTGAAACCAAAGCCGCAATGGAACTAAAATAGTTAATAGAAGAATAATAGACAAATGTCCAACACCTACGTCTGTTTAAGGCTTCAGAAAGAACTCACCAGTATTACGTTTCTGGTTCTGGTACAATTAAAGAAAAAATAGTGATGACTGGACAAGGATCAGCCACCATACATACACTACATGCAGAATCAAAGTTGATATCTCCTTTTATTAAAAGTCTTGATGTTTTTTAAATGCATCGTAAGAAGCATACGCACCAAGTCACCATAAGGGTCCAATGAATGAATGAACGGTGTTTTACGGCACGTCGACACATAAATAGGTCTTCTATAAGGGTCGGGTATAGTCAGGTATAGTCAAGTATAGTCAAAGAAGTGATTTGAAATTTGTCTTCAGTTTGAAAATAAGAGGCGAGTTTACATTTATTTAAATACATAACATTGTTACGTGCTCAAACGAAACGAATAAATTTGGAAAGTAAATCACATATGTGTACGTTTGATGCAAATCTCCAGTTAAATAAGAAAATAAAACGGTATCGTATTTAAAATAATCTCTTATAATATATTATATTCCTACTTATAAAACCATTATTACTGGAGAGATGTAAATCAAGAAAGGCGGCTTTAGATATTCTGGCTTATTTTAGATGAACTTCCGATGGATAAATATTTACTACCGTTCTGGAGAATTAATTTCAAGAATTTCCACATTGAGATGCTTCTACTCCGATCACATTTTGGCACAATATTGAAAAGTAATTCACCGATTATCTTAAGTAAAACATTTTACAGGTACCATTATAAAAATGATTTGATATATTATGATTACAAACTTTTTTTATGAAGCATGTGCTCTTAACGATATTAAGCGATCTTGTTTTATTTCTGCAGACTCTTCAATGAATATGCATTACGAATGCATGCACACAGCTACATATCTTCAATGAACATGCTTTATGAATGCATGCACACAGCTACATATATTCAATGAACATGAATTACGAATGCATGCACACAGCTACATATCTCCAATGAACATGCATAACGAATGCATGCACACAGCTACATATCTCCAATGAACATGCATCATGAATGCATGCACAAAGCTACATATCTTCAATGAACATGCTTTACGAATGCCTGCATACAGCTACATATCTTCAATGAATATGCATTATGAATGCATGCACACAGTTACATATCTTCAATGAACATGCATTATGAATGCATGCACAAAGCTACATATCTTCAATGAACATGCATCATGAATGCATGCACAAAGCTACATATCTTCAATGAACATGCATTACGAATGCATGCACACAGCTACATATCTTCAATGAACATGCATTATGAATGCATGCACAAAGCTACATATCTTCAATGAACATGCATTATGAATGCATGCACACAGGTACATATCTTCAATGAACATGCTTTATGAATGCTTGCAACCAGCTACATATCTTCAAATAACATGCATTATGAATGCATGCACACAGATACAGATATTCAATGAACATGAATTATGAATGCATGTACACAGCTACATATCTCCAATGATGGCATAACGAATGCATGCACACAGCTACATATCTCCAATGAACATGCATCATGAATGCATGCACAACGCTACATATCTTCAATGAACATGCATAACGAATGCCTGCACACAGCTACATATCTTTAATGAACATGCATTATGAATGCATGCACACAGTTACATATCTTCAATGAACATGCATTATGAATGCATTCACACAGCTACATATCTTCAATGAACATGCTTTATGAATGCTTGCACACAGCTATATATCTTCAATGAACATGCATTATGAATGCATGCACACAGCTACATATATTCAATGAACATGAATTACGAATGCATGCACACAGCTACATATCTTCAATGAACATGCATTATTAATGCATGCACAAAGCTACATATATTCAATGAACATGCATTACGAATGCATGCACACAGCTACATATCTTCGATGAATAGCATTACTAATGCATGCACACAGCTACATATCTTCAATGAACATGAATTACGAATGCATGCACACAGCTACATATCTTCAATGAACATGCATTATGAATGCATGCACAAAGCTACATATATTCAATGAACATGCATTACGAATGCATGCACACAGCTACATATCTTCGATGAATAGCATTACCAATGCATGCACACAGCTACATATCTTCAATGAACATGCATTATGAATGCATGCACAAAGCTACATATCTTCAATGAACGTGCATCATGAATGCATGCACAAAGCTACATATTTTCAATGAACATGCATTACGAATGCATGCACACAGCTACATATCTCCAATGAACATGCATTATAAATGCATGCACACAGTTACATATCTCCAATGAACATGCATTATGAATGCATGCACAAAGCTACATATCTTCAATGAACATGCATCATGAATGCATGCACAAAGCTACATATTTTCAATGAACATGCATTACGAATGCATGCACAAAGCTACATATCTCCAATGAACATGCATAACGAATGCATGCACACAGCTACATATCTCCAATGAACATGCATCATGAATGCATGCACAAAGCTACATATCTTCAATGAACATGCTTTACGAATGCCTGCATACAGCTACATATCTTCAATGAATATGCATTATGAATGCATGCACACAGTTACATATCTTCAATGAACATGCATTATGAATGCATGCACAAAGCTACATATCTTCAATGAACATGCATCATGAATGCATGCACAAAGCTACATATCTTCAATGAACATGCATTACGAATGCATGCACACAGCTACATATCTTCAATGAACATGCATTATGAATGCATGCACAAAGCTACATATCTTCAATGAACATGCATTATGAATGCATGCACACAGGTACATATCTTCAATGAACATGCTTTATGAATGCTTGCAACCAGCTACATATCTTCAAATAACATGCATTATGAATGCATGCACACAGATACAGATATTCAATGAACATGAATTATGAATGCATGTACACAGCTACATATCTCCAATGATGGCATAACGAATGCATGCACACAGCTACATATCTCCAATGAACATGCATCATGAATGCATGCACAACGCTACATATCTTCAATGAACATGCATAACGAATGCCTGCACACAGCTACATATCTTTAATGAACATGCATTATGAATGCATGCACACAGTTACATATCTTCAATGAACATGCATTATGAATGCATTCACACAGCTACATATCTTCAATGAACATGCTTTATGAATGCTTGCACACAGCTATATATCTTCAATGAACATGCATTATGAATGCATGCACACAGCTACATATATTCAATGAACATGAATTACGAATGCATGCACACAGCTACATATCTTCAATGAACATGCATTATTAATGCATGCACAAAGCTACATATATTCAATGAACATGCATTACGAATGCATGCACACAGCTACATATCTTCGATGAATAGCATTACTAATGCATGCACACAGCTACATATCTTCAATGAACATGAATTACGAATGCATGCACACAGCTACATATCTTCAATGAACATGCATTATGAATGCATGCACAAAGCTACATATATTCAATGAACATGCATTACGAATGCATGCACACAGCTACATATCTTCGATGAATAGCATTACCAATGCATGCACACAGCTACATATCTTCAATGAACATGCATTATGAATGCATGCACAAAGCTACATATCTTCAATGAACGTGCATCATGAATGCATGCACAAAGCTACATATTTTCAATGAACATGCATTACGAATGCATGCACACAGCTACATATCTCCAATGAACATGCATTATAAATGCATGCACACAGTTACATATCTCCAATGAACATGCATTATGAATGCATGCACAAAGCTACATATCTTCAATGAACATGCATCATGAATGCATGCACAAAGCTACATATTTTCAATGAACATGCATTACGAATGCATGCACAAAGCTACATATCTCCAATGAACATGCATAACGAATGCATGCACACAGCTACATATCTCCAATGAACATGCATCATGAATGCATGCACAAAGCTACATATCTTCAATGAACATGCTTTACGAATGCCTGCATACAGCTACATATCTTCAGTGAACATGCATTATGAATGCATGCACACAGTTACATATCTTCAATGAACATGCATTATGAATGCATGCACAAAGCTACATATCTTCAATGAACATGCATCATGAATGCATGCACAAAGCTACATATCTTCAATGAACATGCATTACGAATGCATGCACACAGCTACATATCTTCAATGAACATGCATTATGAATGCATGCACAAAGCTACATATCTTCAATGAACATGCATTATGAATGCATGCACACAGGTACATATCTTCAATGAACATGCTTTATGAATGCTTGCAACCAGCTACATATCTTCAAATAACATGCATTATGAATGCATGCACACAGATACAGATATTCAATGAACATGAATTATGAATGCATGTACATAGCTACATATCTCCAATGATGGCATAACGAATGCATGCACACAGCTACATATCTCCAATGAACATGCATCATGAATGCATGCACAACGCTACATATCTTCAATGAACATGCATAACGAATGCCTGCACACAGCTACATATCTTTAATGAACATGCATTATGAATGCATGCACACAGTTACATATCTTCAATGAACATGCATTATGAATGCATTCACACAGCTACATATCTTCAATGAACATGCTTTATGAATGCTTGCACACAGCTATATATCTTCAATGAACATGCATTATGAATGCATGCACACAGCTACATATATTCAATGAACATGAATTACGAATGCATGCACACAGCTACATATCTTCAATGAACATGCATTATTAATGCATGCACAAAGCTACATATATTCAATGAACATGCATTACGAATGCATGCACACAGCTACATATCTTCGATGAATAGCATTACTAATGCATGCACACAGCTACATATCTTCAATGAACATGAATTACGAATGCATGCACACAGCTACATATCTTCAATGAACATGCATTATGAATGCATGCACAAAGCTACATATATTCAATGAACATGCATTACGAATGCATGCACACAGCTACATATCTTCGATGAATAGCATTACCAATGCATGCACACAGCTACATATCTTCAATGAACATGCATTATGAATGCATGCACAAAGCTACATATCTTCAATGAACGTGCATCATGAATGCATGCACAAAGCTACATATTTTCAATGAACATGCATTACGAATGCATGCACACAGCTACATATCTCCAATGAACATGCATTATAAATGCATGCACACAGCTACATATCTCCAATGAACATGCATTATGAATGCATGCACAAAGCTACATATCTTCAATGAACATGCATCATGAATGCATGCACAAAGCTACATATTTTCAATGAACATGCATTACGAATGCATGCACAAAGCTACATATCTTCAATGAACATGCATTATGAATGCATGCACAAAGCTACATATCTTCAATGAACATGCATCATAAATGCATGCACAAAGCTACATATTTTCAATGAACATGCATTACGAATGCATGCACACAGCTACATATCTCCAATGAACATGTATTATGAATGCATGCACATAGCTACATATCTTCAATGAACATGCATAATGAATGCATGCACACAGCTTCATATCTTCAATGAACATGCATTATGAATGCATGCACACAGCTTCATATCTTCAGCAAGGAGTGATATACTGTCAAAAGCGGCATAAAACACAAATCAAAATAATACACTCCAATGTTTGATGCAGTTTATCTTTTTTTTCAAAGCATGGTGGCGGATTTACTAAAGCGGAACTATTTAATGTCACCATTAAGATAAGGAATGACGAAATATTGTGTTTTATCTGGAATGGAATTTAAGCAAACACTCAAGGTTCAGATTGAAGTTTTTAATGAATTGCTACCAACAATATTTGATATGGAAATATTCCAAGAATTAGCAAATTTCGATCTTCTCTTGTCGATTTATCTAATATGAAAATTATCATAGACATAAAAATGAAATAAAGACAGGTTTCTATTTCAGTTAATGTTGATTTCAATGTTAGGTATGAGGAAAAGCAACGGATGAATATTGTTATTAAGGTTACCTCGGTTGTTATTATTTCATTAATGTGTGATGAAATATGCTGACTAGATGTTAGATATAGACGTTCTGATAGCTACATATAAATAATGTAGTTCACCTATGTATATACCATTGATATCCCCAATCATGTCACATTTCATTATTTTACCAAATATCTCACTCATAATGATCCCCACTGTCTCTAATGTCAAGATCATTTATAATTATGTTGACAAAATATCTCACTCATAAAGATCCCCTCTGTCTCTCATAGTGAGATTATTTATACTTATATTGACCATATATCTCACTCATAATGATCCCCTCTATCTCTCATATTGAGATCATTTATACTTATATTGACCATATTTCTCACTCATAATTATAACTTCTGTCTCTCATTATGAGATCATTTATGCTTATATTGACCATATATCTCACTCATAATGATCCCCTCTGTCTCTCATATTGAGATCATTCATACTTATATTGACCATATAGCTCACTCATATTGATTTTGTCAGTCTCTTATATTGAGATAATTTATACTTTTATTGACAATATATGTCTTTCATATTAAGATCAATTATACTTATATTGACCATAAATGTCTCTCATATTAAGATCATTTATACTTATATTGACAATAAATGTCTCTCATATTCAAATCATTTATTCTTATATTGACCACATATTTCACTCATAATGATCCCTCTGTCTCTCATATTGAGATAATTTATACTTATATTGACCACATATTTCACTCATAATGATCACTCTGTCTCTCATATTCAGATTATTTATAGTTATATTGACCACATATCTCCTCATAATGATCCCCTCTGTCTCTCGTATTGAGGTCATTTATGCTTATATTGACCATATATCTCACTCATAATGATCCCTCTGTCTCTCATATTCAGATCATTTATACTTGTATTGACCATATATCTCACTCATAATTATCTCCTCTGTCTCTCGTATTGAAGTCATTTATGCTTATATTGACCATATATCGCACTCATAATGATCGCCTATGTTTGTCGTATTGAGATCATTGATACATATATTGACCTTATATCTCACTCATATTTCCCTCTGTTTCTCGTATTGAGATCATTTATGCTTGTTTTGACCATATATCGCACTCATAATGATCCCCTCCGTCTCTCATATTGAGAACATTTATACATATATTAACCATATCGTATGTCTTTCATATTGAGATTATTTATACTTATAATGACCATATATATCTTTCATATTGAGATCATTTAAACTTATATTGATCACATATCTCACTCATAATGATTCCCTATGTCTCTCATATTGAGATCATTTATACTTATATTAACCATATATGTATCTCATATTGAGATTATTTAAACTTATATTGATCACATATCTCACTCATAATGATCCCCTCTGTCTCTCATATTGAGATCATTTAGACTTATATTGACCATATATGTCTCTCATATTGAGATCATTTATACCACTATTAACCATATATCTCCCTCAAAATCATCCCTTCTGTGTCTCATATTCGGATCATTTATACCTATATTGACAATATATCTTACTCATAATGATCCCCTCTGTCTCTCATATTGAGATCATTTAGACTTATATTGACCATATTTGTCTCTCATATTGAGATCATTTATACTAATATTGATCACATATCTCACTCATAATGATCCCTTCTGTCTCTCATATTGGGATAATTTATACCACTATTGACCATATATCTCACTCATAATGATACCTCTGTCACTCCTATTCGGATTATTTATACTTATATTGACCATATATCTAGCTCATAATGATCCTTTCTGTCTCTTATATTGAGATCATTTATACTTATATTGACCATATATCTCACTCATAATGATCCCCTCTGTCTCTCGTATTGACTTTATTTATACTTATATTGACCATATATCTCGCTCATAATGATCCTTTCTGTCTCTTATATTGAGATCATTATGCTTGTATTGACCATATATCTTGCTCATAATGATCCCCTCTGTCTCTCGTTTTGAGGTCATTTATGCTTATATTGGCCATATATCTCACTCATAATAATCCCCTCTGTCTCTCGTATTGAGTTCATTATGTTTGTATTGACCATATATCTTGCTAATAACGATCCCCTCTGCCTCTCGTATTGAGGTCATTTATGCTTATATTGACACTATTACTCACTCATAATGATCCCATCTGTCTCTCGTATTGAGGTCATTATGTTTGTATTGACCATATATCTTGCTCATAATGATCCCCTTTGTCTCTCGTATTGAGGTCATTTATGTTTATATTGACCATATACCTCACTCACAATGATCCCCTCTGTCTCTCGTATTGAGGTCATTATGTTTGTATTGACCATATATCTTGCTAATAACGATCCCTTTGGCCTCTCGTATTGAGGTCATTTATGCTTATATTGACCATATATCTTGCTCATAATGATCCCCTTTGTCTCTCGTATTGAGGTCATTATGTTTGTATTGACCATATATCTTGCTCATAATGATCCCCTCTGTCTCGAGTATTATGGTCATTTATGCTTATTTTGACCATATATCTCACTCATAATGATTCCTCTGTCTCTCATATTGAGATCATTTATACTTATATTGACCATATATATCACTCATACTGAACCCCTCCGTCTCGCGTATTATGGTCATTTATACTTATATTGACCATATATATCACTCATACTGATCCCTCTGTTTCTATTATTGGGATTATCTATACTTATACTGACCATATATCTCACTCATAATGATACCCTCTGTCTCTCATATTGAGATAATTTATACTATTATTGATCTTCTGTCTCTAGTATTGAGATAATTTATACATATATTGACCATTTATCTCACTCATAATAATCCCCTCTGTTTCTCGTGTTAAGGTCATTTATGCTTATATTGACCTGATATCTCACTCATAATGATCCCTTTCTGTTTATCGTATTTAGGTCATTTATACTTCTATTGACCATATATCTCGATCATAATGATCCCCTCTGTCTCTCGTATTGAGATCATTTATACTTCTATTGACCATATATCTCGATCATAATGATCCCCTCTGTCTCTCGTATTGAGATCATTTATACTTATATTGACCATATATCTCACTCATAATGATCCCCTCTGCCTCTCATATTGAAATCATTTATACTTGTATTGACCATATATCTCACTCATAATGATCCCCTCTGTTTCTCGTATTAAGGTCATTTATGCTTATATTGACCTTATATCTCATTCATAATGATCCCTTTCTGTTTCTCGTATTGAGGTTATTTATCATATATCTCACTCATAATGATCCCCTCTATCTCTCGTATTGAGATCATTTATACTATTATTGACCATATATCTCACTCATAATGATCCCTCTGTCACTCATATTCGGATCATTCATACTTGTATTGACCATATATCTCACTCATAATGATCCCCTCTGTCTCTCATACTGATGTCATTTAAACATATATAAACCATATCGTATGTCTTTCATACTCAGATCATTTATACTGATATTGACCATATATCTCACTCATAATGATCTCTCTGTCTTTCATATTGAGATCATTGATGCTAATATTGACCATATATCTCGCTCATAATGATCCCCTCTGTCGCTCTTATTGAGATCATTGGTGCTTATATTGACCATATATAATTCGCTCACAATAATCCCCTCTGTCGCTCTAATTGAGATCATCGATGCTTATATTGACCATATATTTCGCTCATAATGATCCCCTATGTCTCTCGTATTGAGATCATTGGTGATTATATTGACCATATATTTCGCTCACAATGTTCCCTCTGTTGCTCGTATTGTGATAATTTATACTGATATGGACCATATATCTCGCTCATAATGATCCCCTCTGTCGCTCGTATTGAGATCATTAATAATTATATTGACCAAATATCTCGCTCATAATGATCCGCTCTGTCGCTTGTATTGAGACCAATTATACTTCTATTGACCATATATCTCACTCATAATGATCCCCTCTGTTTCTCGTATTAAGGTCATTTATGCTTATATTGACCTTATATCTCATTCATAATGATCCCTTTCTGTTTCTCGTATTGAGGTCATTTATCATATATCTCACTCATAATGATCCCCTCTATCTCTCGTATTGAGATCATTTATACTATTATTGACCATATATCTCACCCATAATGATCCCTCTATCACTCATATTCGGATCATTTATACTTGTATTGACCATATATCTCACTCATAATGATCCCCTCTGTCTCTCATATTGATGTCATTTATACATATATAAACCATATCGTATGTCTTTCATACTCAGATCATTTTTACTGATATTGACCATATATCTCACTCATAATGATCTCTCTGTCTTTCATATTGAGATCATTGATGCTAATATTGACCATATATCTCGCTCATAATGATCCCCTCTGTCGCTCTTATTGAGGTCATTGGTGCTTATATTGACCATATATAATTCGCTCACAATGATCCCCTCTGTCGCTCTTATTGAGATCATTGATGCTTATATTGACCATATATTTCGCTCATAATGATCCCCTATGTCTCTCGTATTGAGATCATTGATGATTATATTGACCATATATTTCGCTCACAATGATCCCCTCTGTTGCTGGTATTGTGATAATTTATACTGATATGGACCATATATCTCGCTCATAATGATCCCCTCTGTCGCTCGTATTGAGATCATTAATAATTATATTGACCAAATATCTCGCTCATAATGATCCCCTCTGTCGCTTGTATTGAGACCAATTATACTTCTATTGACCATATATCTCACTCATAATGATCCCCTCTGTTTCTCGTATTAAGGTCATTTATGCTTATATTGATCTTATATCTCATTCATAATGATCCCTTTCTGTTTCTCGTATTGAGGTCATTTATCATATATCTCACTCATAATGATCCCCTCTATCTCTCGTATTGAGATCATTTATACTATTATTGACCATATATCTCACTCATAATGATCCCTCTGTCACTCATATTCGGATCATTTATACTTGTATTGACCATATATCTCACTCATAATGATCCCCTCTGTCTCTCATATTGATGTCATTTATACATATATAAACCATATCGTATGTCTTTCATACTCAGATCATTTATACTGATACTGACCATATATCTCACTCATAATGATCTCTCTGTCTTTCATATTGAGATCATTGATGATAATATTGACCATATATCTCGCTCATAATGATCCCCTCTGTCGCTCTTATTGAGGTCATTGGTGCTTATATTGACCATATATAATTCGCTCACAATGATCCCCTCTGTCGCTCTTATTGAGATCATTGATGCTTATATTGACTATATATTTCGCTCATAATGATCCCCTAAGTCTCTCGTATTGAGATCATTGATGATAATATTGACCATATATCTCGCTCATAATGATCCCCTCTGTCGCTCTTATTGAGGTCATTGGTGCTTATATTGACCATATATAATTCGCTCACAATGATCCCCTCTGTCGCTCTTATTGAGATCATTGATGCTTATATTGACTATATATTTCGCTCATAATGATCCCCTAAGTCTCTCGTATTGAGATCATTGATGATTACATTGACCATATATTTCGCTCACAATGATCCCCTCTGTTGCTCGTACTGTGATAATTTATACTGATATGGACCATATATCTCGCTCATAATGATTCCCTCTGTCGCTCGTATTGAGATCATTAATAATTATATTGACCAAATATCTCGCTCATAATGATCCCCTCTGTCGCTCGTATTGAGACCAATTATACTTATATTGACAATATATCTCACTCATAGTGATCCCCTCTGTCGCTCGTATTGAGATTATTTATACTTATACAGTAGAACTTCGATAGCTCGAACTCGGTTCGCTGGAACACCACCGATCGCTCGAACAACTAACCCGGTCCCTGCCAAATTCCTATTTAATTTCTATTGTTCTACCACCAATGGCTAGAACACTGATAGGTGGAACAGTCGAACTAGAAATTAGGTCCCGCCAACACACTTACCTATGTTTTTCACACCTTTCGGTCGAACAGCTGATCAAAAATAAAGAAAATCGGAGAAGTCTGCCATGTTTGTTCACGAACTCAAAGGTGTGAAGTAATTTCTACACGTCATAATATTCCCACTATCTTAAAGAGCGAGAAGTTTGCAATGATAATTTGGCGAGTGTGTTTATAATTGGTTACACGTTTGCTTTAATTGTATACCGCATTTTGCATTCATTAAGTTAATTTGATTCCTAATTTGATGTTAACTGGTAATTTTAAATCAAAATAAAACCAATTTATATTGCAAACATTGAAAAGTAAAGAGTGTCACATACAATTTAACCTTATAAATCTTAGACATGAGAAGTTCAGTTTCATTGCACAATGTTGCATTAAACAACACATTTACCTGAAGAAGAAACGGCTGAGCAACTTAGTGATGGACCAAGTAACTGGGGGATAACTAAGTCAGCCGAGCAACTTGGTGAAGGACTCGGTAAAACCGGAGTGTGATTATCATGTCATTTACATTCTCACGAACACCGAAAGCTAAATATAACTATTTATACATGAATATATAGTATTATGATGATAAAAGGTAAATTAAGTAATTATAGTGTAAAACAATTAAATTAATTTAGAAATTATATATTTCTGGTATATTGTATTTTCTACATAAACAGGAAAAATACATTATTTACATCGGATTCATCTATTGCACCTGTTCAAAGCGTACACATGGGATTCTATAACACGCTCATAAACGTACTTGTACACCATGTACAAGTACGATGATTGTTGTACCAGGCTTGACTCGAACTACCGCTGACTCGAACTATTTTGACCAGTCCCGTCGAGTTCGAGCGATCGAAGTTCTACTGTATTAACCAAATATCTAACTCATAATGATCAGCTCTGTCGCTGGTATTGATATCATTTATACTTCTATTGACCAAATATCTCACTCATAATGATCAGCTCTGTCTCTGGTATTGAGATCATTTATACTTATATTGACCAAATATCTCACTCATAATGATCAGCTCTGTATCTGGTATTGAGATCATTTATACTTATATTGACCTCATTTCTCACTCATAATGATCCCCTCTGTCTCTCATATTAAGATCATTTATACTTATATTGACCATATGTCTCGATCATATTGATCCTCTCTTTCGCTCGTATTGAGATCATTTATTTTAAATTTATCTTATTTCTCACTTATAATGATTCTCTCTCTCTCTCTCTCTCTCTCTCTCTCTCTCTCTCTCTCTCTCTCTCTCTCTCTCTCTCTCATATTGAGATCATTTATACTTTTATTGACCTTATTTCTCACTCATAATGATATCTTTAACTCATATTGACCCTATTTTGCACATATTTTAATACTACTTGACTCATGTCGACAATATTTACAATAATGTTGCCTCAGTTCTTGTTCACTTGACACTATCTCTCAAGTTGGCCATGTTCTCATTTTTGACAATTGTTCTCATTCTTATTGACTCTGCTATGTATCTGAAGTGATGGACCTCATTCCCATTTCTTATCAACTGCAACGGTGATCATCCGCCTCACATGCGGAAGGTCGTGGGTTCCATGCCCAACCGGGTCATACCAAAGCATTAAAATGGTACTATAAGCTACCTCGCTTGGCGTTCAGCATTAAGAGGATAGTTCTAGGTCTTGTCGGCCCTCTGTGTCAGTATAATGTGACTATGTTGGGTAGCATACCATGTGTTTGCGGCATGACACTTCAGTGTGACTGCGCTCAAAATACTGTCTAAAGTAGACACCGTCGCGATATGAGTAAATAACTGTTAAAATCTACACTAAACACCATATAACAACAACAACCATTTCTCATATGTAGTGAATATCCTTATATGATTGATATATTTGTTCCACTTTAGGTTGTGTACATCACCGCCACAATGCCATACCTCATACTGACTATTCTCCTCGTCCGGGGATGTATGCTACCTGGAGCCGTGGAGGGCATCAAGTACTTTATTACACCAAATTTGGAACGCCTCAATGATCCAAATGTAGGTATTATACATATTTATTTGGTGCTTTTTGATAAATTGTAGGTATTTCTCAGTGGATTAGTTATTGGTAATCCACTGTTTTAAAGAGTGAAATTATGAGAAAAAAAAACTGTGCTTGCATATAAGTTTAAAAAAAGATTAAAAAAAAAAAGTACTTTATTTTTTTATTAATCCAATAATATTTAATGGCGATTGAGGTCAAAATAACCAAAAATGTATGTAAATGCATAAAATATAAAGAAAATGTGTTTGCTTTGGTGTAAGATCAAATGATATTTCATCTCGTGATCACCAAAAATGATATTCTTACTCATGATAAACCATTCGTGAGAATATGACTTTTTTTGATCACTTGATGAAAAATAATTCGTTTTTCACCAAAACAAACCAATATCCTCTATATACTGCACAAAACAAAACCTTCCGATGATCATACATGTACATGTTTTGTGCATTAACATTTACCTAGCATTGTATATCCGTAAATTAGACATCGGTGTTTGAATGAAAAAAGTGATATTACTGTTGATCAACCGATACCAATGCATTATTAAATCGGCACCAAATAATTGCATGGAGAACACACGAACACGCCCGAACACATTGGCGAAGATATACGAGTGCCAGAACAATACAAATAATGTGGCTCGTATAAGAAGACATAAACGTGCAAAAATGGATTACAAAGTTTCGGGCGAACGATTAAATGTAAGATAAACCCGATTATAATACAAAATATACACTGCGATAGTCATTTCCACGTGCAAGCACGGACTAGTATGTTCGGTATTTATTATATAACTTTCGTTGATAATATTTATTATAAATAGGAAAACCACGTTGAAAAAAAAAGTTTTCGCAGTTTTTAATATGCCTAGAATTTCACAAAATGCAAATGGTCATGCCATAACCGGACAAAAAATGAAACATTCGCTATATTCAAATACTGATATTTTTGTTTCAACCACTACAGCATTTAATCAATAAATCAGAGTTTTCTTGTAACAGTTCAGCCATTACCTTTTCCATACAAATGTAGCATAGATTACTCTTGCCATGCATTGCAAAAAACAATTTTGTTTTCGATATATCTGCACTTAAACATAGCGGCCGTTTCATTCTCTTTTAAGTATATATATATATTTTAGGTTTATTTATCTGAAACAACAGACATCTGGTTGATAAAGTTTAATCACTACAAGAAATGTCATCATTTTTTTCACGAACATTTACCCATTTTATTCCACAAGTTGAAGTATTTATCTTTGAAGTTTTTGTTGTTTTGAACATTATTTAGATTACTTCCATTTCTAGCAAAGTGCTGGTCAAACAAAACATTGAAACACATTTGATAACCAATCCTTATATCTCATGGCCGTCTGCAACAACGCAGCCTGACTGTTGCCAATTTCACTTGCCAAACAGAATAATTGCTCTCCTTTTTTTGTTTTTTGCTTTAAAATAATGTTATTTTAAATATAGACAGTGACTATTTTTGTCCGGTTTCGTATTCATATAAACAGCTCATCTTGTCTAAGCACTACAGACTCAAAAGTCTGTCAATAGAAAACATATGAATAATGGCTTTTAAAATGTGCTAATAGATAAACAAATTGATTGTGGTATTATGATAATCATAAATTAATAACGTTAATGGAAACTGAAATGTGAGATAGAGTGCATATTCAAGTCTAGATGTTTTGTGAAAACAGAGCCTGTGTGGCCACTGCAGTCTTCAAATGGAGATGATTATACACACACGTTGTACAGGTGGTTTAGTCACGGTGACGGCTATCCAACGTGACTTTATGCTATGGAGTGGTGCAATATGTCGGAGGAAGAGTGCCCGCTTCATGTAACATTTTTGCAGATAACTTCCTTATTATGTCATGAAAATCCACAATCCATAGACGTACATATTATTTTAAAAAATTGCAACGTCGTATTTTTGGTAAATTCCTACGCTCCATACCATACATGTCTCAGCTGAGCACAAAACGCCATTGCACTTTTTTTTTTAACAAACTTTGATAATACAAGTTTTGCATGGTCACTTTATACAACCCTCGAACTGTCACTATACACAGACGGGGTTTGTTTTTGTTTTATGATTTCCATGAAATATTAAGGAAGTTATCTGCAAAAATGTTACATGAAGCATGCACTTTTCCTCGGATTTGCAGCAGCCCATTATGTAGAATCACTTTGGTTCGCCACCGTGTCAATTACAGCCACTTCACCTTAAAAGTGTATATCCTTGGCACCGAAACTCTGTTTCGAAAAACAGTAAAGATAAAAATATCAATTCTGCGCAAGACCATGAAAAAAATTTGTACGCGATAGTTTAATTAATACTCATCTGGTAAGGTAAGAAAAAAAGGGAAAAGGCTAGAAAGTAACCTCACGATTAGAATCAATCCGGTAACTATGTTCCGTATCCAATACACGGAACTTTCGGCAAACTACAGTCAGATTGGAACAGCGCTGATTGGTGATACAGTCGCTCCTTCAGTTACATCTGTCAATTAACTAATAATTAAATCAAGGAGGCCCCTGCACGTGCTTCTGTGGTTAAATTCATAAATATAGCAAATTGTAGCAATACAATTATCTTAATTTTGTTTTTTTAGACTTGTCAGATTCTATCCATCCGTTTTTATGTCATAAATACCTTTCTGTCATTATTTTATATTAGAAAGTTGGCATTAAGTAAAAAATATGACGTGTTTACACAAAATGTATTCATATGATGTTCATATAAAATTATAACGAAGTTACTAAATGTAAAATATAATGATTTTGCTTAATGTAAGATAAAAGGAAATTGCCAAATGTAATGATTAAATTAAGTTGCCAAAGAAAGATATAATGAAATTGCCAAATGTTAGATATAATGATGTTGCTAAATGTAAGATAAAATTAATTTGCAAAATGTAAGATATAATGAAGTTGTCAAATGATAGATATAATGAAGTTGTCAAATGTTATATATAATAAAGTTGTCAAATGTAAGATGTAAGATGTAATTTATAATGATGTAGTCAAATGCTAGATATATGTAACATAAGTGGAGCGCATGGCCCAGAAGTAAAACATCGAACCCACGATCAGAGGGCCGTTGATTTAATTATCCTCCCCTATGGCTATGTTTGGTGTCTTTGAGAAAGACACCTTTTTCAGCATATGCTTAGACCATTAGTTGCCATAATTGGTTTCACAATTGAAGTAAAACGTTTAAATTCATGATCAAGTAAGATATATGTTAGGTATAGTAAAGTTACAACATGTAAGATATAATGATGTAATCAAATATAAAAGTTAAAATACTGTGTTAAATACAGGTAATATGTATATTCCCTCAACGATATTACTGTGATACAAGGAAAGTGTAAACAAGATCTATAGTACATCAATTATTTCAACGGAAACTTTACTTTTTATTGTGACTACAGGTATGGATAGATGCAGCAGTACAGATAATGTTTTCCATAGGTGCTGGTTTTGGTACCCATATAGCGTATGCAAGTCACAACAAATTCAACAATAACTGCTACGCGTGAGTATTCCTGATAGCTTCATGTCATATGATCAATATTAGATAAGTGCATGGTATTATTGCATGCGTCTATTTGACTAAGCTCACTTGAGCCAGGAAACACAGTCCATATTAAAGAGAATTTACATTCAGTTCTTTATAAACACTTGATTAAAATTCTTAGCATCATCACTTGTATAATGTTACTAGGTAAATATATGGTATCATTTAACTAAGTTTTATTTGAGACGTGTATTTAAGGACGTTGGCTAGAAAGTTTACAGATTTTCATGTTTTCGAATTTTATAGATTAAATTGAAACTGTATTTCTTTTTAAGAATCAGCATTTTGGTGTTGAACCGTAGATTTCACAGAAACGAATTCTTCACACCTGTGAGGAATTCGTGTGAATCCTTCACACTTTTGTTACAAAATACGGTTCTTATTGATATGCATACATTGAACAAATTAAGCAGCAAAGTGTTCATTTTAACAAATTATTTCGATATTTTTTTTTTAATTTTTGGCATCATTTCTTTCCAAGAAAAAAAAGTAACTATATATGTAACTGATATAAATAATTTTTCAAAAGAGAATATTGTGTTTTGTCTTTTCGAAAATTTGTACCAGCCTATGATAGTACATATCAGACTATTTCTAAACCAAAACGTAACTTTAATTATTTTCTGATGTTAAATGTATGTTTTATAAACAATTTTAAAATAGCACCTAATATGCACTATTTAAGGTAAGTTGAAAAAAACTTCTTTATAATGCAAAAAAGCCTATGAATTTATGAATTCCCAAAGTGCATAAATTTGACTAAAGGAAACTAAAACATAAAAAAGTATACTTATCTACCAACTTATATTTTCTTATGCGTTGAATTAAAACTATACGGCTAGTTGATATCTACTAATTTAAAAGCAAATATATATAAGAGAATAACTTACTTTTCAGCGTATTCATTCACCGATTAAAATATTAGCTTCCAATTTTTATTGTGACGTTCATTTTTAAGTTCAGTTTCATATATATATAAATGTCTAAGACTGATATCTTAATGACCTCAATTTTATCAAAAATAACAAATCATAAGATTTAGACGTAGGTATCATCTTAAAAATTCAATAGCACAAAAACGAGTACGACAACATAACTTTTCGGTGATCAATTTCATGTTAGATAATAAAGATTTTCAACTAAATTAATAAAACTTTCATTTTACGAGATGGAGAGTATTTGAATTGACATCCGTGGGTATCCGTGGGTATCCGACAATGGATACTTCAGTGCAGCAGCTCTTCAATCATGTCTCAAGTAGACACTGTCGAGATATCAATGAAAACGTGTTGAAAATGACGCTAAACACTATGCAACAACAACACCAACATAAACAGCAGCAGCAACAACAACAACAGCATTACCATTAAACAGCAAACGCCTGGTTCCCTTAATATATTAATAAGCTGTTAATTTGAGCTTCAGCCAGTGTCCAGGAACACACATTTGATAACGTTTGTTCAACTGAACTGAACGTGGGCCTGTATATTTTAACTGTGAAATCCGTGTTGTATCGAATAAGGATCGGATTACTGTACGCCATCTGCAGAGGAATGAGATGCCTTCAAATAGGTGTCATAAAACATAAATAATATAAGTATGTATATTACCGACCCCTGTGTTGTAAAATTATTGATACAAGGACTGATGTAAAATAATTATAGTATTTAACTTGAAACTAAAATGAAAATGTAATGAATGGTTTGTTGCAAAGTATCGATAAGAATTTAACTGCAAAATACCGGTGGTTATTGACGTCATTTGCGTGAATATTATAAATACGAATTGATGGTGCTTATTTTATATTGGCTTTTTATCGCACCTAAAGCATCATACCTGCAAATGAAATAAAAATGTGCGATAGGGCTTGAGTTCAGAGTATGCTATTTTATTTGATGTTATCATATCTCTGTTATTTTTGGGATTCAATTCTATGAATGGAATGCACTGAAATATTTATTTTATCGATTTTACTGTTTTCAATATTTTTTTTTTGAAAGTAGATAAAGCGTCAAACGTGTTATCACAAATGTTTTACGTACTGTCGGAAATAATAACGCTGCTGTTTCTAAATAATGGCCTTGATCAATTTGACTATGTTATCTGTGAGTCGACTTGTTTCATTTATTTATAGCCGATTATCTATACACTCTTGTAATAGATCATATCGTATCTTTATCATCAGGGATTGCTTGTTCACCACTGCCGTGAACTGCTTCACGAGTATCTTCTCCGGCTTTGTTGTCTTCTCCTATCTGGGCTACATGGCCGATAGGCAGCACAAAGACATCGACTCCGTGGCACAAGAAGGTAAGTCAGTGTAAACCTATTTATTTCACATCAATCATAAAACAGTTTCTACAACTCTAAGTCGATGTCTACGTGTATATGACTAGAACCAATCATGTTGATATAAAGTGGTTTATTCAAGGACACCATACACTGGGTTGGGATCGAACCCACGATCTCCGAATATGTGTCCGATCCTATTGATGTTGCTTCACGAAATGTTTAATAATGTTTTCATACCCAAACTTTTAAATATCATTTTCCTTCTGAAGTCACGATAACAAGATTTACGAAATGCTCGATGCAATCCAAATGAGCACACAATTAGCATTTAAATAGAGAACATACCTGTTTAAATAAGACGAAATAGTAATAATTTATCACCGCCTTTATGCAACTACTCCAAGGAAGCACTTCCGGTTTCTAATTTATGTGTTTGACCATAAATTAGCATTTAAATTGCTGTTTCTGCTAATGAATAAACTCTCAACGTGTGTTATTAGAATTTTATTGTTTATGAATATTTGATAAAGTATTTGATGAATCTGCGTCCAGTTAAAATCGCGTAATTACCAATTGTTCATTATCATGTTGGATAGTGGAATTTACACTTCAAATTTAAGGTCTTGCTGTCATAATTATCTGCAAAATTATATAAATGTATAAGGATTGTCTAGTAGAGTGCAGGTGTATACAAGTCAGTCCTATTACTAAATATGGGAGTTGGTAATTTAAAATAATTGAAAATAGAAACACGTTGCTATGTGTACATTGCAGGTCCGGGATTGGTATTTATTGTCTACCCTGAAGCTATCGCCACCCTGCCCGGGTCCTCAATATGGGCTGTTATTTTCTTTCTTATGCTTATAACCCTGGGCATGGATAGTGCGGTAAGTCAAACAGTGCCGTAGCTTAACCGTGGATTTATATACAGACAGATAATCAATTGCACGTGATTTACACAAAGTCTCAACGAAACCTCTATTTTAATTAACTCGGCTATCCTTTATATCAGGAATACGGATCATGTTTTTGCTTTACAAAAACATACATGATCCCTCAACCCTCAACTCTGTAGTTCCGCCATTGATATTTTTTTATTAATCTAAACTGATCTGATAATAAATTCCCACGTTCTTGTTTTACTATTGTAACACGAAAGCATCGGTTAAATTGATTAGATAGTTTGCAATCTGTCAGATTGATATAAAGTAAATATGTGTAAATGCTTAAGCTGACACGTTTTTGTTACACTAACATGTTACGTAAAACCCTAACTAAATCTTGACGGTTTATTTATCAATTATACAATGAATTTTAATGAAAAAATAAAATATACAATTTTATCGGAACCAGTATAAAAGTACAATCACCTGGCTGCTTTTTATGTTTTTAAGTATATATGCATATATTGGTGAAATAGGACCACCATCATTTAACTGTTTTACTTTGGAAAAGAGGCAAAAAAGAAACACAGTCATAAACTAACAAAAAAAAACACACATTTATGATAGATGCATTTAGATTTGGAACATGCATATAAAAGTGTCTGACAAATATTTAACATCATAATTCATATTATCAATTCTTTCCACACAAGATAAAACATGTGAAGTAGTTTCTATATTTACTTTGTAACACTATCAAGGTAATATGGCTAGAAACTTAAACCTAAGATTTATTAAGGTTTTCCAAACGTAGAATTAACTGACCAATCAGCATGTGCCTACTACTGCTACTTTTAAACAATACTGTTACTCTGCATGCTGATGTCAATATTACTTTTTGTATCTACATTCGTGTTTTTGTTTTAACAGTTTGGTGGTTTAGAATCTCCCTTGACCGGTCTGTCTGACCGCTTCTACAAGACATTTAAGATGAAGTACCACAGGGAAGTGCTGACCTTGATTATAGTGTTATCAGCATTTGTATTCTCGTTGCCGTGTTCCACCTGGGTAAGTTCAACTACCTAAGTTTTGCTTATATATAATTATGTATAAATGTTTTAGACATTTGTTTTTTTGTAGTCGGTTTGTATGATGTCTTTGTGTATGCACTAACATAAAATAATGGATTTTTTCGAGTTTATACTGTGTCCATTACATAGGGACTTTCATGTGATAAGTGATTAGTACTAATGTATACCGTGCTCATTGTGCACGGACTTCCATAATGTCAGATTTGGACTGACTTATATCGTGACCATTTTAAGGACTAATATAATATAACTGATTTGGATGGGATGGTTGAACTGTATGGATTCACAAATTACTATATTTGTAGCTGTCTTAGAGGATATTGCTCTTACATCATCATTTTAGAAACTGTCCTTAGATATATGAAACTAAATAATATTGTTCCGTGGACAAACATTTGTTTAAGTTACTTAATAAGATGATATATCTCTAACTGACCTACCCTTAGGAATAATTATGTGTATTACAATATAAATATTTAATTAATAAAAAAAAAACAAAAAAAAAATCGCATTGAATGAGAAAAAAAGTAATATAAATATTGAATGTCTTTCAAGAAAATGTTGGTTGTAAATTATTTTTTGTAAATTTATATTTTTGCTTATTATCTAAGTTATTAATTGGTTTTTTATTCAAAATGTATTTGACTTTATATAACTCTAGGAATCCCTTTATTAAAAATGTGATTTTATCAATATTATGTTAAATAAGCACATGTATGTCTGTTTAACCTGAGTAATTACGTTGTGTACTAAATACTGCTTACTTTAAATAACAAAATATCTCCCGGCCACAAATGAAACAGTTCCAATGGTCAGCAAACGCATTCACATAGTTTTTTTTGTTTTGGGAACATATACAAAAATGTCAACTCGTTTTCCGATGGGATGTTCAAACCATCGTTCCTGTCTGTAGCGAACAGAAGAATATCAGGTGCATTAATGTTTTATTTGCTATTGCGACTCATATTTTTTTATTCCCCACATAGGCAATTTATGAAATATCAAAGTGGATAACGAACTTAAAAGTTAAGAAACACTATAGCCATCTTGTAAAACCAATCGAACAAAATCCGTCTCATTTGCAAGTGCTTACCGATAATAAGTTTTATAAACAAGATCCGATACTTTATTGAATAATTTGCGGAAATGCAAATGTTTAATATAACATTTATCCCTTTGGAATCGGAGTAATAAAGCAATAAACGATAACGGGAGATTAATTTTTCAATTCCATCTGTATAGTCTTTACAACAGATGCATCAAATACTGAATTTTGTAAAAAGATATAGTAAAATTGCAATACGTGCTCATCATTCATCGTATGTGCGGGTAAAACCATTCATATAAACTTGTTATTAAAAGAGCTTTACAAATCATTCGATCAATCGAGGAAATAATAACGATTGGGAAAAAATATGAATTATTGTAAAAGTGCCAAACAACAAATTTGAATGTGTGTCATAAAGTTTTTTTCTTCTTAAATAACACTACTGCATTTACAATCAGTACATAACACGTGCTCAAGAGTGACTGACCAGATATTTTAGCCATGTCTCTCTTTGGGCCTATCAGGTGGCATATCATTTAAGGGACATGGTTACCATAACACAATATAAATATATGTTGTAATCTAACAGAAAGGACAATTTCTACTATTCCTTGTGGGCAAGTCTTTGCGATTCATGTTTTGAATAAAGTATTATATGTGTATGCCTTCTCAGTGATCAATATTGTGTTATTGTTTCTGCTCACTAGTAAACATGTTTGTTTTTATTTAGTTGTAGGGGGAAACATTTGCTTGTTTCGGCGAGCCGGTTAACAGGTTTGTTTTTATTTGTTTGCAGGGAGGCATGTATGTGTTCAAGATACTGGACACGTTTGCTGCTGGGACATCTATTGTATTCACAGTACTCTGCCAGGTGGTCGCTGTCTCGTGGCTTTATGGTATGGAATAACTACAGACAAACTGGGAAAACGTATCATAAGGGAAACATATCGAAGTTTAACTTTGTGGCGGAAGTAGCTGCTCGTAGCCTCTCCCTATTATAGACTCCCTATTGTTAATATTTCTTGCTCTTTGGAATCATACAACCCGTTTAGTGTTACTCGAATATAGAATTCCACTTAGCCGGTACATGTACAAGAGGTATTTGGGGTTATGAACAGACTCGATAAAGTTCAATATGCTTATGACTTTTCTCAGTCTTCTAAGTTTTTCTGTGCTTATAATAATAAATATTTTTATCCGATGTGTTTTACTCGTACATTTATGTACTTTTATGTGCATTGTATAAAATTGAATTACCGTAAAGTATAGATGGAAAGATGAGCATAACAATGCATTTTAGCAATATCACTCGGGGTAAGAGGGGTCATAAACACATTTTGTAAAATTTAATCTTCTATTTTGCTTTCGTAGTCTTTTTCTGTGCTTACAGAGAATCTTTTTATCCGAAATATTTTATATGTATCATATCAAAACAAAAAAGTAGAAGAAAGTTTAGTCAGAAAAAAAAACAAAAAAACTTTAAAGTTATCCATACAGTTTATTAATGTATTAAAGGTAATTTAATGCCTATTTTGTATTTTCAAATATGTACCGTAGACATTTTTATAGACCGGACTATCTTAAAATATAACCATGTGAACAATCAATTTTCTCTTTAAAATTGGAAATATTATATAAATACTTATATTATTATCAACGTAGCATAAACATGTTTTTATTATTTGGAATATCAGTTATTTCAATATGGGTGAACTTTCTATTTAGGTATTGACCAGTTCTGTTTAGACATTCATAAAATGACGGGATACTTACCCGGCCTGTACTGGCGAATTTGTTGGAAATACCTGAGCCCTACATTCCTTCTTGTAAGTATACTAAATTGCAAAGATTGAAATAACTTAATTGGAACATTTGATCAAAGTGCGTGAGACCTTGCGAACATTTACAAACATATTTATGGAGTACATCGTATTTGATACCGTGCATTTGGTAACAGTGATCGTTATACGGCTGCCGAAATCGATTGACACGTTACGAAAAGAAACGAGCGTTCCGTGCACACTAAGTGTATTTATTAGGTTGTTCGCGCTCAAGCGGTTCGACACCTCACTCATCATGATGGTCTCTCACCAAAAATATCGAGTGCAGTACAACCCAGAAAATTAGCCCAGTGACGATACAAAATGTCTGAACATGCTTCTTCATTTAAGCGTAGGTCAATGAGTATAAAAGAAACATATTTAAGTAGAAGAAAGCAAAGATACTTTTAAGAAACCGTCTATTTACATGCTATTACTTTATATACTGTCATCAGTTGTATTATTTAACTACATTTTTTATTACATTTCAGATCATAGTTATCTCTAGTATTTTACATTACGACCCACTGGAATACGTGGGAGGCACGAGTAAATACGTATACCCGAGCTACGCTAATGTGATTGGATGGTGTATTGCTGGATTGTTAATGAGCATTATACCGCTGTATGCGATTTACTATCTTGCTACCAGCAAAGGTACTTTACGAGAGGTATGTAGAACAGACCCAGCTCCTCCGATTGGGTCCGTTACATAGTAATAAGTTTAATCACATTGATTGGTCAGTTGCTTCAGTGTAAATTTGTCTAAGTCAAAGTTTAGTAAACGTTCAGTAGCTATGGATTGTGCAACAGGCATGCAATTTCCTGCTTTTTTATTAGAGCTAAATAGACCGGATTCGGGATGAGATAGACTGAGTATAACAAAATTTATAAAATGCATGTCCAACGGGAGACGAAGCATCACTACAAGACTACCACACTAACAGTTATATAAGTGATATCGATTTAACTGTCGACTTAGTCTGTAGAACGAACTCAGCTCTCCAGAATTGGTCCGGTAAAAAGCAATGGTAGAAAAGCCACATTTGAGCACGTTGATTGGTCAGTTTATTCAACTGAATGTTTGAATTACGCCGCACTTTAGTAAGCGTTCATTTGCTATGAATTGTTGGAAAGGCATAGAATTCCCTGCTTTTTTGTTGGGGTTTAATATACCTGATATGAGAGATATCAGGTTCTAGAATCGACTGCTGTGGACATAAATTTGAAAAGAATTCAAATTGTAGGAATAGTTGTTCCAATGAGATATTTTAAAAAAATATTTACTTGTAAAATCGTACAGAAAGGATACAAAAATACCAGATGAATTTCACAGCCACATTATCAAACTGTTTTTAACAATATTTACAGTTTTACAATATGAATGGAAAAGTATTTCATTGATAATGTTGTCAATATCATTATTATTGAAAAAATCATTAATGAAATACCTTTTTAATAATTACATTTTCAAAAATTGAAAATATCGCCTACGATAATGCAGTTCCGGCAGTTCTTTATCCTTTCTATTTCCAGCAGAGATATAAACGTTTAATATACTTTTCTCTTTCAGCGCATATCTCTGGGAATATCTCCAAAGTGGGAACACAAAGCGATGAAAGAAGGCAAAGAAGTGAAAAGATTTAAGGTATGTATATTACATTGTATATTATTTTACACACCATCTAGTAATAATAATATGTTTATTGAAAGCGATAACTCAGTTGAAAAGACCATTTGAAATAATAATATCTCTATTTCCGCAGATTGCACATTTAAACAACATTAAATATAATGCAACATCATATATTACAGCTCCACTAAACAAACACATAGTATAATACACCTCCCAGTCATATTAAACGGACACTGATGCGACAATACCCAGAACATTCCTCTAAATGATGAGCTCCAAGCGATACTATTTTCAAATAATTTGTAAGACCCGGCAGTGTACATGCTAAATTTCGCATGCTAAACAGACTTTCTGCTAATAGACCACCCACTGCGGTGGTCTTTATTGATGTAAAGTGGTGATTAATTGAAAACCTTCAACAAACATGATTCGCGCGTTAGTCTCCCCTCTCTTCATTAAGCAAAAATATATACAAAAACTATTTATATCGAGTAAGACATAAAACTGATCCAGGCTACGGCAGTGCCAAAACAAACAATCAGGTTGTCTTATTACTATGTTACATATATATATACAATCAATAAAGTTTCAATAAAGTTAAATTTCGTTGCTTCTTGCGAAAATGAAAATAGGCATTTAAAAACCTACCATCTAAAACATTAATGATGTTTGTACACGGTTGCGGCAAATGTCAATATGTCTAATGTTAATATTATGGTCTAGTGAAATAAACAGATGCAGCCACTGTTCAATTTACTTTTTCATGAGTTTTTCAGTTTTAGAGAAAATATTAAAATATAACATCTAAAAAAATATTATCACATGATATAATTTCTTTGCATTAAAATAATAAAAGAACTAATGAGAATAATTGTTGTTTTATCGTAGCCCCTTTGTTATAACATGCACTTTCATGTTTTCACTTTTTTGTCTATTTCAGCGGGAACACTGGGTTTACATCTGATTATGTGTATGAAGAGCAAAGGGGCGCCGGAAGGGACCAGCATTACAATATGCGTGACCATTATCCTCATCTATGTTTTTTTTATGTTTTATGTGTTGTTGATTTAGATATATTGTTATTGTGATTTGTTACAGTTAAATATATGTATGTTCTATATATTATGCATAAGTACGATGCATGCAAGTGCAAATTGCAATCCAAACAACACACGCACACTGTCTCATCAGTTTTTGCTTTTTAACTATTGCACAGTTCCTTGATGATGTCAGCGGATTCTGATGACGTCAATGGAGTTTACAGTTTTATTAATTTGTGACACAACCATTGCACACTAATCAATGACAAACGAAAATAATTATATATGCTTCTTCACCCGATTCTTCCTAATCATTGTCATTTAGTGACAAATATATCATAGTAATAGTTCAAAATCATTCTACCAGATCTACAGTCACTGTTCGTTGACTAGTATATTTGTTTAAATACGTCCATACTCCATTTTAGGGGCATTTTAACGTCTTGTGACATAGCCGTACCTTATTTATATATCTTTAAGCTATATATGACCTAATTGCAAACCGTTAATAACGAACTTAAATAACAATACCATCATCACTATGTTGTAATTATTTTCTTTTCAGTCCTATGTGATTGTCGAGCATATTCATTATGGCTAGAATGTCTGGGCTAGATGGTGACAAGGCATTGTGGCATTGCATTTAACAGTTTAGCTCATGAGCAAACTCAATCAAGTTAAATAGTTTCTTTGATGCGTTTCTTGTGCTTACAAAATATATTTTCACCAGATATATTTGAGGAAAATGAACATTTCAATACCGTGATGAAGGTCATTGTAACAAGTTCGGGCAAATGTGGTTTCGTTTTTTTACTTTCGTCTACGAACCAAACATTGTGTTTTTTTGTTTTTATTACTTTATTAGCTTCAATCAATATTTTGTTACAGGTTTTCATATATAAGTTTCATTTCTTAATTTCCATGTTAAATTTAACAGACAAAAGATGCTCACATCATTCAACATATCACTTTACATTTATTGCGATACCTCACAGATCTCAAATACAAAACAAAATCACATATATGAAATAAGATGCTGGCAATAATATTACAAATAAAATATCTGATATTCAAATTACAGAAATTAACAAAGGTATATAGATTGCTGTTCCAGTATAATCGCTTGTTTCCAGACTGTATAATAATAATAATAATAATAATAATAATCCACTGTATATCTCGTATACAATAAAGTCTTATCATTTAAAATACAACAAATGGGGTATCTCTTATCTCTAACGAGCTCTTGTGTCTGCAAGCATGCTAGAGAATGCAGAGAATATTGGCCCAATCATGCAGAATTAGAAAAAAAATCTATATACCAGTCATTGTCGGAAAATGACTTGACTGGTACAATATATGAATATTTATTCGAAACCTATATACATGTATAACATAAGCAGGTATGTGAAAAAGAAATATGCAGGACATATTGCTAAAATACAGTAACATGAATTCATTTGAAAAAAATAATACGAATAAGGTGAAAAATGTGTTTTACTGTCCATGTGAATGGACAATTTATGACTTGTAATCAATTACAGTTGATAGAAATAATTTTATTACTTGTTTTGATAAGCTTCAAATTGTTATTCAAATTCCATTTTTATTCATATTCTGTTATTCTATGTCTAAGGTATATTTTTTATTCATAAGCAACACAATTATTTATATTAATGTTTGCAATATCAAATCTAAAAGCAATAATGTCTAATTATACTATGTAATTTAAAATCTGTTTTAATCCATATGTCACACAGTAGTTATTTCATATGCTACACAAGGACATTGAAATGCAATAAAAACATTTTATGATAAACGTTTCCTCACATCTAAAGTTGATGTAAATTGAAAAAAAACAATCATACTACTTGCGCATAGATATATGATTTAAACATAAAAATGTTCTCTATGAATAGAAATAGTTGCATATAAATTAAAACTGTTGCATTTGAATGAAAATAATAGGCTATGAATTGAAAACTATTACATATACATATTTATGCTACATGTTAATGTTACAACTAAAATTAATTGTATTTCAATAGAGATAATTACATTAAAATGAGAAATTATAACACGCGAATAAATAAAGCACATGATAGAATACGTACAAATCATTTGAATACTGTGTATGAATAAACAAACTATTTGAACGTAATGGTATGGCATTTAGATAATAAAATATTGAATAGGGACCTCAGTGGCCGAGTGGTCGGAGGCGCCGTCTCAAGATCACTTACCTCTCACCGCTAAGGTTCGAGTCCCACTCGGTCCGAAAACTTTATATAAAAAAATACCAACATTGCCGGTTACTTGCGGAAGGACAGTGGTTCTACTCAGATTCATTCTGAGGTATTCCTCCACCACTAAAACTGGATATGCAATATATAACCTGAAATGTGTTAAAAAGTTTCATTTGAATGAAATACTGCGAATTATATGAAAACAAAACAAAACAAATATTGCAATGGCTTACAGGCTTACACGCAATGTCGATCTTTCCAAATTCTGTTTTGTTAGCAGCCAGAGTGGTAGGGTGAGATCTGTTATCATATGTTATTGTTTTGATTTGTTAAACAGAGTGGAAAAAGGGGTTTGTTATCATATGTTGTTGTTTTGTTTTTTAACCAGTGTAGTAGAGAGAGAGATCTGTTATTAAATGCTGTTAGAGAGTGGTAGAGAGAGATCGTTGTTGTTTTATTTCGTTAACAAGAGAGAGAGAGAGAGAGAGAGAGAGAGAGAGAGAGAGAGAGAGAGAGATCATGTTATTGTTTTGTTTTGCTAACATGAGTTGTAGAGAGAGATAGTCGTTGTTATGGTTTGTTAACCAGAGTGGTAGAGAGATATATGTTAGCATGTGTTGTTTTTTTATTTTGTTAGACAGAGTGGTAGAGAGAGAGAGAGAGAGAGAGAGAGAGAGAGAGAAAGAGAGAGAGATCGGTAAGAATATGTTGTTGTTACGTTTTTTAGCCAGAGTGGAAGAGAGAGACATGCTAGCATATGTTGTTGTTTTGTTTATTTAGTGAGAGTGGTAGAGAGAGAGTGTCGTTGTATTGTTTGTTATCCAGAGTGTTAGAAAAAGATCTGTTATCAAGAGTGGTAGAGAGAGATATTCGTTGTTCTGTTTTATTACCTTGAGTGGTAGAGAGTGATTTTTATCATATGTTGTTGTTTTGTTTTGTTTACGAGAATGGTAGAGATAGATTTTTATCATAGTTTGTTGTTTTGTTTTGTTAACGAGAGTGGTAGAGAAAGATTTGTTATCATAGTTTGTTGTATTGTTTTGTTAACCTGAGTGGTAGAGAAAGATTTGTTTTCATAGTTTGTTGTTTTGTTTTGTTAACCAGAGTGTTAGAGAGAGATCTGTTACCAAATGTTGTTGTTTGGTCTTGTTAACCAGTGTGGTAGTGCAAGATCTGTTATCATAGGATTTTGTTTTGCTTTGTTAACCGAAGTGGTAGAGATATATCTGTTATCATATGTTGTTGTTTTGTTTTGTTTTATTTTGTTAACCGGAGTGGTAGAAAGAGATATGTTTTCATATGTTGTTATTTTGTTTTGTTAGCCAGAATGGAAGATAGAGATCGTTGCTGTTTTGTTTTGTTGGAGAGAGAGAGAGAGAGAGAGAGAGAGAGAGAGAGAGAGATCAGTTATCGTATGTTGTTGTTTGGTTTTGTTAACATGAGTTGTAGAGAGAGATAGTCGTTCTTATGGTTTATTAGTCAGAGTGGTAAAGAGAGATATGTTAGCATATGTTGTTGTTTTATTTTGTTAGACAGAGTGGTAAAGTGCGATCGGTTATTATATGTTGTTGATATGTTTTGTTAGCCAGAATGGTAGTGTGAGATAAGTTAGCATATGTTGTTGTTTTATTTTGTTAGACAGAGTGGTAAAGTGCGATCGGTTATTATATGTTGTTGGTATGTTTTGTTAGCCAGAATGGTAGTGTGAGATAAGTTAGCATATGTTGTTGTTTTATTTTGTTAGACAGAGTGGTAAAGTGCGATCGGTTATTATATGTTGTTGGTATGTTTTGTTAGCCAGAATGGTAGTGTGAGATAAGTTAGCATATGTTGTTGTTTTATTTTGTTAGACAGAGTGGTAGAGAGAGAGGTCTGATAACATATGTTGTTGTTTTGTTTATTTAGTGAAAGTGGTAGGTGAGATCGGTTATCATATGTTGTTGTTATGTTTTGTTAAACAGAGTGGTAGAGAGAGATAAATAAGCATATGTTGTTGTTTTTTGTTAGACAGAGTGGTAGGGTGAGATCGGTTATCTTATGTTTTTGTTATGTTTTGTTAGCCAGAGTGTTAGAGGGAGATTAGTTATCAAATGGTGTTTTATTTTGTTAACCAGAGCGGTAGGACAAGATCTGTTTTTATATGTTGTTGTGTTGTTTTGTTAACAAGAGTGTTAGAGAAAAAATTGTTATCAAGTGTAGTTTTATTTTGTTAACCAGGGTGGTAGGATAAGATCTGTTTTCATATGTTATTGTTTTGTTTTGTTATCCAGAATGTAGAGAGATATTTGTTATCAAGTTTTAATTATTTACTTTCATATCTTAAACTATTGGTATATCCAGAGACTTTTAAACATGTAATTGAGGCACCGGTATATGGTAACGCAAACGGCCGCAACTTTAAATGATTATCAATGACAATTATCACACCTTTGTGCAAAAAATTTCAAATGTTAGTTTAAAAAGCTTAAGCCGTTTCTGAAAAATACCGTTGACAAAGACAGTCAAGATTCCGTTTTTTTTGCTGAGTATATATTTATTCCTTATTAGTTGTAATGTCACATACTTTGTTATAGTCGTCGTATGAATACATCGGTAATTGGTACATCAAAGTATCAGTCCTGAACAAGCTATCAAAGTGACGTAAATAATAGCTCTTTCTGACATATACACAGTTACTTCATCATTATGTCGTATGAACAAACCTTAACGGTTGTTTTACAGTTTTTATATATATATGGATCTACTAGACTTCGTGATTGGATGGTGAGTTCTGAGATAGATGTCATGGTTGTATGTTGTTTCTACTGTATGGCTTATACTAATGTAAACTACCAGACGCCCATTTGTAATAACTCATTAGTTATAATATTTATTGGATGTTAGAAAAATGTCGAAGACATTTAAGATAAGTTTTGTTAGAACTGACACTGTGTCAGACATATTCCATTTCTTAGTTAAGTTTATAGGTGTATAACTCTCACGGTAACACCGTTGTTTAAACATGAAAAAATATGGTTTATATCAATGTTGTTGTCGCAATATGATGTATTTGTTATGTAGGACGACTTTGTAAATGTTAATGGTTAAATAAACAATATAAGATATATAATACAAGTATAGTTACATTTCTTTTTATTTATGTTGCCATAGAGATCGATTGTTCCATCTATTTTGTTAAGAAAGCACTAAATAAATACTACCTATGCGGTTCAACCTATTATACGACTGGATCGACAATTCAGTTCATAATTCATACGTTAATACGATTATATAATTACTGTGTAAATTTGATGAAGATCAGGACACTATAAAACACACAGCCTGACATTTAACCTGCGAATATATGCATAGCTTGAGTGTTTGTCTCATAGTTCGCTACACTCGCTCCAAATACATGTTAGTTGATCAACATACATAATATCATTTTATATTTTTTTTTACACATTTGTTCATTTCATTTCATCTCGGATGCTGTGAATATTATGTTGTGCCTTTTATACTGCTTGCTAGTAAGAAATTGTGGATTTGTCGTGTTATGCAACCAGTCTAGTATACCGAGAAGTCCGTAGTTACCTACAAATCTGCGAAGTAAATATTTTTGACAAGAGTTAAATAATCAGATAAGTGAGAGTGAGAACAGGTTAAAGATGTCACCAAGCTTTATATGAAGTTATTTTGTTGTATCATGCCAGTTTGGTTTGCAGTAATTAAAAGCTAGTTATCCCCCCTTGTCCCCACGGGTACCCTCAATGGTTGTGAACACACATGTAACGTTTCATTTATGTATGTTGAGCATTATTTGAGATAAGAACTTGTCAAAACGATTAACCGAATTTTCTCTAAATGTACTGTACACAGAAAATTGAGCCACTTCAATTATGGTTCTCACATGGTTCTCATATGATAATCATTTGAGACATCTCATATGTTTTCAAGGAGATGAAAATGACTTAAATGCCTGCACGTGTATACCGCACCCACTGCCCCTCATCCTCTTGTGACCTTGTCCAACCAACATCCGATCGAGAGGGAGGTTAAGATGACTAAACCAATGACTAACTCACATTTCTTTTGTCTCACATTGCATTTTAAATTGATTCTGTAGACTAAAGTCAGTTTGCTATCCAATGTACCTGAACATGAATTAGGAAAAGTACAATGTTTTACCAAAAACTACACGGTATAAATGAGTAATTAGAACATTAATAATCATTTAATCATTTGTCATATCGCCTGCAGCATAGTAGGATAACTTTATTTTGTTGTATACAGAACGACAGCTAACCCGTCACCTGACATTTAGAAAGAACATTTAGGTTATGTAAAAATACATAATAGTCTGTTAATGGCATATACAACTTGTAATAGCTGTACTCCATATTTTGACGAATAATAATGAAAATACAAATGTGACGGGTTAGCTAATTCGTTCAGTCTATATATACCTATACATACTTGAGATGATGATAGTCGTGGAATTCCGGTGACGGAAGAAGGGGCAGATGGTAGCCACTGTGATGTATTATAGTCACTGCTGACGCTGCGGCTATCCAAGCATGTGTCGTTATTTGGCAACTACCCGCCAAGAGCGGTCCAGATGCCACAGTTAGTATGTTGGCGAATGCAAACTCCATTGGATGAGCGTAAACGGCTCCAAGACCGATGGGCGCCGTCCACTCGTGGTGCTGTTTATGGTACGCTTTATACAGATAGTTAGTATGTAGTATTCTGTAAAAAAGTATACATGTTCAGTACAAAGCTCATTTAAAACATAAGTCTGTGTTACAGTATATATATTAAAACACTCTAAGATTTGATTAATAGACAGTATGACACTATTGAACAGTAAAATACTGAATTTCATTAAATAAGTACATGTCATCCATATCCTAATGCGATTTATGTCTGATTTACTATGTATGCGGAATAATCTGAACAACTTAACAGAATGCAATTTATCCTCAACTTCATTTGAAGTGCTTAATTTAAAACCAGTGTTGAGATGTCTTCTACAGGATTGCTATACAACTGGCATGGTTTGTATTTGTATATAACATTATACAAAGCTTTAAATATCATTTCACCTGTTTAACATCATACCAACATCAACTGATAAACAATACACACATGTAGATACATAGACACATAGATAACCAAAGTATTATATAGTAAAAAGTCAGTTGCCAGAGTCTTGCCAGTATTACAAACTGGGGGTTATATGTTTGGGGGTATGATTTGAGGCACCGCATAAACTATGTGCATTTTGATGTTATTTGTATTCGTAAAAATATGCTTATTCTGATTTATATGATTATAGAAATATGGCAAATACAAAAATATACAGTTAAATACAATGGATATATGATAAACGTAAAATATAAATTAAAAAACAGTCAACGCTTCAAGCGTAGTTATTCTAATGATTAATACTTCTTTGGTGAATTTTGAAAATTTCAACATCTTTTAATTTTAGTTGACATAACAGTATTGAATGTGTGATAATATAACAGTAAATGTGGCACCTGTGCGAGTAGTAGAACGTGACCTCCTCCATCAATATACAGATGATGAAATGTGTAACAAACTCATACAAGGATGGTATCTCGAAGCTGAGGTCGCTCCCGCGTAATTTATGAAGTACATAATGGATGACAGTGTACGGTAGACCAACAATGAAATAGTTTGCGGTGTTTTGATTGAGAAGCCGTTTTAAAGATTTCCTGTTTACCTGTACAAAAATATGTTTAAAAAAATACATATGGCAAATCTTTATTATTTACGTTTTCTGTCTAGGTTGTATGTCTATTGATTATTTATAATTATTTTCTATTCCTTTGTTTTTATGTACAAACCTTTTATTTCCAAACTATTTATCAACAAAACAAACTTGCATTTCGTTTATTCTTAGATTCTTCAGAAAATATCAATTGCAAATTGATATATTACAATTTATTTGTTCTCAATGTACAAGAATTGTCAAAAATGAGTAGCTGTGTACATTTTATAACCTATTATGTTTTGCGAATAGCATTCAATCTAATACAATAACAATGATAACTGTCAAAAAAACATCGGCATAAAATGAATAATATATTTATTATAATGTATGTATACTCATTAAATGTATATATAACCATTAATACGTAACTGGTTGGTTTTTCCCTGGTTGTGTTTTATACTTTAACATCCATTCCGGTTTTCCGTACACGTCTACATAAAGGAAAGCCAAACCAACCGACCAAAAGGATACCATAAACACGACATTTAACGCTGAAAAAGTAAATGTAGACTATCACATAGGATCTGCCTAAATAAAATTTAAAAACTTCTTTAAAAAAATACTGATACTTATTTTATCTTAAATTGACTTGTCTGGCAATGTGAGTTTATTTATATATTAAAACAAGTTTAAACAACACAAATATATCCAAATATATTGCAAATGAAGTAGAGTCAATACATATAACCATAACTGAGCGCAAGTTAAACTACGACAATACTGATGAAACATTAAAGAACACAAATGAAACATTAGAAAATACCAACGAAACATTAGAGAATATAAATGAAACATTAAATACTATAAATGAAATATTAGCAAATATAAATGAATCATTGAAGTCTACGAATGAAACAAATTAAACATTAAATACTAGAAGTGAAGCATTAAAGACTACAAATGAAATATTAGAGAATACAAATGAAACATTAGAGATTACAAATAAAACATAAGTGAATACAAATGAAACAGTAAAGACTATAAGTGAAACATTACCGAATACAAATAAATCATTGAAGACAACAAATGAAACAAATGAATCATTGAATACTACAACTGAATCAAATTAAACATTAAAAACTAGAAATGAAACATTAAATACTACAATTGAAATATAAGAGAATACAAATGAAACATTAGAGAATACATATGAAACATTAAATGATACGAATGAAACAGTAAAGACTATAAATGGAACATAAGCAAATACAAATGAATCACTGAAGCCTGAAATGAACCATTAAAGACAACACTAGAGAATAAAAATGAAACATTTAAAACTACAAAAGAAACATTAGCAAATACAAATGTATCATTAAAGACCATCAATGAAACATAATCGAATACAAAAGGATACAATAACGAATACAAATAAATCATTGAAGACTACAAATGAACCATTAAAGACTATAAATGAAACATTAGCGAATACAAATGAATTATTTAAGACTAAAATGAACTATTAAAGACTATATATGAAACATTAGCGAATATAAATAAATCATTGAAGACTACAAATGGAACAAATGGAACAAATGAAATATTAGAAAAGACAAATGAAACATATGAGAATACCAATGATACAATTAATGTTATAAATGAAACAGAAGAGAATGAATGTTAATTATTGACGACTACAAATGAGCCATTAAAGAATACAAATGAAACATTAAAGACTACAAATGAAACATTAAAGAATACAAATGAAACAATAGAGAATACCAATGAAACATTAAAGACTACAAATTAAACATTGAATACCATAAATGAAAAATAAATGAATACCAATGAATCATTAAAGACTACAAATGAAACATTAAAGACTGCCAATGAAACATTAAAGACTGCGAATGAAACATTAGCGAATATAAATAAATCATTGAAGACTACAAATGGAACAAATGGAACAAATGAAATATTAGAAAAGACAAATGAAACATATGAGAATACCAATGATACAATTAATGTTATAAATGAAACAGAAGAGAATGAATATTAATTATTGACGACTACAAATGAGCCATTAAAGAATACAAATGAAACATTAAAGACTACAAATGAAACATTAAAGAATACAAATGAAACAATAGAGAATACCAATGAAACATTAAAGACTACAAATTAAACATTGAATACCATAAATGAAAAATAAATGAATACCAATGAATCATTAAAGACTACAAATGAAACATTAAAGACTGCCAATGAAACATTAAAGACTGCGAATGAAACATTAAAGAATGCGAATGAAACATTAAAGACTACAAATGAAACATTAAAGACTGCAAATGAAACAATAAAAACTACAAATGAAACATTCAAGACTGCAAATGAAATATTAAAGACTGAAAATGAAACATTTAAGACTGCAAATGAAACATTAAAGACTGCAAATGAAACAATAAAGACTACAAATGAAACATTCAAGACTGAAAATGAAACATTAAAGACTGAAAATGAATCATTAAAGACTGCAAATGAAACATAAGTGAAAACAATTGGAACAAAAGCAAAACTAATAAAAACATTATAGAATACATGAAGCAAACATAAAGAACACATAGAATACAAACGAAACAAAATAGCAAATGAAACATTAAAGTGAAACAAAAGCAAAAGAAATGATTCAAAAACAAAACTTTATAGATGAAATACGTGAAACAAATGAAGCATTATAAAACACAAACAAAGCAAACACAATCCAAATTAAACTTCAAACATAAATTAACGGAATAATTTTTGAAGGAATTAAACAAAATAAAAGATACACACTCTTTGAATACATATATTGACTCAATAGGTTGCAAAGAAGGAAGTAGACTTGTGTTGCCCTTTTTAAATATTTAAAATTCAAGATTTATATATCATCTTTACGTTCGGTAATATAACGGATTAACATATACAAATATAATGTGGTTATAATTATAACTATTCGCAAGTAACTGATAACTGGCCAGTAACTAGTGCCTGGTAGCTGGCAAGTAACTGATAGCTGGCCAGTAACTAGTAACTGGTATCTGGCAAGTTACTGATAACTGGCTAGTAACTAGTTACTGGTATCTGGCAAGTAACTGATAACTGGTCAGTAACTAGTAACTGGTATCTAGCAAGTAATTGATAACTGGCCAGTAACTAGAAACTGGAAGCTGGCAAGTAACTAGTTACTGGTAGCTGGCAAGTAACTGATAACTGACTAGTAACTGGTAGCTGGCAAGTAACTGATAACAGGCCAGTAACTAGAAACTGGTAGCTGAATCAGTGGTGATGAATGATAATGAGACACAATGTCGTATATCAATCATCACGGAGACTGTTGCAAGACGGGGATTCGAACTTCAGGTTTGATAGTCAGACGCGTAACTGACTGAGCTAATCGGGCCCGGCTGATGGAGAAGATTTTAAAAGATGAACAAACACATTTCTAATAGTCATCTTTATACCATATATCATCAAATTTACAAATTAAAACAGCATTATGCATTTAAAGTATATAAGATGAAACACCTAGCTTGTTTAACTAAGTAACAGTGTTATATCAATGAAATAAGGTTGAAATTTATATTAGAAAAAAAGATGCAACAGAATAATGCTTTCCTCAAATCATTAAGAATGAATCAGCAATTAGTTTACTCTCTGTTTGAGAAGTATCAAATCATTGTTTGGACCATAAACACGTTGGTTGCATACACAAGTGGGTTATGCATGGTTATATCTAACATCAATAATCATACCACACAGCAAAGATGACCAATAAAACATAATCGGAACGACTACCACTATTTTAACAAATATATTATAAATATAACAAAATATATATCATGACTATATTTATATTTTGCCTAATAGCTTCTGTGACGATGGCATACCATACCACATGTTTCTTTATAACCCTCTCATACTACAGAAGTATTCGCATGTTTGAGTTAAGACCACTTAGATGGGTTTTTTTTACAGAACGTTTTCAATAGCATTTGCCACTTACGATCCCATATGTATAATATGAACAATTAATTTACTGAATGACTAAAATCGTTTTTTCTATAGCTAACTCTAAGTTAAAATATATTTATTCATTTTAAATATACTTAAGTTAGCTATACTATCTTATACACTGTATCAATTATTTAAAAATGCATGTAACACATTACCAGTGAACAGTGTCCTATAAATATTTATCATTATTATCGTAGTAAATGTTTAACTACAAGTGTCCATAGTGTATACTATTTATTAGATAATGCGTTAAAGAGTATGATTTGACCTAGTTGGATAAGCGGTTGTGTTAAGCATTAAAATATGTGTATAACATACCTATAAATGTGGAAAAGAACTCGTGAATTGACATGTCGTTCCATCTTTCAGTTAACGTATCCATTTTGTCAGTTGCGGTATGAACATAAAACTTTAGACATCCTAAAGAAACAACGCCACTAAACTAGTTTATCTTATACAAATATCACGTTATGCATATGAGATATAATTGATCCAAATGTTTGTAAACATGTCCAAGTTCAAGGCCGAACAAACAGAGCGTTCATTGGTTATCGAACTTTGAATATCAATTCTGTATAATTGATAATTATAGATATTTCCTATTTACTTTATTTTGTAGCGGAGCATGTAACGGGAACTAGTATTACGTAAAGAGAGTATATGAGATATAAAACGGTATAAGTCTCTTAAGAAATAAAAGTATGTTTAAAATGGATACTATACATCTAATTATCATAGATACATAAAATCCGAATGGTTTGATGTATGAAACACACTAAAAAGTTGACAAAAGACGATTGGCTAGCTCGAATTAAAGCTTTTGACAAGTGTGCACAATACATTTTACCTAGACGCGTCGTGCTTTCAGTGTCGAAACAAAAGCGAAGAAACACTTTCATTTAAATCAAAAGGTTGTAACATTGTAACACGGATGTAACGTGTTTATCAATAATTTGAAATATGTTTAAAACCGTATACGCGCGATTGATACTTCAAGGTTTCACTTGTAAAGTACCTCCCTTACATGACATGCCAAAGAGATTAGAGCTGTGAAGATTGGTTTGTCTCTATTTTTGTTAGAAATGCATAAAATGTCATATCTCTTCGTACATACATGTATGAGAACATTCAGTTTGGAACATTTTCATGATTTCTGCCAAGTTTGGATGAGATCGAGCAGTTTGATGAAGCTTTATCAGTTTAAAGAAGATTAGTGATACTCTGCAACAAATAAGCAGAATTGTCATCAAATCATCGAAATTGTGAAAAAAAAGCAACCTGATAATCCCTCTGTTTTTTTCTGCATAATTGGACCAACAGAGGACTATCTATGGAAACAATTGGTAATATGTCCAGTGTCCCGTGTATTTAACAAATAGTTCATTAGGCAAAAGCAAATATACTCTTTACTAAAATAACGGCACACTACCGCGCCCCCACCCACCCCCTCCTCTTATTATAATGAATCATATTTCTACTGAAACATATGTGTGCCCGTTCAGAGTTTGTGTTGTGTTGTGTCCCCTAAGTCCGTCCCCTCTAAATTGAAATCTGGATTCGCCCGTGAGAGGTACAGTAATTCAGATTTTTTGGACGTATATTTGTTATAAACATCACAATGTTAAAGTTTGATAACTCCTTTTTACTACTGTAACAGATAAAGCAAGATTAGCTTACCTTGGTATTTGTTTACAGGTAGATGCATCTCACCGTGACCAATACCACGTGACTATATTGTCCACACATAAAGTACTGTATATGCAAAAAACGCAATCAATACACACTATCAGTAAGGAAGTGAAATTTCGCAGTTTCCATCCCGTCACGGGTATATCGAGGGGGTTTTTGTAGTTATTTAGCGTTCTTACTACAAACACCGCTGACCAGGTAAGTTAACATAACACTATTATATACAGGGTATGTAAATATTTGTAATTAAGCACATATTGTTATATAAACTATACAGTACTTGCTTTACAAGTATTTACACCATATTTGTTTGTTACACTTATATTTATTTCAGTCATAGGCAAATATCATTGAGTCGATAGTTTCAGGACATAAAATAACCTAATATTTAATATAGGTACGGAAGGGGATCCACTACGGTATGGAGAGGTTGTACGATATATACATATACGGTCTTACGTGGCCTAGCGGTTAAGGCGACCTCCTCGAAAGAGGGAAGGTTTGAATCCCGGTGAAAGGACTTGAATTTTTCCGAAGCAGCCGGTTGCTCACCAATTAGCGAGTTAAATTGAGCGGTACCGAAAGTCTAACGGCCTAACGCCTGGTAATGATAGCTTTCGGGAAGTAACTGTGTACAGCATAAAAGGTGTCTCATAAGCCCAGTGTAGCTGGCACTTTTGAACACTAAAATAAACGAACACTTTACTTTATTTTTATAGGCTCAGGAGGGGTCTATCAGCTGGATGTTTATGGGCTTTACCATGCGTGGTTTAAATGTGTTTGGTCTTTGTGTGTATTTATATACATGTTTGTTTGCTCTCCACTTAAATGGAAAAAAAAAACGGTTAAGTATATCCGGTTTAGTTAGCACATAGGTATAAGGGATGTAATTTTCAATCGGCACCGAAATACACTTTTTCTTGTATACACGGGCTAACTCTATGATTTGTTTAAGGTTTTTATGGCGGTTCATTTTTATAGTTACCCAAGGATATCATAGTATTTATAAATGAGTACGTCATAGCGCGTGAAATAGGATTTTATGTCATAGCACGAGGAGGATAGGATGACAAATCAAGAATAATATGACATTGTATCTTCCGTACATAGTGTCGATTACTATACATGTACATACTGAGTAACATTTTACATTTCAGTTATAAGCAGCAGCAGCACAAAGATGGGGCAGTTTTTACACTTTCTGTGTATCTCCCTCTGCATCTTCCAGGCCACGGAGGCGAACAATCCTGGATTCAAGGCCAGGATCACCAAGAATGGATTGAATTATGGTATGTACACCATTTCTGCATTCTACTTGTGTCGTATAAAGGTTTCGTGTTCCTTCGCGGTTGATTAGATATTAAAGTGTTCTATAAATAAGTGTGTTGCACTGCTAACCACGGTTGATCAATATTCAAACAATGGGTATCGTGTCTGACTTAAAATACGGTAGATATATATGGTGTTACGTGTATAGATTATTTGTGCTTATTGTTATATACGCTGTAAGCCTATTTGTTTATTTCTTTGTAAACCATGTGTTGATGTTGTGCAATGTTTTGTTATAAATTGTTAGTTTATAGTATTGCATTGTGCCCTAATAGTTCAGGAGTAGAAAAACTGCCGTGTATTTATAATTTAGAAATATAAAATCGACCACACGTATATTTATTACAACTGAATGATATACTCTTTGTTTATTAGTACATATCTTTCCTATTTTAATAGATTAAGTGTGTACTGAAATTTAACCCCAGTTATGTTATTTTTATCTTCGGGCTGTTGTGGGGTGGGGATATTTTGGTTTTACCAACAGTGTTAATTCCCTTAATGTATTTTTTTTAAATGCATATTGAAAATACTAATAAATCGCGATCCGTGATAAAATATCACATAATGTCCTGTATTTATTTGTTATACAAAGATATTATGAATGAATGGATGGATGGATGGATGGATGGATGGATGGAATGAGTGATGGATGGATGGACTGATAGAATGTGTGATGGATGGATGGATGGATCATAGTATTGACACACTTAACTCAAAAACGGGGGATGTGAGGAAGGAACTGTTGGCCTGTTTATTCATGAATTTATCATAGTATTTATAATAGATAAACTACGTACATATACATTGACATTGTTAAACATGTACTACTGGCATATATTAGCACACTACAAATGTTATAATGTTCAAAATGTTAAACGCATTGTGCCAGGGAAAATGGCTATAATGTCTAAAACAATAAAATCATTTTAAAAATACAATCTTCTCTCATTTATTATAGATAAAACACGATTGATTTGGAACTCCGCCAAAACGTGATATAGTTATAAATAAGTTATGTGACCAGAAATTTAATCGGACTGGTGAAATTGACTAAATCCCAACTTTAAAATTGAATAAAAAAATAACTATCACGCACATACTGTATGGCGACTACCACGTATATCAATTTCCGCTATTCATATTAGCAAATGACAAATTGTGTGGTGTTGTCAATACTTCCGGCTTTATTTCTCGTAATAAATATACTGTATTATCCATCATGCAGTTTGTGTATTAGATCCATTATTTTTAATACATTTTGAAAACTTGAATTCTATACTAAGTTTTGTGTGCTTTGTTGTAGTTTTTTGTGTGTGAATATGTGTTAGTTTATTATATATACTTATTTATTTTACTTCGATTGTGAAACAAGTTCTAACAAGTTACAAATCATGCTCGAAGTCTTCCTGGGTAGAATCAGTACTAAGCATATGTCGAAAAAAGGCCTTGCTCAAAGGCACTACAAATAGGCGTCGGAGAGTTTCGAACCCACGGTCCTCCGATCCTGGGTTCGATGCTCTACCACTGAACCATGCGCTGCACATTCACTGTGATACACTTTGAAAATTTGATTTCGATGTATATATTCAGTTGTTGTGTGCCTTATTTGTTTTGTACTTATTGTTGTTGTTGTGTATGTGTGAATGTGTGTGTCTGGTTTTGTGAGGGGTGAGGGACAAAAACTAAGACACATCTAAAGGAAGCATGTTTTTGTTGTTCTTTCAAGTTTAACTTACACCTTACGGTTAACATGAACAGTTCTTGTTGGCGAACTGTCACATCGCTCTTGTTGCTATAGCCCGTGTGGTTCCGGCTAAAAATAGAATCACTGCCGATCTCTGCAGAGGGGTAGGAATCCTCCGAATCGGTGTCATGTTCATTTTATCATTTTTTGTCATGTTCATTATTGTGGTTAAATTATCAACCCCTGTGTGGTTTCAGGGAGCCATATGAGTGATGGCAAGAATAGGACCACTGTGGCTGATACATGTCGTAACAAGCGACAATTTGAGTAATACGATAGAATTTGCTGAAACTCTGCAGTTCTGCTGGTATCAAGGTTCTAGGTTCATTCTGCATATTCATTTGTTGGTGTATTTTTTTAAAATCTGTATGTTAATTGTTGTTTTTGTACATGTAGAGTGAACCTGGAATCTTCCTTCCTGTTGGCGTCGAATAACCTATAATGTGTTGGTATGCCGTAAAACCCTAGTCATTCATTCATTCATTCATTCATTCATTCATTCATTCATTCATTCTTGTTGCTATATTATAAAATACATTTGAGGTGATTGAGAAAATATATAACATCTACAAACATGTTTTGTCGTCTTTCTCCGTGGCCGAGTGGTCCAAAGTGCTGTCCCAAGATCTCTTAACTCTCACCGCTAATGCCGTAGGTTCGAAGCCCGCTCACTCCAAAAACTTTGTGACAAATGTCAGTTACTTGCAGTAGGACAGTTGTTCTACTTGAATTCATTCTGAATTCTAAGAAAATTGAAAACAAATTTATGCCAGTGAAAGAAATAGAATTTAATTTAATTCTATCTGGCGTATTTGTCGATTGTATCGTGCTTTTCGTGGACTAGGACAGTATTAAATAGAATAAGAAAGCAATTTTTGTAAAAATGTTCATAAAGTTGTGAATTTGAATATAAATGCTCATTCCTCATGTGCCCTCATGATTTTATATATTTTAAATACGTTATATTTTAGTATTATACTAGTAATATCACTCCACTCGACCTCCCCCCCCCCCCCCACCACCACACCCACACACACACATCCTGCCCCGCGTCTAACCCCCAACCCGTGTAGTTCCGGGTAAGAATGGAATCACTGTCAGTCTCTGCAGTGCTGTAGGAATCCTCCGAATGGGTGTCATGTTCATTTTATAATGTTTTGTCATGTTCATTTTGTGATTGAATTACTAACCACTGTGTGCCTCCAGAGAGCCATATAAGTGATGGCAAGAATATGATCACTGTGGCACATGCATGTTGTAAGAAGCGACACTTTGTGTAATACGATATAATTTGCTGAAACTCTGCAGTTTTGCATGTATCAAGGTTCTCGGTTCATTCTGCGTATTCATTTGTTGACGTGATTTTTTAAATCTGTATGTTAAATTCTGTACGTGTAGAGTGAACCTGGAATCTTCCAGTTGGTACGCCGTAAAACTCAATTCATTCATTCTAGTACCGAACAACTGTGTGTTAAATATTAGGACATAAAACTACTATAAGACACAACACACACAACTCCAGACTCGTATTTTCATCTTTCCACTATCATAATGCACTTTACGAGTCGTGTATGAACTATCCCATCTTCTATAATATTGAAAAGGGATTTGATTTTTATTTCGGTGTAAACAATTATAACTTAAATATTCTGGTATTCATTTTAGCCAATAAGGTTGCAATGGTGGGTCTTCAACAAAGTGTTTTGAAAATCAGAATACCAGACCAGAGTGGGTCATCCTCGGGTTTCAAATATTCTATTTCAGGGTAAGTAGCGTGCGAAGATTACTTATGTATATGATGCAATCAACTATTGCTAATAGTATATGAATTCACTGTATCTATATGATCCAACGGGTTTATAAATCTGTCCTTTATATAGCATGTGAGTAGTCATGAGCGATCCGTAACTGGATCCTACTCATATAAAGCTATCAGTTCATATATAAATTGGCCACCCTGTCCAGATGTGTTGCATGTAATTCCATAGTATATAAGTCATGGTCGACACCAAATTTACTGGTTTGACAGAGGCCTTGATCTTGTGTCTATGGTTTGCATTGTAGCTAGGCGCACTTGCCGTAGTCTGGTCTGTACATATATGTCTTGGTTATTCACAAATAATTATCTCGACACACATAATATTATATATGAGTTATTTGTAACAAATGATCGAAGTCTTCCTCGGCAGAACCAGAACTAAGCATATGCGGAAAAACGGTCTTGCTCAAGGACACCTAGCATAGCCGGGACGGATGATCGAACCCACGACCCACCGATCTTTGATCCGATGCGCTAAATATACCATTTAACTACGCACTCCACACTGTTTATGTGATATTTGCTTTATTGTACCAAACAATATATTTACTTATACAATTATATAGTATTTAAACTAAATTTGCAACATACATCATTTCTACGTTTGAAAACCATATATTTAAAAACAGATGTGATAGCTTATAGAAGATTACCATCTTGAGCGGTTTACAATATGGTACCGTGAAGTCATTTATAAAAACTGATAGAGCGGTTAACAGTTTATTTCATTGATTTAGTACATGTAACAACTGTTATTTTCTAACTTATAAGGATCTGACATTAGTGCTTCACTGAGTTATAAGACATTAGTATGCAATACCCTAACGCTCCCTAGCAACGCCTCCCTAGTAACGTCTTATGCAGTACTATAATTTCGATCAACATTTAGTAAACTCCATGATTAAAGGTACCAGGAATAATGATAGCACCACGTGGGTCCAAGCTCAAATGTTATTATTTTGTAACAATACTTCAGGTTAACTCTTTACTTCATATAAACGCCTTTGGACACCTTTAATATAGACGCCTTTGGACACCTCTAATATTGAAGGCTTTTGAATTATTGGGTGAAATATGTTTCTATTAACTGACAGAGTGGAAAACAATGCAGGAAGTGTTCAGATTGCTCGTTACTCTTCCTGCACTGTTTTCGATGGCCTTCTGTGATTGGTGTGGGAAAACACGTATCTATGGAGTAAAGGGTAAAACTAGTTCAGCGATATCGGAATGGCGCTCTCAAAATATAGTATACGTGTAGTTTTAATAATAGTAACGCGTTTTAGTTGTTATGTTGTTATGACCAAATAATTAAATTAGCATTTATTTTCAGAATTGGAATTACGCAATTCAATCCACCAGCAAGTACTATCAGTCTGGCCTCTGGTCAGGGACTGACCTGGGAGATGGCCAATGGCTATATTAGTGTTCACGGGAACTTCCACTACAAGAAATGGTATAACATCGACTAGTTTTCTGTATTATAATCACAGAATATGGTCATGTATTGTATGTATCGACATGTAGTTACACATAATATATTGTAAGTTTCACACAACCGTTGATATATGCAGCTCTAATTTCTTAGACAGATTATGTAAAAATACATGGCAATAGCTCGCCGGGACGAAGTACAAGGAGAGCTATTGCCATGACCCCGGCGTCGTCGTCGTCGTCGTCTGTGGACACCCAGGTTAAACTTTTGCGTTCAAGCTTAACATATCTATGCAACCACTCATTGGATGTGAATGGAACTTCGCATGTGTGTTCACCATAATCAATGGAACACACATAGACAAGAACTATAACTCTGGATTGCATTTTGGCACAGTTATGGCCCTTTTTGGACTTAGACACCCAGAGGCGAGCTTTGTTGTCTTCTGACAACTCTTTTTTGTTAATGGCATATACATTTTTTAATCACGCTACTCAATATTATGACAAAAATATTGGAAATACAAAAAATTGAGGGTCAGCAGTTCCGTTCAGTAAATTATTGAGTATATTTTATCGCAATTTAAACATTTTGATCCGAATATTGCAAGAGTTTTGTAAATTAACGGTTTTGTATTTTTGTTGTTGCAGGTTTGTATCAGATGGCGGGAGTTTTGATGCAAAGTTATCTGGTGTCGGTTTTAACCTAGGAATAGACATAGGTAAGCAATATTACAGATATTGGTGAGTGTTTATTGAGTTTTGGTTATTGTTTACAGCTTTAACGTTTCTGGGTGGTGTTTTGTTACAACTGGGAGAGAGAAAATGGCAGATCCTGGTCTGTATAATTACCAATTATCGGAACTGAAAACGTGGTTTGCATGATCCAGTATCCAGAAGTAAAGCATCGAATCCATTCTCGGAGGGTCGTGGGTTCGATCCTCTCCAACGGTTACGTGTGGTGTCCTTGAGCAAGACACTTTTTTTCCAAATATGCGTTGTACTGGTTCTATCCAGAAAGACATCGAGCGTAAGTTGTAATAACTCACAATCGAAGTGTTGCATACAGCTTTGGTACGAAAACGATAATTGAAATTGTGAATTGCATGATCCCCAACCGCCTGGGGCCTTGGGGGCGGGGCCAAAACAGTAAAATTCAATGTTCACTTTAAAAATAGTTTTCTTACTATAGAAAGCACTGGGAAACAAATAGTGAGTATGATTATGGACGCAGGAGTTCTTTATAAAACTGTGAATTGCATGTCCCTGGAGCCTACGGTTTGGCCCTTTGGTTTGGGCATAAAATATTTAGTACATCAATAAACAATTCATATTTTCAACTTCTCAAAAAACGTAAGCTAAATCGTAATGAAATGTTGTATGCAGCTTTTGTACCTAAGGGTGAATCAAAATTGTGAACTACATGGGTCCTCATCCCACTGGGGCATTGGGGTGGGGTACAAACAGTCAAATTTAAGGTGAACGTTAAAAGTCTTCTTCTTTCTATAGGAAGCACTGGGGAATAAATGTTGAGCATGATTATGGACGTATGTGTGTCCTTTATAGAAATGTAAATTGCATGTCCCTGTGTCTCACGGTTTGGCCTTAGGGAGTGGAACTTAATAAATTAGTGCTTTCGTAAAAAATTCACATTATCGACGTTTCAAAAACCCTAAGCTCAATCATAATGAAATTTTATATGCAGCTTTGGTACATTGTACCTAAGGATGAATCAAAGTTATGAATTGCATGATCGCCACTTCCTTTGAACATTGGGGCCGGGGCCAAAACAGTCAAATTCAATGTTAACTTTGAAATCTTCTTACTACAGGAAATATTGAGGAACAAAAGGTGAGCATGATTATGGACGTATATGGGTTCTTTATAAAATTTGTGAATTGCATGTCCCTGGGTCTCACGGTTTGACCCTGGGGTTAGGGCCTAGAAATTTTATAATTATTATAAGAAGCACCACTCAGACATAATTGGTGAGTATGATTATTGACATCTATTGGTTTTACTATAAAATTGTGAATTTCATGTCACTGAGTCTCACAGTTTTAAATCTATATAAGAAAATTTGACAAAACCCGACTTTTAAAATTACTGAATAGATTTATTTGAATGCTTTTTGGTGTGATTTGATGTGGCTGAAACATTCACATTTATTATAACACAGTAAACTTTAAATATCTTCTAATATATGAAGCACTGGAAAACAAAGCATAATTAAGCATATTTACTGAGGCCTATGGATTGTGCATTCCATGTCCTGGTGTCTCACGGTTTCACCTTTGAGGTGAGTACTATGTTACTAAACCATATAAGAGGGAATTATGTGATTTTTGCCGCTTCCCGAAGGACAAAAATTGGAAAATAGATTCATATAGCTTTGTGTCAGCAACGATAATCAAATGACCAGTAAGGCCCATGGGCCTCTTGTTTCTTGTTTTACATAGTATTCTACCTATCGCATGTCTGTTGTACAACTGTAGACATTCTTTACTGATATTTGCAGGTACTGATGCCAATGGTCGACCGAGTATATCATCCAGAAAGTGCACAAGTTCAATAGGAAATGTTGATTTCAAATTCCATGGTGGGATGAGTTGGCTGTATAACCTTTTACGAGGTCAAGTTGGGGACAAGATAAAAAGCATGTTGAACAATCAGGTTTGGAGTGAATTGATATTTACATAATATGTAAGGTGGTCTCCATGGCCAAGTGGTCTAATGTACCGTCTTAAGATCACTTACCTCTCACCGCTTAGGTCGTAGGTTCCAAGTCCAGCTCGCTCCAAATACTTAATGTGAGAAAGAGTGCCACTTATTTGCGGAAGGACAGTGGGTCTGCTCAATTTCATTCTGAGGTTTTCCACTAACAAATAAACTATATGTTATGATATATGAAATGTGTTGAAAATGGCGTTAAACTCCATTAAACAAAAACATAGTTCTGTGTACGTCTATACTGATGGATATAGAAGAAACGAGGAAGAGGGAGGGGATACTGACTTACATTTCCAAAATACTAAAAATGGTTTCTGATTTAATTAAAATAGTAATATTTTATACTTTGAACCATGTTATTTTGAAAGCCTGTTTTACGTCTGGAGAATTTTACATAAATTTGAACCTCTATTTACAACCCATCACCACCAACAGCTAAAAATGCATACAGTATTAATACCAGTATAATCTCTGTTCAGTTTAGATCTTTCTTGCCCGACATTATAAACACTAAGACAATTTAATGAAAGCGTGCACATGTCTTACTGTATAGCTGTTGTTTGACATTGGCCATATGTTAACACCTTGTATTTAGGCTGGTATATCAGATGGTAATGGTTGGAATGGCTTAAATGCCACACATGTGTTCTTGTTCTTGCCCTCCCAACCCTTATTAAGTCTTAAACCTTAGTACTGGCCCAAACTCTCACCCATCACTCATTCAGTCTTAAACCTTAGTACCGGCCCAAGCCCTCACCCATAACTCATTAAGTCTTAAACCTTAGTACCAGCCTAAGCCCTCATCCATCACTCATTTAGTCTTAAACCTTAGTACCGGCCCAAACTCTCACCCATCACTCATTAAGTCTTAAACCTTAGTACCGGCCTAAGCCCTCATCCATCACTCATTTAGTCTTAAACCTTAGTACCGGCCCAAGCCCTCACCCATAACTCATTAAGTCTTAAACCTTAGTACCGGCCTAAGCCCTCATCCATCACTCATTAAGTCTTAAACCTTAGTACCGGCCTAAGCCCTCACCCATAACTCATTAAGTCTTAAACCTTAGTACCGGCCTAAGCCCTCATCCATCACTCATTTAGTCTTAAACCTTAGTACCGGCCTAAGCCCTCACCCATCACTCATTTAGTCTTAAACCTTAGTACCGGCCCAAACTCTCACCCATAACTCATTAAGTCTTAAACCTTAGTACCGGCCTAAGCCCTCATCCATCACTCATTTAGTCTTAAACCTTAGTACCGGCCCAAGCCCTCACCCATAACTCATTTAGTCTTAAACCTTAGTACCGGCCTAAGCCCTCATCCATCACTCATTTAGTCTTAAACCTTAGTACTGGCCCAAGCCCTCACCCATAACTCATTTAGTCTTAAACCTTAGTACCGGCCCAAGCCCTCACCCATAACTCATTAAGTCTTAAACCTTAGTACCGGCATAAGCCCTCATCCATCACTCATTTAGTCTTAAACCTTAGTACCGGCCCAAACTCTCACCCATCACTCATTCAGTCTTAAACCTTAGTACCGGCCCAAGCCCTCACCCATAACTCATTAAGTCTTAAACCTTAGTACCGGCCTAAGCCCTCACCCATCACTCATTTAGTCTTAAACCTTAGTACCGGCCCAAGCCCTCACCCATAACTCATTTAGTCTTAAACCTTAGTACCGGCCCAAGCCCTCACCCATCAGTCATTCAGTCTTAAACTTTAATACCGGCCCAAGCTCTCCCTCAACCCCCATTTAGTCTTAAACTTTGGTACCGGCCCAGGCCTTTCACTAACCCTCATTTAGTCTTAAACTCTAGTACCGGCCAACGCCCTCTCCTAACCACCATTTAGTCTTAAACCTTAGTACCGGCTCAAGCTTTCTCCAACACTCATTTAGTCTTAAACTTTGGTACCGGCTCAAGCATTCTCCACCACTCATTTAGTCTTAAACTTTGGTACCGGCCCAAGCATTCTCCAACACTCATTTAGTCTTAAACTTTGGTACCGGCCCAAGCTCTCCCTTAACCCCATTTAGTCTTAAACTTTGGTACCGGCCCAGGCCCTTCACTAACCCTCATTTAGTCTTAAACTCCAGTACTGGCCAAAGCCCTTCGCCAACCACCATTTAGTCTTAAACTTTAGTAACGGCCAAAGCCCTCCCCAAACCACCATTAAGCCTTAAACTTTCATTATGGCTGAAGCTCTCCCCGTCCTCATTTTTTTTTAAAATGAAAATCACATAGTTTTATTTTGTATTAAAATAATTACGCTGTCCTTTTTCAAATTACCTTCCGAGGTCCCGGCCAAACCCATTTGTATTTTGTTGTTGATTGTGTTTATATATAAACACTCCGCCACAATATTACCAGACCAAACCCTTCCCTAGCCCACTCTCATTTCTTGTTTTGTTTTTTATATACATGTATTTCTTTTATAAAAATTATTATTATGAACATGCTTATTATTATTATTATTAGAAATTAGATTGGTTTAAGTGTTTATTAACTTCCTAAGTGTCTGAGTTACTACTACGTATACATCCATAACATTTTCTGAGTGAATACCATCTTTAAGGGCACTCAGAGGGACAAGTCAGATAACTCGCTCTTAATTTTAGGCAAAATTATGTCACCATTATAAAATTATTTGGTTTAAGTCAATAATACAACCCTATCCTAGTAACTACCAGTCGAACATAGATAAAACTCATATACGTTTGTCATCAAGGGTGCTGAAGGGGATATGTGGGATAGCTTGAATTTGACTTTATATAGCATTTTGGCCTTTCTAATACTTAGAAAATTTGCTTACATCTCACAACAAGTTTCTTCTTGTTTATATCACAACTTGTTTCTCTACCATTAGGCGCGTCAAATGGGATAATTATGTTTTGGACAAATATTTTGCTCTTTTTATACTTAGAACTTGGTTTTAAGTGTTTTAAAAAGCTAATATCTCATTTTCAGTCACCTGGTATTATTTTGAGACAGGTTTCTAGATGTCGAGCGTGCTGTCTCCCGGCATCTCTTGTTCGCATCATTGATGAGCACATGTCATAATTACGCTTGGCTCATAACTACTTAAACACTTGCCCTACCACCCCAGACGCTTAAATTTAAAGTGTAGTACATGTATACGTTATTTAGTTTTTCTGATTGTACACATAACAGTATAACTTCTCTGACAAAGTGAAAAGGCGAGTTGAGCTGTTTTCGTGCTTTGTTTAATTAGTGAAATGTGATGTTTTTTTACTGTTATATTTATTATTTGAACAGTATTACTTACACGCAATGCCAATTAAAATTCACTACGGTTTCCGTTAAACTATTTATTATGGTAGTATTTGTTTATGACACTCCTATATTATTATTTTCATTAGCAATGTAAAAAGAGTGTTTTTCTGTAATTGTTATATTTGGAGTTTATGTCTCGTGTGTTTCTTCAGTTGTGCAACCTTGTAGTAAATGCAATTAACAAAGACGCGGAAAAGAAATTGGCCATACTACCAGGTAAAGTTCAATTTACTGTAATTGTAATTTGTGTTTGAAACTGCAAATTTACCAATTATAAATGAAACATGCAGTTCCGAAAAATGTAATTACTACATAATGTAGTTGAACATGTAATTACCACATAATGAAGTTAAACATGTTATTACTATATAATGTTGTTAAACATGTAATAACTACATAATGCTGTTAAACATGTAATTACTACATAATGTAGTTAAATATGTAATTACTAAATACTATAGTTAAATATGTAATTACTACATAGCGTAGTTAAACATGTAATTGTTACATAATGTAGTTAAACATGTAATTACTACTACATAACGTAATTACTACAAAATGTAGTTGAACATGTAATTACTACATAATGTAGTTAAACATGTAATTACTATATAATGTTGTTAAACATGTAATAACTACATAATGCTGTCAAACATGTAATTACTACATAATGTAGTTAAACATGTATATGAAAGAGATAATATTTAGAAGCTTAAACATTTATCAAATTTGTTGGAATATAAGATAACACAAACACACATTCTCTCTCTCTCTCTCTCTCTCTCTCTCTCTCTCTCTCTCTCTCAGTTATCGTTTGAATTTGAGACAGACACTTTATCAGCATACATATTAGGTAGTTTTAAATGCCCATTCGTTTACCAAACAAACATATTTTCAAACCTCCGTATTCTGCTTTGACCATACTCAAGTAGTATATTTTCAAACGGGCGTGTCATGATAGCCTGGTAATCGGTGCCGATATAGAAAACAAATGAACATATTGTATTGCTTTCAGTGACAACTCCACTTGCCAAACAGTATCTGTTGGACTATAGTCTTGACAAAACACCCTTGTTTACATCTAGCTACATGGAAACATATCACAAGGTTTGTTATTGATTTTCTTACATGCAGTTATACGGAAAACATATCAAATAGCTTGTGTGTGTGATTGTCGTGTTTTATTAGATTATTAATTTAGTTTTTGTTTGCTCTGATGTTTTCTAATTGTATCTTGAAAAGTATTAATGCTTCACTCAGGTCACCTGAGACTTTGTCTCAAGGGACCTTTTGCGATCGCCTTTTGTCCGTCGTCGTGTGTCCGTAAACAATTGACCAATTCGATTTATTCTCAAAATCGTAAGCTCAATCGCAATGCAATGTTGTATGCAGCTTTGTGACCTAAAGGTAAATCGAAATTATGAATTGCACCTCCTTCTAGGGCCTCGGGGTGGGGCCAAAACAGTCAATTTCAAGGTAAACTTTGAATTGAATATCTTCTTCTTACTACAGGGAGCACTGGGAAACAAATGGTGAGCATGTTTATGGACGCAAATTTAAGTCCTTTAAAAAGTTGTGAATTGCATGTGCCTTTGTCTCGGGGTTTGGCCCTGGTGACTGGTCCTAAAAATAAAAAATATTCTTATTATTTTAGGAAACACTCAGAAACAAATGGTGAGCATTATTATTGACGCCTATGGGTCATTTATAAAATTTGTGAATTTCATGGTCTTGGGTCTCACGGTTTGGCTCTTGGGGTGGGGGACTACTTTACTAAATATATATCAGAGAAATTGACAAAGACTTTCAAACTATTATAACGAATTTAATCATCAATATTTATTATTTAATTCAATAATTTAAGGTTATATAAATATTTTTATTTTTTTTTATTTTTTTTGTAACTTTTATTTCAATTTAGTTGTATAAAAACAGAAATATTGATACAAAATAGTTCATGACAATTATATATACATTTAGAAATTTCTAATAGCCATTGAGTGTCTCACTGTCTGTGGGAAATGAATGAGTAACAAACAGTGCCCACTAAATCCAGATAGTTTGTTTGTGTAGTTTAAATCTCAAGGGCTGTATTATGGTGATTAATAAAAATGTTCAAACCGAAATTCCCCCCCAAACAATTTAATTTCAGTTTCTCTTTTAATTATTATTTAAAATACTTCACAGTTAATTTATCACATACAGTCATAACACCTCTGTACTTAATGATAAAATATAACTTGCAACATTATCAGTAAGTGTGATGTTTTAGCATTTAAAAGCATCGCTGAGGAAACTATCAAAATATGTTAAATTAGTGAAACCGGGGTCAACAACTCAATGGCTACCAGACATTAAGAAAACTTGTACATATATGCATTTGTAGACGTGCAGAACAATATACATGCAATTGAAATCAATTTTCACAATTTAATATAAAGTAGTAAGTTATATAGTGGAATATCCTTAAACATTTGGCAGGTTAATCATTTGTATTAGAGATATTTTGAAACAATAAGTGTATAAGCTTAAGTTCTGCAAATTCCTGAGCAAATACTACACAACTTAAAAAGTGCAAAATTTCATCTACAAATCTTTAATAAGTACTCATCCAGTCTAACAAACATCGATGAGAGTCAACCTTGTAACGTTATCAAAATGCTTTTCACTTGTTGTAACATATACACTATAAAGCAACAATACGTGTTAAATTGAATGTTGGAGTTCATTTATTTATGATAGATGAATGCATAAAAAAAACAATCCAATTGTCATAAAACAATCGGCTTTGAATCTTTTATCTGATTTGTAAACTTATTATTTTGAGAAGAAAGTAATGCTTTATTGATGTTATATAAATATTTATTCTATACCTGTAAGTGTTTAGCCAATCATTTACTCCAGATGTTACATTGTACCACGTGAGCGTACAATATGTAAAAGTTTATTGGATCCAATAACTTTTATGTTGTACAGTTCAATTTATTCATTTAAAAGGACTTTGATTTTTCTTGACTATTTTGATAAACTTCTTTCAGATTGAGGTATAGAATAAAAAGTTCATTTTACAGTATTGTGTACAATATGGGAATACATTGTACGAGTATGTATTATGGTGAAAACCATATTGAACGAGACGCCTAAGTGTACAATATGGGAATACATTGTACGAGTATGTATTGTGGTAAAAACCATATTGGACGAGACGCCTAATATCGTTATTATATAGTATTGCGAGATATTATATTTAACAGTGTGTACCTACCACTTATCTATTATAGGGTGAGGTTTACTGGCTGGCAACTCCTAAAGACGAGTCCCCACTAGTGGCTCCGCCCATGGGCAAGTATACCAATACTGACAAAATGTTGTATCTCTTTCTCTCCGACTATACGTTTGATACCATGGGCGATGTGGCACAAAAACATGGAATCCTTGGTTATAATCTAACTGCGAAAGATGTAAGTGAAGATATCATTTTATTTGACTTTTTCTATGGCAGGCCAAACGTTGCAGTGTTGTATAACATTTTTTTCTTGTTCAAATTTGGCATTTGTGTTGTTAAATTCTATATTTATTTTGTTTGTTTTACATTCTTATTACTAAACTTAGAACATAAATATAAAACAACTTAAACAAACATATAAAACTAACGAACACAAATTAATTTAAATTAAGTAATAAGAATAAAAATTAAGAACAAGAAAATAAAAACAACAAACACAAAAACACAACTTTTCAACAAGAATGTAAAACATTTTAAAAAAACAAAACCAAACACAATAGAAAGTTGAACAACACGAATAGAAAACAAAGATCACAAATAAAAACACTACAGTGAGTAAATATTTGTTCTATCGTATTTTGGGATAGATTTTGTTACGACGTCGTTAATTGGTTACGTCCAGGTTAGGTCAGAAAAAATGGAAGCATGCATCCCTGACATTATCAGGTGGCATCATTTTACCTACAATACTAATTTGAAGAACACGAATATAAACATTAACCGTCTGTTTATTTATTCTTCGTTTTATATTGTGTTTGATATGTTTATATTTATGTTTATTATTTTGCATTCTTGCTGTAACGTAGTATAAAATGTTCGTTGTATTTGTTTTCATGTTCTTAAAATCTATTCTTATTGTTTAATTTAATTTGTGTTCGACATTTGTATACGTATGGTGTAAGTTTTATATATGTTTATGTTGTTAGTTTAAAATAAAATAAATAAATATAAACATTAACACCATATATACATACAGTTTGACAGTATAGAATCAATATACCAATTATCTGTTATTTTTGCATGTTGTTCATGGCCCCTTATGTATAGACTCAATATACCAATTATCTGTTATTTTTGCATGTTATTCATGGCCCCTTATGTATAAACTCAATATACCAAATATCTGTTATTTATACATGTTGTTCATGGCCCCTTATGTATATACTCAATTTACCAGGTATCTGTTATTTTTGCATGTTGTTCATGGCCCCTTATGTATGGACTCAATATACCAAGTATCTGTTATTTTTCCATGTTATTCATGGCCCCTTATGTATGGACTCAATATACCAAGTATCTGTTATTTTGCATGTTAATCATGGCCCATTATGTATAGACTCAATATACCAAGTATCTGTTATTTTTGCATGTTTTTCATGGCCCCTTATGTATAGACTCAATATACCAAGTATCTGTTATTTTTGCATGTTGTTCATGGCCCCTTATGTATAGACTCAATATACCAAGTATCTGTTATTCTTTACTGTTTTTCATGGCCCCTTATGTATAGACTCAATATACCAAGTATCTGTTATTTGTGCATGTTGTTCATGGCCCCTTATGTATAGACTCAATATACCAAGTATCAGTTATTTTTGCATGTTTTTCATGGCCCCTTATGTATAGACTCAATATACCAAGTACCTGTTATTTTGCATGTTATTCATGGCCCCTTCTGTATAGACTCAATATACCAAGTACCTGTTATTTTTGCATGTTGTTCATGGCCCCTTATGTATAGACTCAATATACCAAATATCTGTTATTTTTGCATGTTGTTCATGGCCCCTTATGTATAGACTCAATATACCAAGTATCTGTTATTTTTGCATGTTATTCATGGCCCCTTATGTATGGATTCAATATACCAAGTATCTGTTATTTTTGCATGTTATTCATGGCCACTTATGTATAGACTCAATATACCAAGTATCTGTTATTTTTGCATGTTATTCATGGCCCCTTATGTATAGACTCAATATACCAAGTATCTGTTATTTTTGCATGTTATTCATGGCCCCTTATGTATAGACTCAATATACCAAGTATCTGTTATTTTTGCATGTTATTCATGGCCCCTTATGTATGGACTCAATATACCAAGTATCTGTTATTCTTTACTGTTTTTTATGGCCCCTTATGTATAGACTCAATATACAAAGTATCTGTTATTTTTGCATGTTTGTTCATGGCCCCTTATGTATAGACTCAATATACCAAGTATCTGTTATTTTTGCATGTTATTCATGGCCCCTTATGTATGGATTCAATATACCAAGTATCTGTTATTTTTGCATGTTGTTCATGGCACCTTATGTATAGACTCAATATACTAATTACCTGTTATTTTTGCATGTTGTTCATGGCCCCTTATATATAGACTCAATATACCAAGTATCTGTTATTTTTGCATGTTATTCATGGCCCCTTCTGTATGGACTCAATATACCAAGTATCTGTTATTTTTGCATATTATTCATGGCCCCTTATGTATAGACTCAATATACCAAGTATCTGTTATTTTTGCATGTTTTTCATGGCCCCTTATGTATAGACTCAATATACCAAGTATCTGTTATTTTTGCATGTTATTCATGGCCCCTTATGTATATACTCAATATACCAGGTTTCTATTATTTTTGCATGTTTTTCATGGCCCCTTATGTATAGACTCAATATACCAATTATCTGTTATTTTTGCATGTTATTCATGGCACCTTATGTATATACTCAAGATACCAAGTATCTGTTATTTTTGCATGTTGTTCATGGCCCCTTATGTATAGACTCAATATACAAATTATCTGTTATTTTTGCATGTTATTCATGGCCCCTTATGTATATACTCAAGATACCAAGTATCTGTTATTCTTTACTGTTTTTCATGGCCCCTTATGTATAGACTCAATATACCAAGTATCTGTTATTTTTGCATGTTATTCATGGCCCCTTATGTATAGACTCAATATACCAAGTATCTGTTATTTTTGCATGTTTTTCATGGCCCCTTATGTATAGACTCAATATACCAAGTACCTGTTATTTTTGCATGTTATTCATGGCCCGTTCTGTATAGACTCAATATACCAAGTACCTGTTATTTTTGCATGTTATTCATGGCCCCTTATATATAGACTCAATATACCAAGTATCTGTTATTTTTGCATGTTGTTCATGGCCCCTTATGTATAGACTCAATATACAAATTATCTGTTATTTTTGCATGTTATTCATGGCCCCTTATGTATATACTCAAGATACCAAGTATCTGTTATTCTTTACTGTTTTTCATGGCCCCTTATGTATAGACTCAATATACCAAGTATCTGTTATTTTTGCATGTTATTCATGGCCCCTTATGTATAGACTCAATATACCAAGTATCTGTTATTTTTGCATGTTTTTCATGGCCCCTTATGTATAGACTCAATATACCAAGTACCTGTTATTTTTGCATGTTATTCATGGCCCGTTCTGTATAGACTCAATATACCAAGTACCTGTTATTTTTGCATGTTATTCATGGCCCCTTATATATAGACTCAATATACCAAGTATCTGTTATTTTTGCATGTTGTTCATGGCCCCTTATGTATAGACTCAATATACCAAGTATCTGTTATTTTTGCATGTTATTCATGGCCCCTTATGTATAGACTCAATATACCAAGTATCTGTTATTTTTGCATGTTATTCATGGCCCCTTATGTATAGACTCAATATCCCAAGTATCTGTTATTTTTGCATGTTATTCATGGCCCCTTATGTATAGACTCAATATACCAAGTATCTGTTATTTTTGCATGTTATTCATGGCCCCTTGTGTATGGACTCAACATACCAAGTATCTGTTATTTTTGCATGTTATTCATAGCACCTTATGTATATACTCAAGATACCAAGTATCTGTTCTTTTTGCATGTTGTTCATGGCCCCTTATGTATAGACTCAATATACCAATTATCTGTTATTTTTGCATGTTATTCATGGCCCCTTATGTATATACTCAAGATACCAAGTATCTGTTATTTTTGCATGTTGTTCATGGCCCCATATGTATGGATTCAATATACCAATTATCGGTTACTTTTGCATGTTATTCATGGCACCTTATGTACAGACTCAATATACCAAGTATCTGTTATTCTTTACTGTTTTTCATGGCCCCTTATGTATAGACTCAATATACCAAGTATCTGTTATTTTTGCATGTTGTTCATGGCCCCTTATGTATAGACTCAATATACCAAGTATCTGTTATTTTTGCATGTTATTCATGGCCCCTTATGTATAGACTCAATATACCAAGTATCTGTTATTTTTGCATGTTATTCATGGCCCCTTATGTATAGACTCAATATACCAAGAATCTGTTATTTTTGCATGTTATTCATGGCCCCTTATGTATAGACTCAATATACCAAGTATCTGTTATTTTTGCATGTTATTCATGGCCCCTTATGTATGGACTCAATATACCAAGTATCTGTTATTCTTTACTGTTTTTTATGGCCCCTTATGTATAGACTCAATATACAAAGTATCTGTTATTTTTGCATGTTGTTCATGGCCCCTTATGTATAGACTCAATATACCAAGTATCTGGTATTTTTGCATGTTATTCATGGCCCCTTATGTATGGATTCAATATACCAAGTATCTGTTATTTTTGCATGTTGTTCATGGCACCTTATGTATAGACTCAATATACTAATTATCTGTTATTTTTGCATGTTGTTCATGGCCCCTTATATATGGACTCAATATACCAAGTATCTGTTATTTTTGCATGTTATTCATGGCCCCTTATGTATAGACTCAATATACGAAGTATCTGTTATTTTTGCATGTTATTCATGGCCCCTTATGTATAGACTCAATATACCAAGTATCTGCTATTTTTGCATGTTATTCATGGCCCCTTATGTATGGACTCAATATACCAAGTATCTGTTATTTTTGCATGTTATTCATGGCCCCTTATGTATATACTCAAGATACCAAGTATCTGTTATTTTTGCATGTTGTTCATGGCCCCTTATGTATAGACTCAATATACCAATTATCTGTTATTTTTGCATGTTATTCATGGCCGCTTATGTATATAATCAAGATACCAAGTATCTGTTATTTTTGCATGTTGTTCATGGCCCCATATGTATGGATTCAATATACCAATTATCTGTTACTTTTGCATGTTATTCATGGCACCTTATGTATGGACTCAATATACCAAGTATCTGTTATTCTTAACTGTTTTTCATGGCCCCTTATGTATAGACTCAATATACCAAGTATCTGTTATTTTTGCATGTTGTTCATGGCCCCTTATGTATAGACTTAATATACCAAGTATCTGTTATTTTTGCATGTTTTTCATGGCCCCTTATGTATAAACTCAATATACCAAGTACCTGTTATTTTTGCATGGTATTCATGGCCCCTTCTGTATAGACTCAATATACCAAGTATCTGTTATTTTTGCATGTTGTTCATGGCCCCTTATGTATAGACTCAATATACCAAGTATCTGTTATTTTTGCATGTTGTTCATGGCCCCTTATGTATAGACTCAATATACCAAGTATCTGTTATTTTTGCATGTTATTCATTGCCCCTTATGTATAGACTCAATATACCAAGTATCTGTTATTTTTGCATGTTATTCATGGCCCCTTATGTATAGACTCAATATACCAAGTATCTGTTATTTTTGCATGTTATTCATGGCCCCTTATGTATGGACTCAATATACCAAGTATCTGTTATTTTTGCATGTTATTCATGGCCCCTTATGTATGGACTCAATATACCAAGTATCTGTTATTCTTTACTGTTTTTTATGGCCCCTTATGTATAGACTCAATATACAAAGTATCTGTTATTTTTACATGTTGTTCATGGCCCCTTATGTATAGACTCAATATACCAAGTATCTGTTATTTTTGCATGTTATTCATGGCCCCTTATGTATGGATTCAATATACCAAGTATCTGTTATTTTTGCATGTTGTTCATAGCACCTTATGTATAGACTCAATATACTAATTATCTGTTATTTTTGCATGTTGTTCATGGCCCCTTATATATATACTCAATATACCAAGTATCTGTTATTTTTGCATGTTATTCATGGCCCCTTATGTATGGACTCAATATACCAAGTATCTGTTATTTTTGCATCTTATTCATGGCCCCTTATGTATAGACTCAATATAATAAGTATCTGTTATTTTTGCATGTTTTTCATGGCCCCTTATGTATAGACTCAATATACCAAGTATCTGTTATTTTTGCATGTTATTCATGGCCCCTTATGTATATACTCAATATACCAGGTATCTGTTATTTTTGCATGTTTTTCATGGCCCCTTATGTATAGACTCAATATACCAAATATCTGTTATTTGTGCATGTTATTCATGGCACCTTATGTATATACTCAAGATACCAAGTATATGTTATTTTTGCATGTTGTTCATGGCCCCTTATGTATAGACTCAATATACCAATTATCTGTTATTTTTGCATGTTATTCATGGCCCCTGATGTATATACTCAAGATACCAAGTATCTGTTATTTTTGCATGTTGTTCATGGCCCCATATGTATGGATTCAATATACCAATTATCTGTTATTTTTGCATGTTATTCATGGCACCTTATGTATGGACTCAATATACCAAGTATCTGTTATTCTTTACTGTTTTTCATGGCCCCTTATGTATAGACTCAATATACCAAGTATCTGTTATTTTTGCATGTTGTTCATGGCCCCTTATGTATGGACTCAATATACCAATTATCTGTTATTTTTGCATTGCATATTATTCATGGCCCCTCATGTATAGACTCAATATACCAAGTATCTATTATTTTTGCATGTTGTTCATGGCCCCTTATGTATAGATTCAATATACCAATTATCTGTTATTTTTGCATTGCATGTTATTCATGGCCCCTAATGTATAGACTCAATATACCAAGTATCTGTTATTTTTGCATGTTGTTCATGGCCCCTTATGTATAGACTCAATATACCAATTATCTGTTATTTTTGCATGATATTCATGGCCCCTTATGTATAGACTCAATATACCAATTATCTGTTATTTTTGCATGTTATTCATGGCCCCTTATGAACAGACTCAATATACCAAGTATCTGTTATTCTTTACTGATTTTCATGGCCCCTTATGTACAGACTCAATATACCAAGTATCTGTTATTTTTGCATGTTATTCATGGCCCCTAATGTATAGACTCAATATACCAATTATCTGTTATTTTTGCATGTTATTCATGGCCCCTTATGTATAGACTCAATATACCAAGTATCTGTTATTTTTGCATGTTGTTCATGGCCCCTTATGTATACACTCAATATACCAATTATCTGTTATTTTGAATGTTATTCATGGCCCCTTAAGTATAGACTCAATATACCAAGTATCTGTTATTTTTGCATGTTGTTCATGGCCCCTTATGTATAGACTCAATATACCAATTATCTGTTATTTTTGCATGTTATTCATGGCCCCTTATGTATGGACTCAATATACCAAGTATCTGTTATTTTTGCATGTTATTCATGGCCCCTTATGTATAGACTCAGTATACCAAATATCTGTTATTTTTACATGTTGTTCATGGCCCCTTATGTTTAGACTCAATATACCGAGTATCTGTTATTTTTGCATGTTATTCATGGCCCCTAATGTATAGACTCAATATACCAAGTATTTGTTATTTTTGCATGTTGTTCATGGCCCCTTCTGTATAGACTCAATATACCAATTATCTGTTATTTTTGCATGTTATTCATGGCCCTTTATGTATAGATTCAATATACCAAGTATCTGTTATTTTTGCATGTTGTTCATGGCCCTTTCTGTATGGATTCAATATACAAAGTATCTGTTATTTTTGCATGTTGTTCATGGCCCCTTATGTATAGACTCAATATACCAATTATCTGTTATTTTTGCATATTATTCATGGCCCTTGATGTATAGACTCAATATACCAAGTATCTGTTATTTTTGCATGTTGTTCATGGCCCCTTATGTATGGATTCAATATTCCAATTATCTGTTATTTTTGCATGTTATTCATGGCACCTTATGTATGGACTCAATATACCAAGTATCTGTTATTCTTTACTGTTTTTCATGGCCCCTTATGTATAGACTCAATATACCAGGTATCTGTTATTTTTGCATGTTGTTCATGGCCCCTTCTGTATGGATTCAATATACAAAGTATCTGTTATTTTGCATGTTGTTCATGGCCCCTTATGTATAGACTCAATATACCAATTATCTGTTATTTTTGCATGTTATTCATGGCCCCTTATGTATATACTCAATATACCAGGTATCTGTTATTTTTGCATGTTATTCATGGCCCCTTATGTATAGACTCAATATACCAATTATCTGTTATTTTTGCATGTTATTCATGGCCCCTTATGTATAGACTCAATATACCAAGTATCTGTTATTTTTGCATGTTATTCATGGCCCCTTATGTATAGACTCAATATACCAGGTATCTGTTATTTTTGCATGTTATTCATGGCCCCTTATGTACAGACTCAATATACCAGGTATCCGTTATTTTTGCATGTTATTCATGGCCCCTTATGTACAGACTCAATATACCAGGTATCTGTTATTATTGCATGTTATTCATGGCCCCTTATGTACAGACTCAATATACCAGGTATCTGTTATTTTTGCATCTTATTCATGGCCCCTTATGTATAGGCTCAATATACCAAGTATCTGGGTTTTTTGCATGTTATTCATGGCCCCTTATGTACAGACTCAATATACCAGGTATCTGTTATTTTTGCATGTTATTCATGGCCCCTTATGTATGGACTCAATATACCAAGTATCTGGGTTTTTTGCATGTTGTTCATGGCCCCTTATGTATGGACTCAATATACCAAGTATCTGTTATTTTTGCATGTTGTTCATGGCCCTCTTATGTACAGACTCAATATACCAGGTATCTGTTATTTTTGCATGTTATTCATGGCCCCTGATATATGGACTCAATATACCAAGTAGCTGTTATTTTTGCATGTTGTTCATGGCCCCTTATGTATGGACTCAATATACCAAGTATCTGTTATTTTTGCATGTTGTTCATGGCTCCTTATGTATAGACTCAATATACCAATTATCTGTTATTTTTGCATGTTGTTCATGGCCCCTTATGTATAGACTCAATATACCAGGTATCTGTTATTTTTGCATGTTATTCATGGCCCCTTATGTATATACTCAATAGACAAATTATCTGCTATTTTTGCATGTTGTTCATGGCCCCTTATGTGTAGACTCAATATACCAATTATCTGTTATTTTTGCATGTTATTCACCAAGTATCTGTTATTTTTGCATGTTATTCATGGCCCCTTATGTATAGACTCAATATACCAAATATCTGTTATTTTGCATGTTATTCATGGCCCCTTATGTATAGACTCAACATACCAAGTATCTGTTATTTTTGCATGTTATTCATTGCCCCTTATGTATAGACTCAATATACCAATTATCTGTTATTTTTGCATGTTATTCATGGCCCCTTATGTATATACTCAATATACCAAGTATCTGTTATTTTTGCATGTTGTTCGTGGCGCCTTATGTATAGACTCAATATTCCAAGTATCTGTTATTTTTGCATGTTGTTCATGGCACCTTATGTATATACTCAATATACCAATTATCTGTTATTTTTGCATGTTGTTCGTGGCCCTTTATGTATATACTCAATATACCAAGTATCTGTTATTTTTACATGTTGTTCGTGGCCCCTTATGTATTTACTCAATATACCAAGTATCTGTTATTTTTGCATGTTGTTCGTGGCCCCTTATGTATGGATTCAATATACCAATTATCTGTTATTTTTGCATGTTATTCGTGGCCCCTTATGTATGGACTCAATATACCAAGTATCTGTTATTTTTGCATGTTATTCGTGGCCCCTTATGTATGGACTCAATATACCAAGTATCTGTTATTTTTGCATGTTGTTCATGGCCCCTTATGTATAGACTCAATATACCAAGTATCTGTTATTATTGCATGTTGTTCATGGCCCCTTATGTAAGGACTCAATATACCATGTTCCTGTTATTTTTGCATGTTGTTCATGGCCCCTTATGTACAGACTAAATAAAACCAAGTATCTGTTATTTAAGTTGTGTTTTATGGCCCCTTATGTATGGACTCAATAAAAACAAGTATCGGTTATTTAAGTTGTGATTTTATGGCCCCTTATGTATAGACCCAATAAAAAAAGTATCTGTTATTTAAGTTGTTTTTTATGGCACCTTAGGTATGGACCCAATAAAAACAATAAAAACAAGTATCTTTTATTTAAGTTGTGTTTTATGGCCCCTTATGTATTGACTCAATAAAAACAAGTATCTGTTATTTAAGTTGTGTTTGATGGCCCCTTATGTATAGACCCAATAAAAACAAATATCTGTTATTTAAGTTGTGTTTTTATGGCCCCTTATGTATAGACCCAATAAAACCAAATATCTGTTATTTAAGTTGTGTTTTTATGGCCCCTTATGTATAGACCCAATAAAACCAAGTATCTGTTACTGAAGTTGTGTTTTTATGGCCGCTTATGTATGGACTTATTAAAAACAAGTATCTGTTATTTAAGTTGTGTTTTTATGGCCGCTTATGTATAACCCCCAATAAAAACAAGTATCTGTTATTTAAGTTGTGGTTTTATGGCTGCTGATGTATGGACTTAATAAAAACAAGTATCTGTTATTTAAGTTGTGTTTTTATGGCCCCTTATGTATAGAACCAATAAAACCAAGTATCTGTTATTTAAGTTGTGTTTTTATGGCCGCTTATGTATGGACTCAATAAAAACAAGTATCTGTTATTTAAGTTGTGTTTTATGGCCCCTTATGTATAGACCCAATAAAAACAAGTATTTGTTATTTAAGTTGTGTATTATGGCCCCTTATGTATGGACTCAATAAAAACAAATATATGTTATTTAAGTTGTGTTTTATGGCCCCTTATGTATAGACTCAATAAAAACAAGTATCTGTTAGTTTTAGTTATGTTCTTCCAATGAAGCATTTTGTCACATATTATTATTATTGTTTTCCTCACTATATACACATTTATATTTACTATCATTTTTTCTAAACCACTGTACAGGTTGATTTTATTGCTTACATGTTATCTATCTGGGTTGCTGTTGTGTTTTCTGGAAAAGTTGTATTATTTCGCTTGAACTGAATTAATCTGTATCCAAAGAAAAGCAGTAAGACTTGCCTCTATAAGAATTACGTAACTCCTTCCAAAATAGATGACATTTCCTGAAAAGTTAATTTCAAACATTATTTTTAAGTATAAATCATTTAATGACCAGACTCTATATCGTATTAACTGTTCATACGTACGTATGTCGCACTACTGTGCAGTACTGTTTGTTGCTATGTCGCGTACTTAAAGTGATTCCTCATACTTAAAATAAAGTGACCGTGTTGAATGAAAAAAAACACAAATGTATGTTTTCTATATTATCTAAGAACTGCCACGTGACACTAAAACAGGTGTAATACACAAATCAGTAATAGAAGTCATCGATTTTTCACTTCAGCTGCCTCCAGCCAACCGCGTTGTTCTAAATACGACCTGCAATGCAAATGGATTTATACCGCAGTGTGTCGGCAGGGTCATCCCACAGGTAAGTTCCATACTGGACAGCTAGTATATATAATTTTACCGAATTTATTCATTAGTTGGATGTTATAAGCAGAGAAAACAGAAGTTTCTCTGTCTATAAAATGCTGTTCTCTCCTCTCTCTATCTATCTATGTCTTTCTTCACTCCCTCTGTTTGTTTCTTTCACTCAATCACCTACTGTATATCTGTAATTGTTTGTATTAGCAAAACCATGTGTTTTGTTCTGTTATAAAATGTCTACTTGTTACGTGTAGGGGTGGGGTTCAAATCTAAGTAGAAAGAACTTGTGGTCCAATCCCATTTCAAAATATTTGAAATAAAAAAGGTTTATATTATATATTATTGCATTCACATCAGCACCCTTGTCCAGTGGTTGCTATACATGTCTCCCATACATCGATTCGGTGTTGGAATTACTTCTAGTCGTTTAAGATCATCGCGGTCAGTGTGCCTTTTAAGGATCTGTTCATTAGACAGCATTAATCAATACATTCGAAATTCCATTATATATCATTGCACTACATTTAATTGTCTATCGACATGTGTTGCTTCTATTTCTCAATTAAGCCAACTGTCTGATAGAAGCATTGTCACGAGTTTGATAGAAGTTCGGTCACGAATATGACAGAAGCATGGTCACGAGTTTTAATACCTGTCAAACAATTTATTGTAGTACTGTTTGCAACAATTGGAATGGGTGGACACACACTTATTGAAATATAAACATAATAGTATATCAAAACGCCCACAGGTCATGATATTAAACTTGTACATGTGTTTAATCATCTTAAACCACTATTTATTATTCACAAAGCGTTACATTGAACTGTAAATTACCTAAGGAAAGTAAAATAATGAAACTCTATAGCACGTCTCTGGGCTCAGATTCTTCATTGGTCCCAGATCTGCAATTATAAAGAGAGAAGGCATACATTGACCTTTGTTTTCACCTCCATCATTATGTGATATCTGTCATTTTTCTGAATCATAACATTGTAACCGTGACCAAAATGTGATAACATTCACCAAGTTTAAACTGATACAGAATTGGATAGAAAATTCATACACACATAAAATGTTCAATGGTCACTATCTACAACACTTACATGATAAGAATAAATAAATCATTTTATTTTTAAAAAAGGAGAAAAAAATAGTCATTGTTGTATTTTTTGGATGTGTGTGTGTTTGAATGATGTATTTCTCATTATGAATGTTTGTAAATAGCAACACATTGTTCATAACACTGTAATACGGGTCAGTACATGTTAGGATGTACATTCTTATATTAACAAGTGTCTTCAGACTATGTTTATATATATATATCCTAACTATTAAAACCGTTAAGACTGAAAATGATCACATTATTGTTTGTGACATACATAACTTTTATAACTAAGTGTTGTCACAATGTGTAATGTAATTTAAAATAATAAATGCATGTATGTATAACATAAGAAATAAGTGTATGCATGTAGAGAGTAGTGAAGGTCCTAATCCACTTTACCGTCCCCCAACAGACAAAGACTAATCCCGTACTATTTCTCTTACACGTTTTATTTGGATTCATTTTAACAGATTGCCAGAAAGTACCCAAATGCTCAGATTGAGCTGCGCATGTCCAGCACAGCAGCTCCTAAGATGAAGATTTCTCCTTCCGGTATCGCAATCAACTGCTCCGGAACAATTAATATGTTTGCACGTCTTCCGGGAAAGACAGAAACACCTTTCCTGTTGACTCTGTATGCGGTATGTTTATCACCCACCCCAAATTGTTTCATTTATACTGAACGGAACAGCTAACCTGCCACATGGCATCTTGTGTACCTTACCCACTACATGACATTTTATGTACCTAACCCGCCATATGACATTTTATGTATCTAACCCGCAACCTGACATTTTATGTACCTAACCCACCACATGACATTTTATGTACCTAACCCCCAACATGACATTTTATGTACCCAACCCAATATCTGACATTTTATGTACCTAACCCAACACTTGACATTTTATGTACCTAACCTGCCACATGACATTTTGTGTACCTAACCCGCCACATGACATTTTGTGTACCTAACCCGCCATATGACATTTTATGTACCCAACCCAATATCTGACATTTTATGTACCTAACCCAACACTTGACATTTTATGTACCTAACCTGCCATATGACATTTTATATACCTAACCCACTACATGACATTTTATGTACCTAACCCGCCACATGACATTTTGTGTACCTAACCCGCCACATGACATTTTGTGTGCCTAACCTGCCACATGACATTTTATGTACCTAACCCGCCACATGACATTTTGTGTACCTAACCCGCCACATGACATTTTGTGTACCTAACCCGCTACCTGACATTTTGTGTACCTAACCCGCCATATGACATTTTGTGTACCTAACCCGCCACATGACATTTTATGTACCTAACCCTGTCACAGGATGACCTTAGTGTTGGGCTAACTCACGAAAGAATCAATGACGGAGAACACATTTACATAAGTTTAATACAACTTTAAAAATATGTTCAATATATATACAATTATATAAACAAAAAACAAGCGAATACACAAATGAAATATGAAAAGAATGTTCTTATGAACGTTTAAGACGTTCTTAGTATTGTTCTAAATACTTAATTTATAAGACACTAAAATGTTGTTAAAGCTAAACCAATGTTGATCTATGATCTAGCGCGATAACTGTGATGCGCGAGAGCTCATGAAGATGATGATGCGCGAATTCAATGGGTGATTGTCATCAAATGCCTTCTATAAGGGTTGATGACGTGATCTAATGATGGTTAACCTCCATTGAGGTTGTGGATGACGTTCCTCCAGTGAGGACTGATAACGGGCCCACCTCGTGTCCCGGGGTGTCGATACTATGACCTGGCCCTGTTGCGCAGGTACGGGGACCGTCTCCACCGCTCGTAAACGTTATGTTGATTCTAGTGTAGAATCACCTGAAGGGCTTACACACCTTAAAGGCTTAGCTCCACTCCGGGAGGCTTATATCCTGGATGGCTTAGATCCTGGATGGCTTAGGCTGTAATTATACATACGTTTTAGGTGTCGGTTGACAAACATAACAATCTTGCATAATTATCATTACCCAAACAAATCATTATTCAATCAATATATTTAAGCTGTACTAATGATGAGTAGCAATGTATACATATTCTGCAACGCCATGTATACGCTATGTACGTCGCTGTTAATCAATGCCCCTAATACATGTAATATAAACATTATCAAAATACTCATATATTACACTCACTGAGATATGCATGCACGCATGTCAACTAATGACCCCATTATACAACGCTATGCATACGCGTCGAACATTTATTCTAGTCACTCATCTCATTGTTAACTAATGTTAACAATCGTGTATTACAATCACTTAGTTATACGCCAATCGTTAACTAATGCACCTATTATCCACTGTTATCAAATTAATATTGTTTTACAATTAATGATCAATTACAATAATTACATCTAATAAAGTAACTTCAAAATCATATGCTAGTCTAAAGTTAATGTTTGATAAACATCAATGCTAACCGGATGTCGTAATCGCCAAACAAGATGGCGCCGCCCACTGAATACAAATGTACGATAAAAGTTTGAGAAAATAATTACTAACCACATTTTGCCTGTGAGTTTGCCGTCCAATCTCTGTTCCAACAACGTACTATCGACTATTCCGGCGAGAGCTAGAAGACAATGGGTTTTATAGCAAACATTACGCCCAAATCCCTATTTCCCCCGTTCAATCCGTGACAAACGCGGCTAAATCTGCAGTATTGAATCTACAAGAGAGACCCCTTGTACACTTTTGCCGTGTAAGGAAGATATACCCATACGTTTACATGCATTAGCACAAAACTAAACTTATGACACGGCCTCTCTGGCGGCCACTTAAAATGTGCACGCTTTTACGTGTTAAATGAATATATCATGACTATTGTGAAATTGTTTCAACTCGAACAATATATTTGGGTGTACCTGATAACTTACAAGAGCTATGTACGACCAGTATACTCTACTGGTGACATTTTGTGACAAACCCAATACCTGACATGTTATGTATTATCTCAAAAAGTATCAAAGCAATTTCCCTGAAATTTGGAGTTGAATAAGACGGAACATATAGAATGACATTGACCAAGTCTGCAATATTAAATTTGCCAGTTAGTATTAATAGCGCTACTGTGTTACATAGTATTATAACGATGCTATTAAAAATACGGAAGTGGCGACTTGACTGTTCCGTTCAGTAAAGTTGACTCCGTTGAGCTATGTCCTTTCAAGGAAAGAAATAAAGTAATAAATTTTCTAGTTAAAATGTGAGATTTGAATTTTGGTCCGGCTTAAGCTGTCAGCAACACGTGGTACCCATGCAGATATTGATAAGTAGTATGTAATGATTAGTAATAAATCAATATTACTGTATTGCTTCAAGTGTTGTATATCACATTTATAGATTGTATTCTTTTAACAGAGGATGTCAACAATAGTCGATGTTTCTATGAAAAATGAACTTTTATACGCAAAGATAAAAGATATCAGGTATGCATTTCATAAACTTCCAATAGATTTAATGATTATCAAGCGTCAATGTTATGCTATCGAGGTCTAACAGACGATCATTCAACCTAACCACTCTTTCCTGGGATCCTTGTAGGATAACCAGTACTCGAGCACACCCCATTTCCGCAACTAACTAATAACTTTCCCACTTGAATCAGCGGTGAGAGACGAATGATAATGATACCCAATGTCGTATATCAATAATCACGGAGACTGTTGCCGGGCGGGGATTCGAACTCACGGTCACTTCCATTGGAATATGTAAAACTTATTTTATAAAGTTTTACCATGTTAATGAAGAATAAAACTAGTCATCATTGTATGAGGGACTGTTTATATGTGATTAAAACAAAAGTGTATGAGGAACATGGATAGTTTGTAGTTAGATTTAATAAAAAATAAACTATTAACATACGAACCCGTCAACAAAACGTCATGCCTAATACACATCTGTATATATATGAAGGTTGAGTCAGAATTAACGAGGAAATGAATATATATATATTTTAGTTCACATGGTACTCATGTACAATTTCATTTGCATATAGAACAATGTTTCAGGAGTGTACGTGCACAATTTTATGATCATACAATACAGGTTAATTGTTGAATGACAACAATTTAATATTCGTCAATTTTTGCGTTATTTGTTTTACTCTGTATTGTAATCACACGTATACCAACAATTACAGCTACATGTGTCAGGAATAATTAGCAGAGTCTTAATTGATTATCAATTTAGTGTTTAACAGCATTTGACAACCAATGTAATCGCTTCAATTTTCAAATATTTGGCGCTCTTATTTGTTTAAACAGCCTACAATATAATTTAATTATTAAGAAGTTCGTTCTTAATAATTAATATTCAGTCGTCACCGCGCATGTATCATTTTATTGCAATGACTCCAATTGTGCGGCCGAGTCACCCTAAGAGATGTATATAGTTCTGGTCATAATTTCAATAAAATATTTTCCCCGTAGTTCTGGCATTATCCTCGCATAACTGTGTATTTTATTATTACAGGCTGAAACTCAAACCAGGAGCCTCGGATGTTGGTAACGTATCGGTAAGCATCTTCATTTTATTCTAAAACACACTGTTAGTTTCGTACGTTTAAGTATTTATTTGTTTCTAAATATATTTTACGGATTCTCCCTCTCAAATGTTTTGTCAAAATGGTAGGGAATCTGAATTTTTTGCTCTAGCAGCCACCAAAAACACTGATGTTATAAATGATACTGTTTCAAAATCTTAAAACTTCATCTTCAAAAGCCGCAGTCATTGTTAGGTTGTCGTTGTTGTATTACTTTGACCTTGTTGATTACTGTTCACATTTGAGATTTAATCGTTTTGTCTATTTGAAGTATCTTATATAATTTCCCCCTCCACCTACCGAACGTTTGAGTAGTCAATTTGATTTTATCTTATAACAGCAAGAGAGTGCTGGTCAAATGTATATAACCTATCAAATGAACGTTATTTACTCAGTTACTCAGAACACTTGCATATGCAGTCGGAACTATTGATAAAAACGCTGAACTATGCACAGTTGACCTATACACGGTAGTGTTGAAGTAGGCGCAGTTGGAGTAAGTATTACTATGAACAGTTGGAGCTGCTTAAGCTACAAAAGTAGTATTAAGCGTTGAGCTATACACATTTGGACACAACAGACATCACCGGGGGAGGGATGAATGGTCTGGTATTGTGTCATTACGACGTTTCTTTATGGTTCAACGATCCCCCTGCTGAAACACATGTTAAAGACATACGAAGGAAGACATCATTGTACAATGTCATTGTTTAATTTCAGGATGTCTTGCTGAATATGCTGATTAACGGAGCCTTGAAAACATTTCTTATACCAACACTAAATGGTAAGTGTGGAATAAATACCACGGCAACAGGAATGAACAGAGATAGCTATTGTTAGACGTCATAATTACGTAGAATTAAATGATGTCAGGCTCCAGTTAAGTTTCTGTTGGTTATGTTATGTGTCTTAAAAAAAACTTTTTATCAGATTGTAGTTTCTTTTTTTTTAAGAAAAATACAATTGCTTTTTCATTTGTGATGAAACGATATTTTATTTTGTATATTTTGTTACAGACCTTGGTATGAGAGGTATCCCACTACCGGTCACTGGTGAGATCAAATTTGTCAACACACTGATCACTCTTGTCGAGGTTAGTTTCTGTTAACTGATGAACTTTGCTTACAATAACTGCAAAGTTCAGTGTTTAGAATTACGGAACACTACATTGTCCCGGATGATTTACGGACAAAGGTCAATTCAATACTGTCTATTTAACTGATTTTTAACATGAACTATTAATAATAAATTGCATCAAAACATACATACACCTAAGGCTAAAGTGTGGACAATAATATACCATAATAATCAGTTCAAACTATTATTGTTCCTTAATTCAGTAAACTTATTTAAACATCGTACTGTTCGTGAACTCAGTTGCTTTCAATTTAATATAGGTATTTTCTCACTTCCATGTTAACATTTACATTTTAACGAGTTGGCACAGGCATAAAAACTTTCTTGGCTCTAATTTAATATAAAAATGTTCGTGATTGTAGCTTAATATAGAAATATTTGGATGATTTCATCCCAAATAGAAATGTGTGTGTTTCCAGCTAGATACAGACATTTCTATATTTCAGGACGCCGTCGTTATTGGTACAGATTTGGACTACAAGGCTGGCCGGAAGCACCTTGATATCGACCCCCCAGGGCCACTTAAATTCCACCCCAGGGTCAATTACGTGTGAGGTTGAGCTCGCGTATGCATATACATTCATGCATGCTTATGTTAGATTTGACTTCTGTGATTTTCTTATTGTTTTTAATTAGTATGTATGTGATATTGTGTGAGATATGACTCTAGTGTGTATTATACTTCGTATGCGGGCCTTTGATTTTTTTTAGTATGTATGTTTCTATAGTGACGAAATAAAGACAATCTCCAAATTAATATACTGAACGGAACAATTTCAGGTAACCCGCCACCTGACATTTTATACATTTTCTCAAAAAGTATGACAGCAATTTCTTGAAATTTGGACTTGAATTAGTAAGAACATTTACGATAAAAATGACCAATCGGACTATGTTAAGTGTCTGTTATAATGGTGTTTTTTTTTGGGTTTTTTTACGTGGCGGGTTAGCTATTCCTTTCAGTATATTAAATTGGAAAGTGTCTTTATTTTGTCACTATGTAAAGCCAACGGGGTCAAAATTATTATTGTTAAATGCTTTATTCTAAGTTATAAATGTTCAATGAAGAATTTATCGCTTAGAGCTAAGGTAAAGATATTAAAATAAATAAGAATAAAACACTGTAACTTGATTGTATACGAATGGTGATCAAGCATTAAGAATTGGGCGTTTAGCATTAAGGTTTTTGAAGTTACCATTTAGGAATCTGTAATTTAGCATTAAGCATTTAACAAGAAGAATTTTGGCTTTCTATATGTAATAATTGTTGAGCTGAATTTTAATACTTTTAAAGTTTTTACTCTTTATCGTTATTTTCGTATTGCGTTTCAAATAAATTTGATAATGTTTTTGTTGCTGTCTAATGTTTAAATAATATACGCACTTGGTGGATATCTTCATGTACTGAACAATTACCTCAAACATAAATACGGTGATCTATGTATTTTTGGTGTTATACATCATCTGTATATTAATTAGCGATTAAATGACAATCCGTGTAAACTGATTAAAATTAGTTTAGTAATATGTGACTGCAAATGTATTAATGAGAATACAGATGCGATCAGGGTGGTATGATCAGCTGAGTTTAGCTATATGACAGTACAGGTGTAACAATTCTCTCCATTGATTGTTAAGTTTATTCTGTATAAAATGATTCTATTAGTAATCCTGATCTGATTTCGATAAAAATAATGACACTGCCGTCGTGTTTGTATCTTATTCTTTTTATTCATTTATATATGCTTTTACTGCTCCTTAAGGTCCTCCGTGGCCGAGAAGTCGAAGGCGCCGTCTCAAGATCACTTACCTCTCATCGCTAAGGTCGTAGATTAGAGCCCCGCTAGCTCCAAAAACTTTATGTGAGAAAGTTTACCCTGTTACTTGTTGAAGGACGGTGGTTCTATTCAGATTCATGCTGATATCTTCGTTCACCAACAAACACTGGATATGCCATCTATTACCTGAAATGTGTTGAAAATGGAGTTAAACAAAATTAAAAAAGACCGTTTCTCGCAACATTATATTTGAGCAAGGCATTGTATCTGTATATGCGTTCAGAACTGTTTCTACCTAGTAAATAGATATCGAGTGAGATTCGTATAAGATTGATTGATTGAATATTTAGCGTCATTTTTATGCCATCGAGGGCTAACAGACGATCAGTTAATCTAACCACTGTTTCCTGGGATCCTGAAAAGTTAACCAGCATTCGAGTACACCCAATCTCCACTTTCACACTTGAATCAGCGGTGAGAGACGAATGATGAGACACAATGCCGTATATCAATCATCACGGAGACTGTTGCCGGCGCGGGGATTCGAACTCACGACTCTTTGATTGATAGTCAGATGCGTAACCGACTGAGTTAATCGGGCCCGGCGATTCGTATAAGATGTAAGGACTTGTTTCAGAAGAGGTCTATATCAATTAAGTTGGACTATTTGATTGTATGGAGATACACACATACACTGGTACAGTAAAAGCAAATGTTTCCGAGCTTAATTGTATTGTTAAACAGTTGGTAAAAAAAAATTGAGTTAACGCGAGGCTGTAAAAAGCTGTCATAAAAGACCAGTCACTTGTGGAGAATAAGCAAATTTTAATCAATTTTTGTAATAAGGTCATCGTGAGAAAGACAAGCTGTTAACGTGGAGTGCGTGGTTCAGTGGTAGAGCATCGAATCTAGGATCGGAGGGTTGTTGGTTCGTCGGGATCCCCTGCGACTATATACTTAGTACTGGTTCTACCCAGGAATACTTCGAGCGTGATTTGTATAAGTTGTATCAACTTGATTCAAAATGAAAAAAGTGAAAATTACATTTTATTGTTGGTCTTCATTATCAAAATATGATGATATCAGTATGGGCTATGCAGAATATATTTTTTTTTATGTTCAGTGAGTACACTGTTGAAAAAGTGAGAGAAAACACCAGAAAGCATGTATTCATACCCCAATTTCCTAGCATCAATTGTTTTGCTAAAGTCACAATTTAAACATGAAAATACTTTCATCAGGTTCAAAATACACCGATTATGTCATTAAAGTAAAAACAATGAACATAAGAATAAGGAAAATACATTTTTAAAGAAGAAACAGGCATTATGTATAACCACCATTATGTGACTACCAAACAGAAACATTCCTATTTCCAAAGGTGGTGCTTTGCCTTTAACCGTGAGTGACTGCATATTCCAACAATCCTGCTGAACCTGCTGTTTTCATTTTACTTGCGCTCTGTACTTTCATATATAATACAGGGATGCTTCAAGCTATCAACTAAATATAAATAAGAGGATATACTATCTACATAAACCTTATATATATATATATATATAATTGTTGTCGTCCAAACATCAATCTCTAGATGATTTCCAGAATGCTACATGAGTAGTGGTAATAATAGTATCATTATTGCACGTGCATATCGTTACTGACGTCAGCTTGAGTGTTCGGTAGTATCTGATGAAACTGCTGTTCTACATGTATTAAGTGTGTATATACATTCTGCATCCTCTTTGGTTGACGTGTTAATGTTTGTGCGTGGAGAGTATGCCTGGAATCTTCCTTCCTGGTGGCGACATCTCACGTGTGTGTGTGTTAGTATGTCGTTAAACCCACAATTAACTTCTGCATCGTACATAATTTAATTCATAAAGACGCATGCGTACTGTATACTTCCAATTGCATTAATATTGTTTGAATCGTTTTACTGTGATACTTTATATAATTTAAGTTTTTTGCTTTTTTTTCTCAAGAAATCCATTTTTGATTTTGTCTTGTGGAACTCGTCTCGTCCATGCATTAAAGTCAATAATATATTTTTACTATGCTGATGATAATTCATCCGTTACCTATATTTATATTACTGTTTGATTCGTAGTTTACAATGAACGTTTGTTTGTTCTTTATTTTGCATTTTCTTGTACAGATCTGAACATGAGTCGTAATTTTGACTCGCCACTGTCATTCGCTGTTAAAGTATTATGATCGCCCTTTTCTGTATCCACCTTCTCTCTAAAAAATCATTGGTTGTTGTCATAACATGAACACTAGTTGTTTAGTTTTACTAATCGCATACTGGCTGTCACAGTTATGCCCCCTTGACTCTTTTAACTCTTTCAGTAGTTATGCCCCTTAACTCTTTGAACCTTTTCAGTAGTTTAATAATAATGATATATGGGTCACATTTTTAGCTGGCCAAATTGAAATATTCCTGCCTGAGTACTGTATGAGTTAATGTCCTTTGATCATCCAAATACTTAATTTAATCTTTGGAGAATTCACACCTGCGTTTTTCATTTCCATTGAATAGTTAAGATAAAATGAAATAATCTATTTATGAGTCTTTGGTTTCTTGTTTCAAGTTAGTAGAAGTGATACCCCTTTTGAATATGTGTAGTCCTATTAAAAAGTGACACGTTTAAAGCTGTATATCAAATGATATAGACATCAATGTAGAATAATGTATTTTACTTTCTAGAACATCACAGACAAAGCGTGTGATAAACAGTTATGTATTAGTCTGTAGCTTGTATATTATACAATAAATGTGTGTGCTTTGTTTTATTATTTATTTTTCTGAAATATTGATTATATTTTAGCATCTAAACTATTTTATTTAAGTAAATAAAAATCCATTTGTTTGCAGGAGCTTTGTTATCTTTGTTTGATCACCAGACCGGGGCTTCCTCACCGGGTGGTATAAGGCGCCGTCTAAAGATCACGTTCCTCTCACCAATTAGGTTGTTGTTTGATCACCAGACCGGGGTGGTATAAGGCGCCGTCTAAAGATCACGTAACTCTCACCGGTTAGGATGTTGTTTGATCACCAGACCGGGGCCTCCGTGACCGGGTGATATAAGGCGCCGTCTAAAGATCATGTTCCTCTCACCATTTAGGTTGTTGTTTGATCATGAGACCGGTGCCTCCGTGTCCGGTTGGTATAAGGCGCCGTCTAAAGATCACGTTCTTCTCACCGTTTAGGTTGTTGTTTGATCATCAGACCGGGGCCTCCCTGGCCGGGTGGTATAAGGCGCCGTCTAAAGATCGCGTACCTCTCACCGTTAAGGTTGTTGTTTGATCACCAGACCGGGGCCTCTGTGGCTGGATGGTATCAGGCGCCGTCTAAAGATCACGTTCCTCTCACCATTTAGGTTGTTGTTTGATCACCAGACCGGGGCCTCCGTTGCCGTGTGGTAGTATACGGCGTCGTCTAAAAGTCACGTACCTCTCACCGTATAGGTTGTTGTTTGATCACAAGACCGGGGCCTCCGTGGCCGGGTGTCATAAGGCGTCGTCTAAAGATCACATACCTCTCACCGTTAAGGTTGTTTTTTTATCAACAGACCGGTGCCTCCGTGGCCAAGTGGTATAAGGCGCGGTCTGAAGATCACGTACTTCTCAACGTTTAGGTTGTTGTTTGATCACCAGACGGGGGCATCCGTGGCCGAGTAGTATAAGGCGCCGTCTAAAGAAGAGTCACGTTCCTCTCACCATTTAGGTTATTGTTTGATCACCAGACCGGGGCCACCGTGGCCGAGTGGTATAAGGCGCCGTCTAAAGATCACGTACCTCTCATCGTTTATGTTGTTGTTTGATCACCAGACCGGGGCCTCCTTGGTCGGGTGGTATAAGGAGCCGTCTAAAGATCACGTTCCTCTCACCGTTTAGGTTGTTGTTTGATCACCAGACCGGGGCCTCCTTGGTCGGGTGGTATAAGGAGCCGTCTAAAGATCACGTTCCTCTCACCGTTTAGGTTGTTGTTTGATCACCAGACCGGGGTCTCCGCAGCCGGGTGGTATAAGGTGCCGTCTAAAGATCGCGTACCTCTCACTGTTAAGGTTGTTGTTTGATCACCAGACCGGAGCCTCTGTGGCCGGATGGTATAAGGCGCCGTCTAAATATCACGTACTTCTCACCATTTAGGTTATTGTGTGATCACCAGACCGGGGTCTCCATTGCCGTGTATTAGTATACGGCGCCGTCTAAAAGTCACGTACCTCTCACCGTTTAGGTTGTTGTTTGATCACCAGACCGGGGCCTCCGTGGCCCCCTGTCATAAGGCGTCGTCTAAAGATCACATACCTCTCACCGTTAAGGTTGTTTTTGATCACCAGACCGGGGCCTTCGTGGCCGAGTGGTATAAGGCGCCGTCTAAAGATCACGTACCTCTCACCGTTTAGGTTGCTGTTTGATCACCAGACCGGGGTGGTATAAGGCGCCGTCTAAAGATCACATACCTCTCACCGGTTAGGTTGTTGTTTGATCACCAGACCGGGGCCTCCGTGGCCGGGTGGTATAAGGTGCCGTCTAAAGATCACGTTCGTCTCAACATTTAGGTTGTTGTTTGATCACCAGACCGGGGTGGTATAAGGCGCCGTCTAAAGATCACATACCTCTCACCGGTTAGGTTGTTGTTTGATCACCAGACCGGGGCCTCCGTGGCCGGATGGTATAAGGCGCCGTCTAAAGATCGCGTACATTTCACCATTTAGGTTATTGTGTGATCACCAGACCGGGGCCAACGTGGCCAAGTGGTATAAGGCGCCGTCTAAAGATCACCTTCCTCTCACCGTTTAGGTTGCTGTTTGATCACCAGACCGGGCCCTCCGTGGTCGGGTGGTATAATGCGCCATCTAAAGATCACATTCCTCTCACCGTTTAGGTTGTTGTTTGATCACCAGACCGGGGTGGTATAAGGCGCCGTCTAAAGATCACGTACCTCTCATTGTTTAGGTTGTTGTTTGATCACCAGACCGGAGCCTCCGTTGCCGGGTGCCATATGGCACCGTCTAAAGATCACGTTCGTCTCACCGTTAAGAATGTTGTTTGATAACCAGACCGGGGCCTCAGTGGCCGTTATAATGCGTTGTCTAAAGATCACGTACCTCTCAGCGTTAAGGTTGTTTTTTGATCACCAGACCGGGGCCTCCGTGGCCGAGAGGTATAAGGCGCCGTCTAAAGATCACGTTCCTCTCACCGTTTAGGTTGTTGTTTGATCACCAGACCGGGGCATCCGTGTCCGGGTGGTATGCGGCGCCGTCTAAAGATCACGTACCTCTCACCGTTTAGGTTGTTGTTTGATCACCAGACCGGGGCCTCCATGCCGGGTGGTATGAAGCCCCGTCTAAAGACCACGTACCTCTCACCGTTAAGGTTGTTTGATCACCAGACCGGGGCCTCCGTGGCCGAGTGGTATAAGGCGCCGTCTAAAGACCACGTTCCTCTCACCGTTTAGGTTGTTGTTTGATAACCAAACCAGAGCCTCCGTGGCCGGGCGGTATAAGGCGCCGTCTAAAGATCACGTTCCTCTCACCGTTTAGGTTGTTGTTTGATCACCAGACCGGGGCCTCCGTGGTCGATTGGTATAATGCGCCGTCTAAAGATCACGTTCCTCTCACCGTTTAGGTTGTTGTTTGATCACCAGACCGGGGCCTCAGTGGCCGAGTGGTATAAGGTGCCGTCTAAAGATCACGTCCCTCTCACCGTTTAGGTTGTTGTTTGATCACCAGACTGGGGCCTCCGTGCTGGGTGGTATAAGGCGCCGTCTAAAGACCACGTACCTCTCACCGTTTAGGTTGCTGTTTGATCACCAGACCGGGGCCTCCGTGGCCGAGTTGTATAAGGCGCCGTCTAAAGATCACGTCCCTCTCACCGTTTAGGTTGTTGTTTGATCACCAGACCGGGGCCTCAGTGGCCGAGTGGTATAAGGTGCCGTCTAAAGATCACGTCCCTCTCACCGTTTAGGTTGTTGTTTGATCACCAGACTGGGGCCTCCGTGCTGGGTGGTATAAGGCGCCGTCTAAAGACCACGTACCTCTCACCGTTTAGGTTGTTGTTTGATCACCAGACCGGGGCCTCCGTGGCCGAGTTGTATAAGGTGCCGTCTAAAGATCACGTCCCTCTCACCGTTTAGGTTGTTGTTTGATCACCAGACTGGGGCCTCCGTGCTGGGTGGTATAAGGCGCCGTCTAAAGATCACGTTCCTCTCACCATTTAGGTTATTGTTTGATCACCAGACCGGGGCCTCCGTGCCGGGTGGAATCAGGCGCCGTCTAAAGACCACATACCTCTCACCGTTTAGGTTGTTGTTTGATCACTAGACCGGGGCCTCCGTGGCCGAGTGGTATAAGGTGCCGTCTAAAATCCACGTACCTCTCACTGTTTAGGTTGTTAATTGATCACCAGACCGGGGCATCCGTGGCCGTGTGGTATAAGACGCCGTCTAAAGACAACGTACCTCTCTCACCGTTTAGGTTGTTGTTTCAAATCCCGCTCGCTCCAAAATCTTTGTTAGAAAGTTTGCCAGTTACTTTCGGAAGGGCGTTGGTTCTTCTCACACTAACAAAACAGGATATTCCTTATGTAAGCTGAAATGTGTTGAAATGGTGTTAAACCGCAGTAAAAAATAATAATGATCACCAAACACCTATAATGTTGAGCGAAAATCAGTATTTGTTGTGATGGGAGGATGTTTCCTGTCTAAATTGTATATACAGTACTAATATCATGATAGACTTATACTAACTTGACGTTCAAAAACGCACGAATGCAATGGTTCTATCATTAAACAATGGACCATATCGATCGAATATTATTCTATATACAATATACATTATTTTATGAATAATGTTGATTTGTTGTATTAACTTAAACGTATTGCGCATCGTACTTTATATACTATAAATATCTAATACGGACATACTATCACATAATGCTTCATTTTTGTCAAGAAATAAAGCTGAGAGAAAAGATCGTGGCCAATACACTATCTATATTTCCCTTTGTATCTGTCATAATTCTCGGTGTAATATTTTGACCTCTGACTCCTGCTGGGATAGTATGAAACACGTATTGTTACTGTTAATGTTGCTGGGCAAATAAATACCACACCTTGGTGTTTAAGAGCCAACCAAAATACAACTGACAAAAACAGTATTAATCTTCACATGTCATTAAAGAAAAGAAACAATAGCGCTCGTATTAATACGTTCTGTTTATTATTTTATTCACTTGTCATGTACATGTGACTGCTATCAACCAATGAAAAATGATGTTTTGTATGATAAGACGTTAATGCAAAGTCATTGCAAGATAAGTACACGTGACTGTTATCAACCAACTGAAAATGTCGTCATGTATAGTTAAACGTTTATGCCAAGTCATGGAAAGATAAGTTAATGTGACTGCTATCAACCAATGAAAAATAACCTCATGCATAGTTAGACGTTTGATGCAAAGGCTTTGCAAGATAAATACACGTGACTGCTTAAACAAATTGAACATGTGTGTTAAAGACTATTGCTATTGTTTTGCATGCGTACCAACTCTGCACACAAAGGGGAGCAATTTTGCCGAGACCTGCCATATTACTATATTACAACTAACCCTACTTCGGATGGCACAAACATTTACGGATATGCCTAAAATTGGTCTCTTATTTTGTGTTCAATATATGAAATATGCATACTGGTATGAAATAATTGTTTTAAGTAATTTAACCTGAATATAAAAAAGTAACAGAAATCTTTAAAAATATGTGTACAAATATGCTCATTAAGTATAAAAACGTTAATTTTGCAACTGCAGTTTATTTAATGATGTCATACATTAAGAGCTAGTTATTCTCAAATAACGCTGTAAATTGTATTTATAACTTTGATTGTCACTAGAATATGTATCAGAGAGTATTTTGTAAGGCTTTAAGCAAAATTTATCCATACACTATATCAAAATATAAAAAGATGCATTATTTTTATAACAAAATTAAAAAACAATTGACACTCTGCCGAAATGATTTTGTTTTTTGAATTTTCGAAACAGTTAAATTTAAGCTTATAATATCCGTTTCCACCAAAATCAATATTATATGCATGTATATATGTTATAGTTTTAATCAAATACTAGATGTAAATATTTTCAAATATTTTTTTCACATTGCTTGTTAAATCTACATTATTCCGCAAACTTCCAAGGACGGGTATGTTAATGAAGAGGTAATGCCAAAATATCTTTATGGTAATTTTTTTTTTCTGATATTGCATGGACATACATTTAACTTAAATACTGAGAAGTTTTATGAAATTCTATCCATAGAAAAATAGTTACAAAAACTATAGCAATCGTAAAAATAAAAAAAATTAAAGAGAATGAAAGAGAGACCGCTGTTTTCATCTTCTTTTATCGGTTCATTCCGAAACAGGGGATAGGAGTTTTGCAAGTTTATGTTTATCTATTCAATCCTTTCAGTAATCGTTGTTTTTTACTATCTAAGATCAAAAAGAGGCTTGTCGTCATAATTATGTAACCATAACATCGAATATGGCAAGTCATGATGTATTTAATGATGCAACTAATTAGTTACTAAAGTGAAAGGATGAGCAAATAAGACAGACAGGCGTAGATTTTTATCCGTGATATGGTGCCGACACAGCTCTCATTTAAACGCATAATGACTGATTCGCCATTTTGCATATTTTAGGAAACTGTGGCGAATGAATGAACGAATGAATGAATGAATGAATGAATGAAGAAAGAAAGAAAGAAAGAATGAATGAATGAATGAATGAACGAACGAACGAATGAATGAATGAATGAATGAATGAATGAATGAATGAATGAATGAATGAATGGATGGGTGGGTGGGTGGGTTTGTTGGTGGGTGGGTGAGTGAGTGAGTGAGTGAGTGAGTGAGTGAGTGAGTGAGTGAGTGAGTGAGTGAGTGAGTGAGTGAGTGAGTGAGTGAGTGAGTGAGTGAGTGAGTGAGTGAGTGAGTGGGTGGGTGGGTGGGTGTGTGGGTGGGTGGGTGTTTGGGTGGGTGAGTGAGTGAGTGAGTGAGTGAGTGAGTGAGTGAGTGAGTGAGTGAGTGAGTGAGTGAGTGAGTGAGTGAGTGAGTGAGTGAGTGAGTGAGTGAGTGAGTGAGTGAGTGAGTGAGTGAGTGAGTGAGTGAGTGAGTGAGTGAGTGAGTGAGTGAGTGAGTGAATGAATGAATGAATATCTTTATTTCTTTATCTTGGGATATAAATATACAAAATTGACATACAATGTGAGCAATTTACAATATACATACAAATTACATATAGAAAAGTTAACATACAATATATCGTGCAAACATGTTATATTATCTTATCTTCATTTTAGTTATACTGAATAAATATGAATCTTCTATGCATATTTTGAAAATTGATATACGAATTTCATTGACAGCCTTGCTAACATTACGTTTACACCAACAAGTCATTTATTAGTTGTGAGCGCTCGCTGCTAATAGTTGATCCTGTTTGCTTAAACATTTTCTCGAAAACGTAAAAAGGGACAAAGAAAATTAGTCACCAATTGTATTTTGATTCATAATTTAAAAAAAATATTTTTGGTATTCAAGTATGTAGTTGAAAGCCATTTTGAGAACAAAACGTTCTCCTCTATCTGAAGGGTCGGGCAAAATTCAGCAACTAGAAGTTTAGGTTTTAAATAGTGCTGTTTCCGATCTATGAGCATTGACTAGCTCTATGTGACCATTATAGTGTTTAAGAGTAGGTACTCTTGTCTTTCCGTACAATTGTTTGTCAAGTGCATTAAAGGCAGGTTATCTTGGAAAACCGCTATAATTGTCTTAGAAATAGAATTGCTCTTAAAATGGATATAAAGCATCTCGTGATGGATTGGCTTGGTATGTAAAATCCACCAAACCGTGATCAAATTGATATTAATTTGAGTGGTAAACTTGAAAATAATTCATCATTCTTAAAAAAGACAACACTTAAATGCCGATTGGCAACCTCCACATCGTCATACAGATTCTTTCTTTGATTAATAGACGGATAAACCTGTATAACGGATCAACTCGAAATCAAAATGAAATCCCGTGACTTGTTAAATACGCCCAAGTAAAGAAATTCCTTTTCAATATATTTTTTTCAATACGGTGTCAATGAATATATAAATTCATGATATCTCGGAAAAAAATGATAATCCAATTTTAAAAATTTAAACAAATTTTGATATATTCCCTTTCAAAACGAAACGTGTTTTATCACGTAAAATGGTTTTTACATTTATATTATATAGTGAAAGGCCCCATGCTGCAGCGACTTCATGTAGATTGTTAGACAGGCATATCATTAGTGTTTTGCCATGGTGCTCTAAGTCTCCCGCACCTATCGCGTAATATACCGGAACTTGAGAATATCCTTCAACAACAAGGCCAGTCAGGTCCACATCAGAAATTGCATTAGGTACATGCACTTATTTATAAGCAGGAATAAAAGCAAATGATGGACACGCACGTTATCGACATGTGTGGCTTTTCATTTAGGGGGTCACCTTAGTGTTGTTATTAATGCAGTTCAATGCGAATTTAAGGATTTAACATCAATAAATATATTAACAAAGTTTCAGTTTATTATATTCGTTATTTATAGAAATATCTTTAAAATACCAGATGTATACTTAGAAAAGTTGCGAAATATGTAAAGCTCTAGTTTGATATTAATACAACTAATAATAATAATAATAATAATAATAATAATAATAATAATAATAATAATTATAATAATAATAATAATAATAATAATAATAATAACAATAATAATAATAATAATAATAATAATAATGATAATAATAATAATAATAATAATAATAATTGTGATAGTGATAGTAATGATAATGATAATAATAATGATAATAATAATAATAATAATAATAACAATAATAATAATAATAATAATAATAATAATGATAATAATAATAATAATAATAATAATAATAATAATAATAATAATTGTGATAGTGATAGTAATGATAATGATAATAATAATGAAATAATAATAATAGTAATATAATAATAAAGTATTTAATCAACGAGAGAACTCATTTGACCAAGTCAGTCTTCTATGAGACCCCAAACATATATACACTATTTACATCAATTATAATTCGATTTTCGGTACACGGATATAAATGTATTTTTGATAGTGCGTGTAATACTAACATTGAAAGATCAAAGTAAGTTATGAATTAGCAATTGTTTTTTAAATTTGCTATTAATTCGATGATTTTATCTTATATCGTCTTGATTTTCAGAATTTTTCAATAAATAAGTTTTTCGAGCTCACGAGCTAGCCGAACATAAACGCTGTTTCGTTTAGCGATGCAAAGGTCAAAACCGTATTTAGTATAATACTGAGACACAACGTCCCAAAGAAATGGACCATCTGTCAGTATGTCAAGTCTGGAGTCACCATAGTCGGAGGGTCGTGGGTTCGGTCTTCCGCCATGGCTATGTATGCTGTTCTTGTGCAAAGCACTTTTTCCGCATATGCTTAGTACTGGTTCTACATAAGAATACTTAGAAGTCATAACTTGTTTCACATCGAAGTAAAATAAAAAGTTCAAACTAATATAAAACAAATCCGACACTTTAGTACAGAGTATTCCCGACAATGGAGTGCGTGGTCCGGTGGTAGAGAATCGGACACATGGTCGGCGTGTCGTGGGTTCGATCCCTCCGCCTCGGCGTCGTGTAGCGTTCTAGGGTTAGACACTTTATCCACGTGTGCTCTGTACTGGTTCTACCCAAGAAAAAACTTCGAGAGTGATTTGTCTTAGTTGTAATAACTTGGTTTCACAACCGAAGTAAAATAAATCAGTTTTAACAGACAATGAACCTGGTTTTTGTACTATTTACGAAATAACAAGATCTGATACTGACCGATTAATTTCGGTATTACACCGAATCCGTCGCAACGTAACTTTTTCCAAGATCCGTCTTATGTACCGAATCCGGATCACCGGTTTATATTACGCCTTTCTACTTAATCCGGTACAATCAAATTACGTTACCGGATTCGGGTCACATTATCAGATTCATTTGCATTTAATATTTATCATTGAAGTGTTTTTCAAAAAAAATTTAAACCCAAGTATGAAATGGCAACTGCGTTTGTGCTCCGTTAATAGTTTAGTTTTAACTAATTTATTTTTGATAGTGAAACAAGTAGTTACAACTTAGACATATCACGCTCGAAGTCGTCCTGGGTAGAAACAGTACTAAGCATATGCGAAAATAGTGTCTTGCTAAAGGACACCGCACGTAGCCGTTGCGGAGGGTGGAACCCGCGATCCTCCGATCCTGGGTTTGGTGCTCTGGCACTGAACTATGCGGTCCATTAATATTGATTATATAACTTACATCTGCTGTATTGTAGATGGTAATACCATAATAAGGATTATAATAAATTGTTGCACCCCACAATTCATAGCGCAAGATGCCGGGCCCGATACGCTCAGTCGGTAACGCGTCTGACTATCATCCATGGGTCGTTAGTTCGAACTCCCGCCCGGCAACAGTCTCCGTGATTGCTATGCCACATTGTGTCTCATTGTCATTCGTCTCTACCCGCTGATTCAAGTGGGAATGTTATCAGTTACTTGCGGATATGAGGTGTGTTTGAGTACTGGTTAACCTTTCAGGATCCACTGAAACAATGGTTAGATTAACTGATCGTATGTTAGCCCTTGATGGCATAAAATGACGCTTAATATCCAATCAATCAATCAAAGCGCAAGACAGAATAAGAATAACAAATTATGCATTAAGAATTAAGTGTTAGGCGATTAAAATAAACACCTAAGCATTTTCTATTTAAAATATATAAATAAAAATAACAAAAATAATCAGTCATTTGACACAAAAAAAAATATTATTTAGAACTAAGAAATAGAAATTAAGAATAAAACAGTATATACAAATCAACACAAATGATAATCAAGTATTTAGGATCAGGCATGACTGATTTTTAACGAATCATTTAGATTTAAGAAATATAAATAAACAACTGAACATTACGCATATTCAATTGAGCATTAAGAATTAAGTGTTTCACAAACATAATATTGACTCCGTTGTCTTTTTATATTTCCCCCAGACTATTCTGACTTCATTGTCCTCCCTGGCTGACGAATCCAATTATTTATGGACGCACGAGGTATGTCCCAAAAATAATAGGACGTATTTAGAAACAGAAATACGTATTTTAGTGTTTCAATCACGACAAAACCTGGTATGAATAAATTTCCATATTTAAACTACAAGCTGCAAACTTTCACTATTGTACACCGACAATTAACATTAAATTTGACAAATCAAAACTTACATGTAACGAATACAGGGGAAGATTATTTATGCGATGTCAAGTTAACATTGAAATGAAAGTCATTCCTTTTAAAGTATGAACTGTTGTGCAAAACACAATTCCTGTGGTGCTTGCCCTCACTTCTGGTACATGTCACGATACTATATTGGTTAATAGACATTAACTCCGGCACATGGCCTCGAGGTCCTGAAAGCGCTTTTCACGAAGATATGACTTGAGTCAATGTACAGGTGACGGTCGGTTGCTCTCGTAAATAAATAAAAAATACCTCTTACAAAAATGTGAAAAATTACGAATTTAAGTAATCATTGAATTGTCTGACAAACACTTAGCTTCAACTATTGGACTAATGCAAAACACTTTTCTGAAATGTGTTTCTGCATAGGGCTTATATCAAAATAACCGTTATAAGACTGTCTGTTAATTATTTGTTAAATATAAAGTTACAGTTACTTGGCGATTATTGCCTGCTCGTGTATAAAATCGTATATAGAATTCTTTTAATTGAGAAAACGGAGTAAGTAAAATATACAAAAAAAAACATTTTAAATATGATTTTTACATAGCAAGGTGATAAAAGAAAAAAACAAACTTTTTTTTCTATCTCGCGTCTTTCGTTTCTTGTATATAACCTGTGCTGATTTCGGTTTAAAATTGTCATGTCGCTGAAAAATCTTGAAAACACGTCAAATAATTGATTTCTAACGAGAAAATCATAGTACGGAATCATTAGTCTTGCGTTTTTCATGATCGGTTTGACTTTTATGTTTCATCCTACAGTGACGTTTTTAGACGTTTTTGACTTTTCGTGACATTTTTTTGTACATTATAAAAACAAATTCTTTAAATAATTATTTTTTATTCTGTAATTAAAAAGAGAAAAAAATAATTGAATGTCGTAATATATGTTTAAAATCTCTATTGAATGTTATCGATTAATGACGGTGTTATAAATTTGATAAGTACGAGACATTTGTAATGTTAGAGGTTTGTCGCGAAAGTAATAGGACGACCATGTCATTTTTCGTATTTAGGGCGTTACATGCAAACCAATGGTATCAATGGATAAATCGACACATGTTTCATTATCATAAAACATTAAATCAACTTTCAGTGATAATTAGGTTCATGCAAAAGTCACCATAGTAACGCCAGTTTAGAAGTACGGGGTACTTTGAAATTAAACGTCATTTAAAAAAAAAACAACATTGCCTTGGAAATCAGATCATGTGCGAACGCCGTTTAAAAATTCGACATATGAATATGAAATAACAAGTGCAAATTTGAATAGTAAATAAAATGGACGACGTCTCGTCTAGAGTGGAAAAAAAGTTTTATTAAAATTTGTGTTGGGTTCAATATAACCCCACAAGATACTCTGAAATTTATTTCACACAACTCTTCAACAGAAAGCATATGGGAAATATGGGAACTCTCATATATTTGGTGTGTAAACGCTCATATATTTGGTGTGTGGACACTCATATATTTGATGTGCGACGTCCACATATTTGATGTGTGAACACTCATACATTTGATGTGCGAACGCTCACATATTTGGTCTGTAAACGCTAATATAATTGTTGTGGTAACTCCCATATATTTTATGTGTCAACGCTGAGAAAAATCTATTTCAGCACATGTTCCTTAATTTTGTCTAAAAGGTAGTCTAATTTAAACCTCGTGACAGACGCGGGTACGGACACAGATCACGGACGAATGGAATGCTCGAACGTATTTGATATGAGCGATTTTCTCGGAAGCAGACCCGGACATGCATCACGGACACGGATCACCGACGAATGGCATATAACGGCTTAAGATATGTAAATAAGTGTTTTTTTCCAGATAATCAAGCAACAAGTTAGCAAGAAGTGATTATTGACTTGGATGTATTCGAATGATTAAATTGTGAATATATAGTTTAAACATATTTTATTGCATAATTCACATAGCAAACGGGTTGGGCCACAAGTTCTAGCAACATTAGTTACGGCCCTCCCCTTTCAATATACAAATAACATTAGAATCAAGATGGCAATTTTAACAATCAATAGGATGTAAACCAACAATAAAATTGAAGAGATAAATAAAGAAAAATAAATAAATAAGGTGAGAAAAAGAGAGATAATACATAATATGTTTTCAAGTGCTGTCATAATATCGTTCCAATGCATTGAAGGGCTGCATAAAATTGGGCATGATGCCGAGAGTCAATTGTTGACAAAACGTTTCGTGTCTTTAATGTATTGTTGTACTTGTGTAAATATAAATGTATTTGTGTCACTGGTATATGTACTCTTACCAAATAATAACACTCGTGTACTTAAGGGATGAAAACGGCGTGTGGAACGAAAAAGACGAAGTCGTTCATCAGTATATATAGAACATTGCATAAAGTAGTGCTCGGCGTCTTCTTTTTCATTACCGCATCCGTCGCATCTTGCATCAAGTGTTAAAGAATTTAAAAATGTATCAAACTTAAGATGACTACATCCGTTTCTCAAACGAGCGTTGAAAACTGATAAAATTCGCCTACCAGTTAGATAATACGATGGTACTATTTGCGTTTTAAAATACATGTTTGTTATATGAGTTTTAAAAATTGATAATGTCTCTGAGTTACGAATGTACTCGGGAAGTGTATTCCAAATAGATACGCATGACGGAATAAACGAATTTGCAAATAGTTGTGTTCTTGTGTTAAAAACAACATAATCGGAAGAATTTCGTAAGTTGTAAGGTGTATTTACTCCAACTGTTTCTGGAAAAAGAGAACATAAATAATCGGGTAGAATTCCTGTTTTAAGTTTATATGCAATAATATATTTTTGATATTTTCTTCTTTCTGATAGCGATAAGCATCCGATTTCGGTGTATAACTTATTTATAGAAACTGAACGCGTCAAACCAGTAACCACTCTAGCTGCTTCGTATTGTATTTTTTCTAGTTTGTCTTTTTCATATTGGGAACAATTATCAAAAACAATTGATGCATATTCAAAAACTGGTCGCAGAAATGATATATATATTTGGTTTAGAGATTTCCGATTAAGTGTAAATTTGATTTTTCGCACCATGCCTAAAATTTTTGAAGCTGATGAAACAATATTATTTATGTGTTGATGCCATTTTCCATCATGACTAAAAGTAACACCTAAATGTTTATGGTGTTCTACAAAATTAACTAAAACATTTTCAAACAATAAATTTGGATTTGAAACATTTCTATTTAGAGTAAAAAGTATAGCTTCAGTCTTTTGGGGATTAAAATTCACTAACCATTGTTTTGCCCACTTTGATATAACGATCAGATCATTATTGATTATACCTTCTAAATCTGTTAAATTTGAAGATGTAAAAGCAAGAGATGTATCATCTGCAAATATTCGTGTAATACTTAACAAATTTTCGGCTATATCATTAATGTAAATTAAAAAGAATAAAGGACCTAATACAGAACCTTGGGGAACTCCGGCAGTTGTTTCTTTTATTTCTGAGAAACTATTACCTATAAATACTCTTTGTTCACGTTTGTTTAAATAACTGTCGATCCAATTATGAAGATTACCATTTATACCATTTTGTTTTAATTTGAACAAAAGACCTTTTAACCACACGCGATCAAATGCTTTCGATACATCACAGAATACCATACAAGTGAATTGTTTATTATCTATGCCTTGACAAGTTTGGTGATATATATCTAAAAGTTGGTAAACCGTGGAATGTCCTTTGAGAAATCCAGATTGTAACTTATAAATGAGGTTATTATCAACAAGAAAATTATATATATGTTTGTACACAATTCTTTCCATTAACTTGCCAATACAGCTTAAGAGTGAAATTGGTCGATAATTAGACGCTAGGTTTGTTTTACCTTTTTTGAAAAGTGGCATTATTAGGGCTGATTTCCATAAATCTGGAAATTCACATTTGATTAATGATCTATTAAATAACATTACTAGAGGTTTAGAAATACTATATTTTGTATACTTCAAAACTTTGTGACTTATTTTATCATTCCCAACAGATTTGTTAGGGTCAAGGATGTCAATCGTATCTTCTATTTCAGACTTTGTTATAATTATATTAGAAAGAAAATTATAAGTTTTCGAGTTTTCATTTGGAAATGTAATATTAGTTTCATTACTGATTGTTGAAATAGAAATGAAATAGTCGTTCAAACTATTTGCCTTTTCTTCGTCGTTATAAAAGTAGGTTTCCTCCCCAGCGTCTGAGGTTCTTTTTAAGGGGGTTATGGTTTCAGTATTTTTGTTTTCCTTAATGATTTGTTTAAGAAGTTTCCAGTAAAGTTTTGGATTTGTATTTCTGCTGTCTGAAACTAAAGTTTCTATATTATTAAAGTACTGTTCTTTAGCATGCGTTTTCAAATTATTAACTTTGTTTCTTAACTGTTTGTATTTAGTCCAGTCGTCTGTTCTTTGCGTTCGTATTGATTTTGTCCTTTGTCTGTCTCGTAGTCTAGTTGTCCGTCTGATTTCAGAGTCGTACCATGGCTTGTCAGTAGGTCTGATGGTTATATCTTTGGAGGGAATACATTTTTGCATAAAATCTAAAATTGTTTCTGAAAAACGTTTACACGCTGCGTTTATGGAAATGTAGGAAATAAACTCCCAATCAAAGTTATTTATCATGTCATTCAGTTTGTCATAATCACCTCTTTTATAAAACCAAACTTTTCTAGTTAAAGCAGGAGGTGTAAACAGAGAAAATGGGATATAAATATAAGTAGCTTTGTGGTCGCTTATTGTATTCGGAACATCTAAAGTTCCAGAATTGAGAGGTTTATATGTATCTGATATAAGTATTGGATCTATCAGAGTTGATATAGTTTCAGTTACTCTGGTTGGTTCTGTAATGACATTTGTCAGATTGTTAATAAGTATAGTATTTCTAAGATGATTATTGTTAGTATTAAATTGGTCCTCGTTAATATCGCCTACTAAAACTATATTTTTTGACAAATCAAGAGCTTTTTCAATACATGTGTTAAAATTATTCCAAAATGCTACAGGCGTGTTCGGGGAACGGTATACACAGCACAAAAAAATCGGTCTCTTTTGTGCTTGACTTCAACACAAACAGAATCAATTAACGGACATTCTAAGTCTAATCTTCTTTTTGAAATGAGATGATTTGAAACATAGATTAAAATACCACTAGAATGAGCTGTGTTGTCTTTACGAAATGGGTCTGAGAAACCATCTAAATTAATATCAATATTTGCAATTTCATCAGTTAAGTGAGTTTCAGTAAAACAAAGTATATCAAAATCCATAAAATTATTTTTTATGTAGTTAAACTTGTTTCGAATACTTCGGATATTAATATGTAGAATAGAAGTACAGTGTGTGCTCTTATTTTCTAATAAAGGACCTGGATTTTCGGCAATATCCCCAGACAAGAGCACTAACAACATAATAACGATTGTAAATTCTAAGTTTAAGACACTGTCCAATAAAAAAGCATATGTGACGTGAGATATTTGAACGGCATAATGATTAAGTAACTTCAAAAACAACATCAAGAAATACAAGTACAAAGGAATATTTTTAAACATACATGATCTTGACACTGAATGTGTTTTGTTGTAGAAGTTCCCGATGGTAACTCTCCATACGTTTATATCACTACCCATTAGGTAAAATTACAGGAAATACAATTGAGAGCAACCATAATGAATATATGAATGTGAATATATAGTTGCTTACTGCGTACGAGAAGTATTTAGCGCTGATTATCTGATTTCATTTTAAAGATCCGGGTAAGGTTTGTGTTTATTTCTGTGCCAGCGGTATATAAGTAGTGAATATTATTCAAATTTCAGTTCAGGACGATCGGCACGATGAAACGGTCATTATACTGTCTGTGTTTGTTGAGTGTTGTTTTGTGTTTCGCCGAAGCGAACAATCCAGGATTTAAAGCGAGAATCACAGCAAAGGGACTGAAATACGGTCAGTAAATAATAAGAATATGTCTATTGGGCGATGCTATGTATATATATTCACGAAACTCTATCTTGAAGTTATGTATCTAGACGAGGCAAATATCCAGTATGTATACAAACACTTTATTTCATTTCTGTTTTGAAAAAAGGATATAACTCCTGTAGATGGCTGCTGATCACATATGACGAAGTCGTAAGAAATATTTATTTTATCAGGGTTTTTTGTCTGGCTTGCCCCAAAGGCAATGCTCGATTTCTGACGCTATCCACAAAGGTGCAAAGTGTTTTTTCTTTAAAATTGCGCGTTGAAAAATTGTTCAGCAAGGATCCACCTGCACTTAGTCAGCAGAATTGACCCAGCTCTCCCGATTGGACCCGGTAAATAGCAATGTTGGGAAAGCCCCATTTGAGCACGTTGATTGGTCAGTTTATTCAACTAAAATTTTGAATGACATCACAGTTTAGTAAACGTTCAATTTCTATGAAGTGTGGGATATACATAGCATTCCCTGCTTTTTCATTGGGGTTGCTAGACCTAATTCGGGAGATATCAGCTTTTGGGATTAACTAAGCTTGGGATCAGGAATGTTTGGCAGGAAATACCGCGTAATGATGTTTTACTGATTTCGAAATATGTTACACATTAATGAACCATTATAAGTTTAACAAAGGTTTAGGGTTTAAAAAGCGCCATACGTTGTGATGCACATGTTCACCGTGCAAAATGTGATGTATATAATTGTGCCGAAAAAGGAACATGTGTAAAACATGGCAGTGCTGTTAAATTTATGTTTTGCAAGACAGGGTAGTTGGCGATGCATATCAACTTCTTACTTAACCGAATTTAATAATATTTATATGTTTAGAAAGCTTGGAATAACTAGTTTCTTAAACTGAAATGATAATTACGACTATTTAATATTTTCATTCATTATTCGATTTTGATATTTAATTTATTAATATTGCTATTTTAGAAATATAACTAGTTCTAGGAAAGTTATTGATAGTCGATCAAGACTTACAGAAGACGCAGATTTTCAAAATGCGTAATGAAATATATTAGTTTGCATACAAATTTTACGGCTGGAAAAAACTGGCGGTAACCTCTTAAAATCTTTATTATTTCTTTGATTTTAATTTTGTTTATATGAATATAGTGCTGAAGCCCTGTAGCTTCATGTGATATAAACAACATTAAAATCGGATAGTTTTAAGACAACTTATAAAGATAGCTTACTGAAATCTGACTCTTGGGAACTCAATGCTGCTTTCCGAGCCCGATTAGCGCAGTCGATTACGCATCTGACTATCAATCTTTGGATCGTGATTTCGAACCCTCACCCAGCAACAGTTTCTGTGATGATTGCTATACGACTTTGTGTCTCATTATCATTCGTCTCTCATCGCTGATTCAAATGGGAAAGTTATCAGTTACATGCGGAGATGATGTGTGCTCGAGCACTGGTTAAGCTTTCAGGATACCAAGAAACAGTGATTAGATTAACTGATCGTATGTTAGCCCTCGATGACATATAAATCAACCAATCAATCAATGCTGCTTAGAGCAGAGTTATAATCTGATGTATCTTCAGCAACTCATATGCAGCTTCTGGGATTCAGTGCTTACAGCGCAGTGATTATCGGCATGCTATAAAAAAGAAATTATCATTTGTATTTTTTAGAATGTTCACTAATATTCTCACAGCTAGCGAGATGGGCCAACCGTGGCTAAAACTGTTCTGTCACTGCTACCATACTCATTTACATAAATATAATTAATCTATTCAAAATAACCGTGTTTTGTTTTCGTGATAAATGCTGTTACTGGAGAAAGTACGTAAGTAACACCACATTATCTCACAGTTCGCACGTAACTTTATTTTAAAGCTGGTATAAATAAACTCCCCTCTTCCATTTTTGCTCCAGGAAATATTGAGTAGTTACGGCATTTCGATCATGTTCTGTTTTTATTTCAGCAAATGACGTTGCCATCCGATTTCTGGCGGACAGTGTACGGAATTTCCAATTTCCTAAAATGGATGGCAATGGGGTCGTCATCAAAGGGTACGTGACAATTATTATATAGCAGATACGAACTACTATAACAAGTGTAACTATGTTATGAAGTCGCCCCATGTTTGACCCGGGGTTTCTGTTTACTTTTGGCCCTGTTCTATGCTTCCGAAAATACCCATTTATTAATTTAATTTAATAATTAGTATTATATACATTATTATGCTCCAATTTGAATTGAAAACCGAACTAAACAGGTCTAATAAAATTAATTATGATTTATCATTATGCATTCTCAAATATGATTGGTTGAAAAATAACAATGACTGGTCAAATAGTATAAGCTATCTATATCTACCTTTTTAGTGACCAATGGTTTAAATTATGAATAGTTTCCTGCTTTGGACTAATAGTCATTATTTGTGGATAAATAAAGTTAACGGATGACGACATAAAAGATATATAGTTGTATATTACTGACTCTCCCAACAGCAGTGTATACCATCTGGTAACCGTATCCGGTCTCTCCATACTTTAACACAGTGTTTCTATTTTCTTTTGTCTGTGTTCTGTTCTTCCAACGACTCCTTTTATCAGATATAACCGACTCTCACTTCAGCAGTACATACCGTCTGGCAGCTGTATAATGTCGCTCCGTACTTTAACACAGTGTTTCTATTTCCCTTTCTGCATTCTGTAACCCCAACAAATCTTTTTATCAGATATAACTCACACTCACACTAGCAGTACATACCGTATGACAGCTGTATAATGTCGCTCTGTACGTTAACACAGTGTTTCTATTTCCCTTTCTGCATTCTGTAACCCCAACAAATCTTTTTATCAGATATAACTCACACTCACACTAGCAGTACATACCGTATGACAGCTGTATAATGTCGCTCTGTACATTAACACAGTGTTTCTATTTTCTTATGTCTGTGTTCTGTACTTCCAACGAATCCTTTTATTGCATAAAGTTTTTTCTGCACGAGTTATTGCCGAAACGTGTTAATAAATAACGTTGTCGCCATTGTTTTACACCTGATTGAGAGCCTAATTAGCAATATGTTTATTTTTATATATATAATATAACAACCATTCTTACTTTCAGCGTTTATGTTAAAGAATTCAACCCTCCACGTAGTGATATGAGTATTGCTTCTAATCGAGGACTGAACTGGAAGGCGACCAATGCGTATATAAAAGTCTCAGGAAGTTTCAGCTATAACGTATGGTGAGATTTATAATTTATATACTCACATTAAATTTGTACATGGCAATCTTGAATCGCTTTATTTATGTTTATACATCAAGTAAAGCAATGGACATATATTCATGGTAAGATATTAATGTCCACGTGGAATTGTCTTAAACTTTATGTTTTGGAAATAATAAACATGTATTATATTATGTCAAACTACCCTACCGTTGTCGCACTAGTTTTGTAATTATAACAAAGAAACTTTGAATAATACAAATTGATATTTCCTTTGATTTTTTTCCTACAATAGTGACATTAGGTGACGAAATTAAAGTACGTTTAGATTATAAGAATCCACCATGACCCGAAATGACAAGCAGGGACGAGGCTCTACCGAGTTCCCTGCATATAAATTTGAGCCAGAGGGTGTGATTTTTCTATCCCACTTGGATATGAACTCATGATGGATTATTAATGGCATTCATCACAAAAATATTCAACTTTTTTAATGCGTGTTTAACGCCCAAATTTTCACATTACCAGAAATTACACCTGTTAATCTCTCCGCACATTGTTTGTTGTTCCTTTTCAAGAGAAGGAACACTTATGGTTGACAATTTACACTTGACTGAGCAGGTAATGGCTACAAGGGTACTGTCAAAAGCATGCCGAACAGTAGGGCGCCGCCATCTTAATCTGGTTTCCTGTCCTATTATGATACCCATTCAAAATTTCATAGTACGCAGAGGACCAGTCTACCGCTTTCTTGGACTCATGCATATTCATTACAAATAACCTCTATGCCAATGTATATTCATGAGCCTTAAAGTCAATCTATTGTAAAAATGCAAGTTTTTAACAGCAGATCGACAAGGAACAATTATTCGTATAGAGTATTAACCCCTGCTTTGAATATTTAATAATATAGAATAGAGATTAATGTAATGAATATGCATAGACTCCCGCCAAATAATCACGTAATGAAATAGTCGCTTGTCACGTGATGATTTAGCTTCAAATATATCTGTGCAATATTTGCAAATGCTGAAGTTTAGGTTTGCAAATGCTTCCTTTCATATATTTTGACCTGTCTTTTCTTGCGTTCTGTAAATGCGTATGTGTAAAATGTGTGTGTGTGTGTGTGTGTGTGTGTGTGTGTGTGTCGGCAGGTGCTCGTATGTGTTTATCACGTGACGAAAACATCCGGGGAAGGCCTGGCTCGCTTCTTTCAGAGTACTCACTTTTTATGGATTTTTAAGAGAAAAACATATTCGCCCAAAAATGTGGGGCAGTTCCTTTGTTAACAAAAGGCATTTTTCGTGACATCTTTCCGTGTAACTGATCATGCACAGTGTAAAATCCAATTTATTACACATCACGTTCCTTTTCAACCCTATGCTTCATCACCATGTTTACTTTGATACAATTATAAATATTAACTGGTTGAGTTATATAAATGCATGTGTAAAACATCTTTTCACATTTAAAAAAAAAATGCACATTAAGTTACTACACAGTTCTTTCGTAACTGTAATATTGGACATCTGTAACATGATTGTTCTAAAATCAGATTTACTTAAAATACAGAATATTGTATATGCGCTAGAAGGAACCTTTTGCTTGGCAAAATCTTGTTTGAATAATTCACTTCAAATATATTTTTTACTCTGACATTTTTCTTGTAAGTAAGCAAGACGTTAAAATATAAAAGTTGACGTCATTATTCTGACGTAACGTCTTTCTCTTTTTTACGGTTTCCTTCGCTAAATCAAGTTTTAAAATATTTTTGTAGACGTGAAAATGAAAGTGTATATGATCACGATTTTTGGATAAGGAAATAGATTTTAAAAAATGATTAAGTCCCAGATTTTCGTCAGGACATGTGAGAAAGCTATCACGTGACATGGAAGATAGAGTTTTCCTCCATGGGGAAAACCCGTATCTTCTATGAGCAGAAATGGAAGAAAATTTTGTCACAAAATGGCGGCAAATATACCTTTCAAACATTTAGCAAATGTTTGTTTATTTCTAAAGTTGATATATTATTCGACGAATGTAAGATTATTTTTTTATCACATAACTCAGAAAAATAATGAATTAACCATTTATTTTTCAGGTCATTTAAAAAACATCAGTCACTTTTTGTAGTAATGTCTCAAAATAAAATTTAAAAAAAAAAATTAACAATATCTCGACGAGTCGGAAAAAAACTCGGCGTTTTACGTACGACAACCGAGTTAAAAATTAAATACGGAAAATATCGAGAGATAATTCGTTTGTTACATCACACATATGTTATGCGTTTATTACATTCTTCCACCGGTAGATAATGAGATAAATCACAAATGTGAATTTGTAACGTTCATAATCATCACTACGGTTTTCAGAACGTATATGTGCGTATATATCAAGGAAATAAAATCCAAAATAACACTCTCCACTATAGAGCATATAAGTATAACACTAAACCTATTCCATTTAAACAAATACAATCATATTTTTAGATTTTCTTACATTAAAACACTTTTAAAAAAATATTTGTATAAATATATATTTTAACATGTATAAAATTAGCACTAAAATAAAGAAGTAACATTTACGTATATAATATGCGATGAACATTTACTACAGTCATTTTATATCATATTTCATCAAAAGCACGCATAAAAACATACGGGATCGGACGACAGTGTTATATTAAAATTGAGTACTATTCTACGAGCATTGTTAAAGTTCATAAAAGTATTCTTATTTATTAAATTAATTTGAACTAGCAGTGGATCAGTTTGTTTTTAAGTTCGCCTCGTTGTATTTACAGGTGGTTCATATGGGCCAGCGGGAGTTTTGATGCTGCAATACATGAAATCGACTACAACCTTGGGATAAATATTGGTAACTTATTGTACTGTTATTGTCCTAATAAGAATAAGTTGCATGTTCGCAATTTGATTGATCATAAACCTAAAAAGTAAATATACCAACCGGTTTTATTTTATGATGTGACGACAGTTAAGGCTCCCGTACAATCTCCAGTAACAGTTTTTGTCATGGTAAAGGCTCCCGTACAGACCAAATTTACAGTTTTTGTCACGGTAAAGGCCCCCGTACAGTCCAAAGTGACAGATTTTGTCACGGTTAAGGCGCCCGTACAGTCCCCAGTGATAGTTTTGTCACGGTAAAGGCGCCCGTACAATTCCAAGTGACAGTTTTGTCACGGTAAAGGCTCCCGTACAGTCCAAAGTGACAGTTTTGTCACGGTTAAGGCGCCCGTGCAGTCCCAAGTGACAGTTTTGTCACGATTAAGGCTCCCGTACAGTCCCAAGTGACAGTTTTGTCACGGTAAAGGCGTCCGTACAGTCCCAAGTGACAGTTTTATCACGGTAAAGGCTCCCGTACAGTCCCAAGTGACAGTTTGTCATCACTGACCGTTCCAAGGCTCCCGTACAATCCCAAGTGACAGTTTTGCCGCTGACCGTTCCAAGGCTCCCGTATTGTCCCAAGTGACAATTTTGTCATTGACCGTTCCAAGACTGCCATCCCTGCCGTTACTTTATCTGTATGATTTACTGTTTATATTTCTTATTTTCATATGAGTGACCAAACTGTTGATCTTTCCTTGAGAAAAGAGAAATATTTTGGCAATGTTCAAACAACTGAAATATAATAAGATCTTTGTTTTGACTTTTAGGTATTGGAAAGATGGTGGTATACAAAAATAGTATAAGCAATCATCTCTATACTTAAAGTACATTTTCATGCAATAACATCTGCCTGACTTAACGATGAGCTAAAACAGTCGATTTTTTATTGTATTGTTCTTTAATAAATTCGATACATAAATTTGCTATATTGTAAATATAAATATTCTGTGCATTAAACTAGATATGTGTAACAAGCTTTGGGTGTACAGTTGTGATACATTCTCCAAATATATGTGTATACATGTGAAGCAAGCTGTGGGTATACAGCTGTGATACCTTCTCCAAATATATGTGTATACATATGTGTAGCAAGCTTTGGGTGTATAGCTGTGATACCTTCTCCAGAAATATGTGTATACATATGTGTAGCAAGCTTTGGGTGTATAGCTGTGATACCTTCTCCAGAAATATGTGTATACATATGTGTAGCAAGCTTTGGGTGTATAGCTGTGATACCTACTCCAAATATATGTGTATACATATGTGTAGCAAGCTTTGGGTGTATAGCTGTGATACCTTCTCCAGAAATATGTGTATACATATGTGTAGCAAGCTTTGGTGTATAGCTGTGATACCTACTCCAAATATATGTGTATACATATGTGTAGCAAGCTTTGGGTGTATAGCTGTGATACCTACTCCAAATATATGTGTATACATATGTGTAGCAAGCTTTGGGTGTATAGCTGTGATACCTTCTCCAGAAATATGTGTATACATATGAGTAGCAAGCTTTGGGTGTATAGCTGTGATACCTACTCCAAATATATGTGTATACATATGAGTAGCAAGCTTTAGGTGTATAGCTGTGATACCTTCTCCAAATATATGTGTTTACATATGAGTAGCAAGCTTTGGGTGTATAGCTGTGATACCTTCTCCAAATATATGTGTATACATATGTGTAGCAAGCTTTGGGTGTATAGCTGTGATAATACCTACTCCAAATATATGTGTATACATATGTGTAGCAAGCTTTGCGTGTATAGCTGTGATACCTACTCCAAATATATGTGTATACATATGAGTAGCAAGCTTTGGGTGTATAGCTGTGATACCTTCTCCAAATATATGTGTAAACATATGTGTAGCAAGCTTTGGGTGTATAGCTGTGATACCTTCTCCAAATATATGTGTATACATATGAGTAGCAAGCTTTGGGTGTATAGCTGTGATACCTTCTCCAAATATATGTGTATACATATGAGTAGCAAGCTTTGGGTGTATAGCTGTGATACCTTCTCCAAATATATGTGTATACATATGTGTAGCAAGCTTTAGGTGTATAGCTATGGATTAGATATTAACTCGTATATAACGCAAACAATATGTGGTTATTGTAGAATATAAACAAAATTGTTACTTTTCCTATTGGTCATAAAATATGCTCGTATATTATGTATCCTTATGGGCATTTAGCCTAATGGATTTGAAATAAAACACTTCTATGTTTGTACATTTGTATAAGCTTTGTTCTAATCAATCTACATTGTATTTGTGTTGTCACGGCAACTGTATCATTTAAATGAGACATTACTTGTTCAATTTTTAAAAAAAATGTGTACGTTTTAAAAATATTATCCCATTATATACATTTAATGCTGTTGTGATTGTAATTTTGTATTTTTTTTAGACAAACACTCACAAGAAAAGGTAGTTTACATGTCATACAGTACAAAAACATACTTTCGATCGATTTTAATTTGTTTATTTTGTGCTATTATAGAGAGATTTTCCGGACCCGTCTGATCATATTCAGTTATTTGTTGGAATTGGCAAATGAAACAAAACTAAGTCTTGTATTCACTGTAAAGATATTATTGTGTAGTTACGGTCGAGAGTAGCCTGTGTTTACATTAAAATTTTACAGGCAAAGATGCAAATTTCCGACCGACTATATCGTCCAGACATTGCTATAGTTCTACAGGAAGTGTCGATTTTCGCTTCCGCGGTGGATTGTCGTGGGTTTATAATTTCTTCAGGCATAAAGCTGGAGGCTTTTTAAAAAATTGGGTGGACGAGAATGTAAGTACTGTAGGATATAGATATAGTTAAACGTAAATGCTTTATATTGTATATGAATTGTGGCAATCGGATTGTCAACCTTTATTCTTATAGAATTCATGATATCGGAGCAATTATAATCTACACTCGATTTCAAACGAGGACATCATGTCCCCTAAAGCTAAAATTGAGCTCTTATTTCCTTATTCTACTATGGAAGTCTGGAACATTATACCTTCATCAATTAGAAAACTGAAAAAACGTTGCACCTTTTTCATATGTGTACAAAGAATTTTTGATTACTACAACATATTAATCATCATCACCATCATCATCATCACCATCATCATCATCATCATCATCATCTAGGATGTAAAACCTTTCGTCGTCTTTAAATGTTTTACGAAGGAATTTCATATATTTGACATATTTAAAGAAACGTCGAAGTATCTAGTTAAAGTGGAAGAATGGTGGAAAATGTATAAAACTTCTTGTTTCTTGTGGTATTTTTTGTAGATGTGCAAAATAGCAAATAAGCTTATCAATGAAAACGCAGCGAGTCTTCTGGCACAATTACCCGGTAACTATAACACTTTCAATTATATCATTTTAATCAGGATATAGTTTATAAACAAATTAAACGTTGTAGTCATTTCATTTAAACTGTATTTCTGGTTGTTAAAGCGTTTCAAGGCGGCGACCTTACAACTTCTTTTTAATTGTTATATTGTACTTAATTTTACCATGATGTTCATGTAGTTGCCCGTTTATTTCATGATTCTATATAATATATATATATATATATGATTTTTATATATCTCTGTCTCTCTCTTCATCATGTACTCTCCGAATGTGTTTTTGTATAAATTAATTACTTAATTGAATCGCACATTTCATAGACATATAGACAATCGATTATAAAATATCAGCCTATTCCCATCACTTATTGACAGCGACTTAATTTATTGCCAATAAATAAATGACCGTTTAAACATACCTGTATAACGGTAGTGATGCGTTGTAATGAACTGTTCTCACGGGGAAAACAAATCAAAAACTCAGAGTAAATCTATAAGCCCAAATTTGACAACATACCAAGTTAGTTATATATTGAGTGAGCTCAAATTTGACATCATACCAAGTTAGTTATATATTGGGTGAGGTCGAATTTGACAACATAACACGTTAGTTATATATTGGGTGAGGTCGAATTTGACAACATAACATGTTAGTTATATATTGGGTGAGCTCGAATTTGACAACATACCAAGTTAGTTATATATTGAGTGAGCTCAAACTTGACATCATACCAAGTTAGTTATTTATTTAGTGAGCTCGAATTTGACAACATAACAAGTTATCTGTATATTAAGGTAGCTCGAATTTGACAACATAACAAGTTATCTGTATATTTCGTGTGCTCGAATTTGACAACATACCAAGTTAGTTATATATTGAGTGAGCTCAAACTTGGCATCATACCAAGTTAGTTATATATTTAGTGAGCTCGAATTTGACAACATAACAAGTAAGCTATATATTTGGTTAGCTCGAATTTGACAACATAACAATTTACCTATATATCTAGTGAGCTCGAATTTGACAACATAACGAGTTAGTTATATCTTTAGTGAGCTCGATTTTTACAACATACACGTTAGCTATATATTTACTTAGCTCGAATTTGACAACATAACAATTTACATATATATTTATCGAGTTCGAATTTGACAACATAACGAGTAAGCTATATATTTAGTGAACTCGATTTTGACAACATAACAAGTTAGCTATACATTTAGTTAGCTCGATTTTGAAAACAACGAATTAGCTACATATTTTGTGAGCTCGAATTCGACAACACAACTAGTTAGCGATATATATCGTGAGCTTGAACTTGAAAACATAACAAGTATGTATTTAGAGGGTTCTTCCATGAATTATCATTGTTACTTTACGTGTGCTCAAACAATTGCATTCGTGTTTCACAATCACAAATGGCCATGCATACGTATCTGTAACGGGGCTATCAGGCGGGGCTTCTTTTATTTAATGCTGTAATCAATGATAAGCTGGATTCACCTGACAAATAAGTTTAGTTGATGCTAATATTTTTAGCTCGATTTTAGTCATTACAACTGATACAAATCACGCTGAAGGTCTTCCTGGGTAAAACCAGTACCAAGCATATACAAAAACGTGTTTCGCTCAAATACACCACGCATATCCGTGGAGCGAGGTTAAACCCACGACCCTTCTAACATGAGATCGATGCTCTACCACTGGACCATCCGCTGTGCCATTTGAATGCTACGTCACGTATTCTATACATACATGTAGTTCTCATCCTTATTTATAGTGTCTATAGCAATTCTCGACACGTTTCTGTTGGACTATAGCCTAGAAAGGACGCCTCTGTTTACACCCGGATATATGGAAACGTACCACAAGGTATGTTAATCAAATATACCAATTATAACAATACGTCATTAAATCGTCTTTCTGTCAGTCACGGGGAAATAACGTAATTGAAATAAATTAGAGCAGCCGGCATTGTGATTATCGATTTGAGTAATTGAAACTCATTTGTTTTTCATCAATTGTAAAATTCTTACAATAGATATCGTTTGAAACTTTCCTGGGTTCAAGGACAGTACACTTGGCCGTGACGAGAGATCGAGCCCACAACCCGCCAATCTTGGATTCGATGCTTTACCACTATGTCACGTGTTTAGTTCAGTTGTTTGGGTGCTTTTTTTGACAAAATCAGTTCAAGATCCAGATAATCTAATACTTCTAGTTTGATATAACACATATCACATTAATGCACCTTTTTAAACTCTTTATATTCCATGCGTTCAGAACACAATGCAGCGTAGACTTTAACACGCTCTCGGGTCAGCAGACGATTTCCATGGTTTCTATATGTTACATTATCCGCCAACTTGTTAATGCTTCATACTGTTCGAGTGGCGATCAGAATATGACAGCCATTTATATAAACCGAGTCAAATTGGCATAATCTTCATTTGATTCTAAATGAACGAACAGGATAGTGTATAAGAAATTCATTTTGTTTTCAATCATGGATCTATGTTATACAATGTAACATATCGTTTTCAGGGTGAGTTTCTCTGGCAGAAAACACCGACCACAGATGCATCATTGGTTGCCCCAGTGATGGGAAAGCTTGCAGGTGCTCCAGACAAGATGTTTTATATCTGGCTCTCCGACTATATGTTTGATACATTGGGAAGCGTCGCTCAGAAGCATGGCCTTCTTATGCACAACCTGATAGCAAAAGAGGTTAGTATCTTTCATACACTTAAAATACAAAATATATCACCAACCGTCACTACAACACCATAAGGATTGTCAGTATAATTTTTATGTTAGACTAATGATAATAATCAAACTTATATATATATATGCAGTGACACCAGTGATCGCCAGTGGCAGCGACACCAGTGGGTCCCTCCTTGAAACGTTCCGAGGCAATACCACTACCGGGGATCTTTCATGTATTTGATTTACCATGAACGAAAATCTGAGTGTTCATTTCGTGCAACACTATTCTATTATATGACTTTTAACATATTAGTGGAAATGGAACACTACCACAGTGTGCTCGGCGGTTAATCTACAAAGTTAATCACGGCACGTGTATATGAATTAGCTACAGACGTGATTACATACTATTGTATAATAATGGTACAATTGTCATTTGGCACTTTGTCGTGTAATTTAGTTACATCCAATGCAAATATTGTAAACTACAATGTTCTCCATACTAGTAAACATTTGTGCGGTGTCTGTATACTTTAAAATTAATATCCCTGTTGTTACACTGTATTAAACAGCAGAAAGGTAGTGTTTATATATTGATATGTTTATTATAATATTGCTTACTAGCATATATATTTAAAAGCACTGGAGTATGCCGATGTGGTGCCATGTTCGCTTTATGAATATTAGTATTTATAAATATATTAAACATACTTAAGGTCGGTGAACATAGCTTTGATAAAAGACAACACCTTTTTTTAAATTTCTTCATTAAATAAATGAGGTATCATTGGAGCCAAAACGACTTGCATCAGTTCTCAACAATGTTGAGGTTCCTCCGTGGCCGAGTAGTCTAAGGCGCCGTCTGAAAATCACTTACCTCTCATCGCTAAGGTCGTAGGTTCGAGTCCCGCTCGCTCCAAAAACTTAATGTGATAAAGTTTCCAGTTACTTGCGGAATAGGTGGTTCTAATCAGTCTGACTCAGTCTGAGGTCTACCTGAAATGTGAAATGTGTTGAAAATGGCGTTAAACACCATACAAAAAAAATCATCATTGTTGATTTATTTACTTTCAGCTGCCCGAGGTAACTCGAGATTTGTTTAATACGACGTGTCCTAGAAGAGCATCATGTATGGGCAAACTTGTCCCGCAGGTACGTGGAAAGCAGACACATTTCAGTTATTTTATTTTATTTGTAAAAGAATGAAAGTATTACTATATTTATAAAAAAAGCATTAAAAGTTACAATGGCAAATAATCAATAATGTATCATAAAATCAGTAATAAAAGTATACATACTGATCTAGAAAATAAATGCATGATCAATCAGATGTTAACGTGTACTACGTCTCACACACCAATTAATTTTGTACTGTTCTACATATAGAGACATGCACTTCTGGAACACTGGATACATTACCAATGGTTCTAAAAGTGCCTTATTCCCATAGATAGTCCTCTGTTGGTCCATATATGCAGAAAAAAACATGGGGTTGACCAGGTTGCTTTTTCACAATTTCGATGGTTTGATGGCATCCCTTCATTTTTGACAATTCTGCCCATTTGTTGCAGTGTATCACTACGCATCTTTAAACTGTTATAGCATCATCAAACAGTTCCCAGGGTCACCCAAACTTTGCAGAAATCATGAAAATGTTCCAATGTTCCCATATGCACAAAGAAATATGACATTTTATGCATTTTTTAAAAAAAAATTACCCAACCGCTTTACACAGCTCTAATTTCTTGGGCGTAATAATCTTGCTACCGTCATGTAAGGGAGGTAATTGTTCAGTGAGACCTACTAGTCCAGAGGGCATATTCTGGAATTGTTCAACTGTCGATAAACGTTACCCTACTTAAAAGTTTATTCGTATATGTTTCTGCAGATCGGTAGGAAGTATCCAAACTCGCAGGTTGAATTGCGCTTGGCCTCCGGATCTCCTCCTGCAATGAAAGTATCTCCTTCCGGTGTCGCAATCGAGTGTAGCGGAACAATCGACATCTATGCACGTCTTCCGGGCAAAACTGAAACACCATTCCTGTTTTCTCTGGATGCGGTATGATATATAGATATAATCTTGACATTGCTGCTGATGGAATTTGTGTTGTGTCCTTTTTGTATAATAAGCGTAGATGCTTTTGAGGACTCTACCGTCAATATTGACAGAGTTATGAAAATGTTGAAAGGGAAGACCGAAAGTGTACATAGTGTTATATTCATGCAAATATAAGCAGTCTAGAAGACGAATACCATTTATTCTTTTGGTGTCTTGGTGTTCCGGTGAAAGTAACTTAGAAGATTTTTATCAGCTACTACAACTAAATTATATCTTCATACTGTCAGGAAACTAGCTGCATATATCCACTTTAATTCGGTACGAAATGGATCACAATTATAATAAAAAGACTAGTGATAAAATATTTCCAAATAAGTTGTATGCCATATTTCATTTTATATTTTGACACTACTAAATGTTTGTAAATAATGATATGTATTTTGGGCCGTAGGCCTCTATTTACGAAATAAAGGATTTGTATTTTATTGTCTCGTACTTGATATACATACAGAAGAAATAACAATAGGTTTCGCAACGTTGGAATTGCCAGCTGTAAAACCACCGCTGGGAGCTTGAACCCGGGCTACGGGTGAACGAACCAAACCTCGAACTTCTCTTCGCATCATAAAAACGACGGTTCAAAAAATGTCTTTTACAAATACGGCATCATGCATATGCACGTGATTTAAAACACACACACACATACACACACACACACACACACACATATATATATACCCTTCTTGGATTTCATTGCAATTGCATTGCATAATTTAGTTCCTTCTTCTTCTCTTCATCATTACATTGTGTTTTTTTGTTGTGTTTTTGAACCATGTTTATGTTCGTGCTTGTTTTTCCAGACGATGTTCGCCACTGCCAATGTATCCATCCGCAATGAACGAATAAACGCAAAGATCGACCAGCTTAGGTACACTATATTAATTTTGTTTATCTCGAAAGTTATCGATATTTATGAATTTGTTATTTTTTTTATCGAACAATTGTTTGCAAAAAAAAATTTGTACCGTAAAACGATTTATATGAATAATGCATTGGATAGTCCGAAACTGACCGACATGTGCAATCATTTTCTACCTATATTTGGTGTGCACGCGAAAATTATGTGTCTACGATTGTTAAAGCATATAAAACGGGTTCCATTTGTTTCAGATAACATAACTTTAACGATTAACGAAATTAACACATTGTAATATTTCAAGATGATATACGTTTCAAAATTAAGTTTCATAACATTGATTGCGCATTGATGTTTTTGTCTGAAATACATATTTGGTGAGTGTTGATTTACCGAATGTAACAGACCGTTCGGTTAACCGACCTTTTGACCCAGACTTATATTTTAATTAAATGCCTTAAACCACGCTTTATTTTGACATGGCCTTAAATATACATTAATCAATGACATTGGAACAAAACACAACTTTTTCTGGGACAATTCTTAAGTCATGATTAACTTGATATTTTTCTACTTTCAGTTTCAAACTCGAACAAGCAAATTCAACTGTGGGTGAAATACCGGTAAGCATACATTAATACAGGCTCCATATTGTTCTTTACTATTTTGTCAAGTGATAGAACATCTAACCGAGGATCAGGCGTTGTGGGTTTGATCAAAGTGTCCTTGTGCAAGACAATTCAACGGCATTAAAGATTCGTACTACTTTTGCTTTGAGCATGAAGTTGTAAGAACTTGAATCGATGTAAAATATAAAAAAAAATATTTTACTCCCATAACCTAAGTTTATATTACACTTTTTTCATCAATATTTCTGTATTGTTAAAATATTTGAAATACATTTTAAATAAACAGATTATTGAATTATAGTGTCCAACAGTTTGTGCAATTAAATTATATGCAGACATTACAAAAAATAGATTTAAGTATAAAAACATATGTCCATTCATTGAGAGATGTTTTATATTTTTGACAATAAAATAAACACATATAATGTAATTTCTTATTTCAAACATCTTATTACTCGCATGTTGACTTAATCCAAAACCTTATAATTTATAAATGTAAAATACGATTTTCGCAATATATTGTATTTCATTATTTTATAATGAATATTTTATCAATGTCATAAATATTGCTGGTTGATACAAATGTCGCGAACATCAAATCATTTAGCTTCCCAATGACTCTGACGTTATCAATTGTGTCAACAAAATAGAAATGACATCATTTTCGTATGTTCAGTTAAACTCTTTGTCTTACAGCTCAGCGTGATAAACAGGCAGATAGAACAAACCTTGACGACCTTCCTAACACCACAGCTCAATGGTAAGCTATAAACGTCGATCATAACATCAAAACATAATACAATATACATGTGTGTCCAATAGGTAAATACAGCAATCCATGAATACAGCTACAACAACAGAATATAAACATAACCCATCCTGGGGTAACCATACTAGGTATAATATACATGTACAGAATATAAACATAACCCGTCCTGGGGTAACCATACTCGGTATAATATACACGTACATAATATAAACATAACCCATCCTGGGGAAAACATACTAGGTATAAATATAAACATAACCAATCCTGGGGTAAACATACTAGGTATTATATACACGTACAGAATATAAACATAACCCATCCTGGGGTAAACATACTAGGTATAATATAAACATAACCAATCCTGGGATAACCATACTATGTATAATATACACGTAGAGAATATAAACATAACCCATCCTGGGGTAAACATACTAGGTATAATATACACGTACAGAATATAAACATAACCCATCCTGGGGAAAACATACTAAGTATAAATATAAACATAACCAATCCTGGGGTAACCATATTAGGTATAATATACACGTACATAATATAAACAAAGTCAATCCTGGAGTAACCATATTAGGTATAATATACCGGTACAGAATATAAACATAACCAATCATGGGGTAACCATACCAGGTATAATATACACCTACAGAATATAAACATAACCAATCCTGGGGTAACAACCATACTAGGAACAATAGACACGTACAGAATATAAACACAACCAATCCTGGAGTAACCATACTATGTATACTATACACGTACAGATTATAAACATTACCAATCCTGGGGTAACCATACTAGGTACAGTATACACATACATAATATAAACATAACCAATCCTGGGGTAACCATACTAAGTACAATATGCACGTACATAATATAAACATAACCAATCCTGGGTTAACCATTCTGTGTACAATACACACGTACAGAATATAAACACAACCAATCCTTGGGTAACTATATTAGGTACAGTATACACATATAGAGGACGTGACAAAAGGGGTGCCGTATTTAGAAGATTCTGTACCTGGTCCACGGGGTAAGCAACCCCAACCCCCCCCCCCCCCACCACCACCACCCCCACCCCTCTAGCTCCAGTTTTATTGTGTCTGTTAATGAGGGAATATGAATCCTGCAACACCCATATTGTCCAAGCTCCAGTTTTTTGCGTTTGTATATGAGGGTATATGAATCATTCAACACCCCTAGCGCCCCCTAGCTCCAGTTTCATTGAATCTGTTTATGAGGGTATATGAATCATGCAACATCCATAGCGCCCCCTAGCTCCAATTTTATTGCATCTGTTTATGAGGATATATTAATCATTCAACACCCCTAGTGCCCCTAGCTCCAGTTTCATTGAATCTGTTTATGAGAGGATATGAATCATGCAACATCCATAGAGCCCCCTAGCTCCAGTTTTATTGCATCTATTAATGAAGGTATATGAATCATGCAACACTCATAACGCCCTCTGTTATATTATGGTAGTTAAGAATTCTTATAATGTATAAAATTCTTAAATTGTTATAATATTCTAAAGATGGAATTATGGAAGTAGAAATAAGACATTGTTTGTACTCATAGATATATATTATCAAAGGTCAACCATGTTGACTTAATGAGGTGATATGACAGCTAATGGAGATACGATGTCAGGCAGATGGATAAAGCCTAAGCTTTATCACCATGACATGTCGTTTTTTTGATAAAATATGGGCATGTTTAATGGACTTAGTAATTAAGCAACTGACCAATAGTGAGGTAGTAATGAATTGACCATTCGGGGAAAAGAGCTTGAGGCCACTTTGGGAGGTGAAAGTTTAGTCAGTTAGAAACAAACCTCGGTTAGGTTAACATTACAGTTGATAGAGTAGGTTGGTTTTAGACTAACGTAAGTGAGTTTAAAATGTTAGCTTTGTGACTTTGAACTTATATAAGAAATATATAAACATGTAAACAAAATGACTTTAAGTAAAACAATCCTATCTGAGTGTATGTGATGCCTCATCCCTAGCTTGTTTGAGAATAGAATATCGCTAAAGTCAGTTTTAGGGCCGTGAGGAGTGTCAAGTATCTGAATACACCTGATGAACATATTCACTTGGAGGAGGTTAGGTATTAATATATAACACTTGTGACATCTATAGAAGGGTATGTATTGATGATTTATAGACATTAGATTGTATCATTGTATGTACATGTATAATACATCGTTAAATATTATGTTACAGATCTCGGTGTGACAGGTATGCCCATTCCGACCATCGGTGAGGTCCAGTTTGTTGGCCCCCAGATCGTCTTTGTCGAGGTAATGGACAATGCCAATGACTATGACAATTCAAATATTAAGCAATGTAGGCCTTCGGCCCATAATACAAAATGTTCAATAAATGGGGCATATGAATGCATTATATAACAAAACATACAATGATAATAACACGTTTATATGATTTAGGTTATAACAAACATTTATTAAGCAGTGTGCATTATAACCATTGTGATGCACATATTTTATATATCAGGGTTTATGTTTAAGATGTCCCAGTTATTGAGAAAAAGTATATTTTTAATATTCAAATACATGGTCGATACCGAAAGCGCTACCTTTTTGATATTATTTTTCTTAAATACTTCACCGTCATAAACGCCATACTCATATTTCAACTGAAAATATAAACGTGTTGAGTTTAATGTAATACTACTTTGAATAAATTTAAAAGTCCACATTGTGAAGAAATGTTTTCACAAACAACATTGATAGAAATACATTGATAGAAAGAGAATATGTAGCTTAGCTTTACGTTAGTTTGTTACATTAATCATTAATCACTAAGTTATCAAAAGCATCGCCATGTTTGAATTGTGAATTTAGAAAAAAAAGACAGTAAAGCAAGGTGGGGGATTGAATACATTATGGACACAAGTTTATTTTCACCTTAGCAACAGTGTACACGCTGAATAGAAAAAAAACTCTTGGGTGAAACATCACTCCTGCCTTTCTAATGGCATTTTGACATTCCAAATGTCAACGAACCATCGAATGTAGGTTTCCCTGTTTGCGTGCCTATGAAACAGTCATGTCCACTTAACACGGACCTTTTATGTAATGTATTGGCAAAACTCTAGCAAGCAATGGCAATGTAGAAATTTTAACTAAATGTTTTTATTGCGTTGAAAACGTGTACTTCATAATTTAGAATTGGTATTAGTTTCTACTTATTATTTTAGCTCGACTGAACTTGAATGAATCACTCTCTAGTCAATGTCCTGTGTACGTCCAGTACTAAGTGCTGTATTTAAGAGACCTGCGAATTTAACTTTCGCTCGAACCCGCTACCTCTTGAAAGAGTAAGCAACACTATATCAACTGAAATACTACTTAAAATTATTTGTATAAGAAATCATTTATTTAGTCATCATGCTATTTAATGTTTTGTTGATAATCTGAACATTGCCATTGTGAATTACTTCAGGATGCCGTCATTATCGGAACAGACCTGAAGTACACCCCTGGTAGAGAGCTCCCGTAGATGGATTTCAACCCTGCCATACTTTCGTATTGAGAAGATGGTATATGTTCAAGCAGGACAAAACGTGAAAAGTGCCATTGGACAACTCTATTCCAAAAGACATTTTTCACTTAAAAACTGATAATATGTTAATGAAAGTTTGATAGGTTTTTTTTTCAAGAAATTCCAAAAGCCAAAAGTCTATAAAGAGAAGATATTTAATAATAGTTTATAAAAGACGGTCTTAAATCCAACGTATGTAATAACACAACATTTTGACAACATGTTCGAGAGGGTTAAACACACACTTTATTATTCTCGTGTGACGTGTTTGTACTCTAGTGGAATGCTATTAGTATGTTTTTTATCGACTAGTTTAGTAATGCATTATTTCAATCGTCTTTTTAAAGTGTTTTTTTTTATTTTGAATATTGATATAACCTATGTATCAGTTATCAGCCTTGTAGCCTGCAACCTTTGAAATTCACACAACTATATACAAAAAGCTATATATCCATATCAACATATATACAAGTATTAAAAATACTTAAAATTGGGCGCAAACAATATTGTTGCATGAAGAATATTTTGAGTACGTCCGGTTGCCGAAACAAAACACGTGATAAATACAGTGTCACCTATTGCTGAAATTAGTGTTCGAACAAGTAATTGATATTAACCAGTAAGTTTTTGTAGCTGCTGATTTATGTATACTTTATTTAATATCACTGAGATATACTCAATCGTGCATATTATCATCTATTATTGTTATACTAATCTTTTAGACACTAAATAACTCGAAAGCATACACTTCGAAACATTAAGTGTAGATGTACAATTCACGTTACGTTGTCGGAACGAAACTCGCGATCAGCACATGGTCACCTTTTACTTGAATGAGTATTCGAATAGTAAAGTACATAAACCAGTTAGAATGTTTCTAACCAATTAATTATGAATAGAAACTTACTGAGTCATCAATTAGCACTATATACATACTTCACTTAATAGTATCAACCGTTATAACTGTTTATAATAATCATTGAGGCACTTAATAACATCAGGTCTAAAACTAAAACAACAATATTGTCTTGCACATGCCTTTATACCATATAATTATATTACATTTTTATTATTATACCCTTTATTTTCATTTGTTACAAGGATGTATATAATGTTATACAAGAGAGAGAAAATACATTAAAGATGTATCCCCTATACTTTTCTGTTCAGTTATGATGGAAAGTTTATTGAATCACAATGATAAGGTCCACTCGAAGATAATGGTAGATTCTGTCCTTGTCGTTTATCTAATTTATAAAAAAATCGTTTATACACAGATCGGCAATTTCTGGTTTATTCGTCAAAGTTTCAGCATAACTCGATACTTGCCAATGAGTGACCTAACCGCGATTTAGTATTTGTGAACAAAATTAACGATATTTATACGGCAGAGACAAATTACAATAAAGAATATTGAACAGAATATCGATTAAAATATGATGTTTGGTATAAACATGCAGTTTTACTGCTAAGATCCTCTGTATGGCATACAGATGTACATGAAACAAATATCATACAGTGTACAAAACGTGTCACGATATATCACATGACATGATCACATGACACGATCACATAACATCATATAAATATACCATATGGCGCTAATTGGACATGAAACATTACTTAATATTAATTCGGAACTCGAAATATGTAGTAACATGTTATATATATTGTATATATGCGTGTATATATATATATATATATATATAATATGTTATCATTTTAATTGATTCATTAGACTGTATGGGATTATATTATTACCTTTTCTATCTAGTTGTTGAGCAGCTTTCATGCAATTCGAAACGACTTTCATCGCTGTTCTAAAGAAAGTTTATGTGCATTTCTTTTTATGAGTTACAGTATTCGTTTTTCAATTAATTTCACTACATTCATGCATTATTTCTGCAAATTTCTGTTGACCAAAACTATGAAGTATTGTCATTTTTTTTTAATTGTCATTTTTCGTAAATGCTTCGAATAGTCTTTGCTTAAAAATGTTCCATATTTAAAATAAGTAACGAAGTGGAAAGAGAATGAATATTTCTTAAGAATAATGACATATCGGGAATAATCTTCTCTAAATGGTGACACTTCTGCAGATGACAATAACGATATGTGAAATTTTGCAATCACTTTACAATTATACACAGTTACGCCTGATCATTTCTTGTATAAAACTTACTTGTCTATGTTTAAAATGTTTAACTGATATATCGTCTTGCAATAACTGCTTTATCTGTTGTATTTAACATATCCATAAATTTTCGATATACATATAAGAATGTTTTCAATGATATTTTGGAATTTTTGTCCTTGTACAATGAATTTTTTTTTAAAAATGATGCTCGTCTTTTTCAACTGAACAAAACTAACATACTATTCCGTTTGTTGCCATACTTATTACGGATTAATGTGCAAGTTTAAATTTTAAATAACACAGCATGGTCACGTAAAGTGTACTTGTAGTGCCAAAAAGAAAGCTTGATAAAAAGAAACTTTGGTACTGAAACTTCAGGTTTATTACAAAATGATGCAAGGTTTATTACTTAGTGACAAAACAATTCATCTTCATTTTGTCTCTCTTAAATCGAAATGTATTTTGTGTATTTAATCATGACTTTACAATAAAATAATATTAATCCTTATGCATTCTTTGTTTTTATTACCATACTGAATTCCATGAGCACAGCCGGTAATTACAACACATTATACATTGTCTCTTTTTATTTCTGTTGCTGAATAAAGTCTTGTTGTGTCTCTCAGTCATTTGATTCGTGCCATTCCTAATGCGTTCTATTTCTGTATCTTATATGTTTATTTGTATCGCTAAATGACGCCTATTTCTCTATGTTCATTTGTATCACTAAATGTCGTCTATTTCTGTTTAGAAGGTGTTCTATTTGTTTTATTATGGATGTAATTTGTGTTTCTAATGCGTTCTATTTTTATCTCGTGTGTGTTTTAGTTCGGTATATTAGGTGATCTATCTCTTTTGTGTTTTGTTTCTGTCCCCCAGGCATTCTATTTGTATCGTATTTGTACCTCGAATGCGTTCTAGCTGTGTCTTTAACGTATTTGTCAATTACACGGTCTTTTCATATCTCTGACATATTTTTTTATATCTCTTAGATTTCTATTTGTATTTCTTATGTGCTTATTTCTGTCTTTACAGAGTTCTATTTGTGCCTCTAATTCATTATATAGTTATCCTTTATGTGTTGTTTGTGTGTATTTAATGAATTCTAGCTGTGTCTATAATGTATTTTTCTCTCATGTGGATTTTTCATACCGTTGCTTGTTTATTTTTGCAGTGCGCTTAAATTCATTTACATAGCATAACCGTGAAACATAGATTAAACATGGAAATGGCATGAGCATGTGCATAGCAAATAGCTAAAACATAATGCATTGTAAACAAATGCACATAGTTAATATAGCAAAAATTATAAATATAGCAAAAACGTTCAAACATAGCACAATGTTATATATAAACAGTGGTAAAACATAGTACATAGCAAAACACATAAAAAACATAGATTAAAGCAAATCATGGTTTAAAGAAAGCATATAGTAAAACGTAATACATAGCAAAAACATTGTACATAGCATTTACATGGGACATACCATAAACATTGGGAATATCAAATACAAACGTAGCAAAAACCTGAAAAAGTAGTACGAAGTCAAACTCGAAAAACATGGAACATAATATGAAAAAAAATTACATAGCAAAACATCATAGAAACATGGACTTTCGCGAAAACATGGTTTATAGCCTGAATATAACACTTAGTAAACATCACCAAACATTGTTGCTAATGATAGTTCACCTCTTTGTATGTAATACTTTGTTGCAGTAATGATCTGGAATCAATACCGATTGGTGACAATTGATGTTGTTGACAAACACCACTCAATTCATCATGCAACATGCAGTCTTCAGACAATGGCGGATTTTATATTGGGAACCTCAAGTTTCCATGAATTAAGCTTGACCATTTAAAATAAGTTCTAAATGCTTATCTCATACCTTGATTTTTGGCCGGTGCAATGCACGAGGATATTGTGTTCAATTTCTTATTCAACCCTCTACATCATTGGATACCAAACTACTCAGCTGAACAAAGTGGTTCTGTCGAAGGTGTTTGAAAACTAAAATTGGTTTTCTAATTATCGTAATGGTAGAAAGCAGCGTTTTATCCAACCTGGTGTATATTTTAATTAGAATTATATATAAATATGACGTGCCTCAAGGGTCTATACTAGGTTCATTCTTGTTTTTATTATTCATCAAAGGCATTGTTATTGTTATTGTCGTTTTAAACTGACTTAAAATGCAATATTAGTAGAATAAACACTTTATCCAGACATCTAGAAAATCATAAAGTTGCCTGGTTAATAGCAGAAGCTCTTCTCTTATCACACAAAACGATCCATGTAAACCATCCGCCAGTTTTTATACGAAATACAAGCATACCAGAAAGAAATCCATCACAAACATTTAGGCGTATTTTGTTTCAAGCGATCTCACGTGGCTTTAGTCACTCACGATAAAAGCCTGGGGAGAATACGCATCATGAGAAAAGTTAAATATACTTTGGACAGAGCTACATTAGAAACAGTATATATTTATTTTATAAGAGCTAAACTTGAATACGGGGACATAATATTTGGCAGTTGCTCACATAATGAAAAATATGAATTAGACCAAATACAATACGAGACAGCCCAAATTGTAACTGGTGCTACCAAACTATTTATATTCAAACATTATTAGCGGAATCAAGATGGGAACCTTAAGAATCACGGAGACTAAAGCATTAACCTGTTTTATTTTATTAATTGAAAAACTGCGCAATACCTTTACAATTTAGTTTCTGCTGTTGTTGGACATATGTCGAGATACAACCTTCGTAACGCAAATAACATCCAAGCAATTAAAACTCGTGCCGGATAACACTATAATTCATCCTCCCTTCTGATGTTCAAGAATGGAACAACCTTCCAGATGAGACACGGCAATTTCCCACTTCATTTTTCTTCTACATCTACTGAACCGTAACATTACTATCATGGTGAAAGAAAAATGCAAACCTTACATACAAGACTTAGCACGACATTTAGTTCTTTAAACCAAGATTTGTTCTTGAAAAACATATCAGAATCCCACAGTTTACATGCGATTGCGACGAAGATGATGAATATTTCTTTTTGACATGCTAAACACGGTTTCTGTATTTACAATAATCTCGCTATCAATCTTTCTTCACTACGGTGATTCTCACCTAACACTCATAGTTGATAATAAAATCACTTACGTAGTACGTAAATAAGATTTTTAAAAAAGATTTTTAAGTACAAAATGCAAGTATTTCTATAACCGACAAATTTCTGCCATTTATGTATCCTTCGCGGATCCGGTGCTCCTGAAAGGTATTTTGTTAGACGTATGATTCTCCCTATCATATATATATATATATATATATATATATATGAATGGAGATAATTATTTTTTTTGTGTGTGTGTCTGTGTGTGTGTGAATAACCAAGACATAAATGTACAGACCAGACTACGGCGAGTGCGCCTAGCTACAATGCAAATCAAAGATATTTTATTATATTGAATAACACACACACACACACACACACACACACACACACATACATATGCATTAATCTTTAAGGGACACACAAGAGTCTCAACAAATTATAAACCATAGCTTGGGCTTATTGTCGTTATGAAATGTGTAAATAAACTAAAGCAAAAATCAAACAGAAATAAAATAGAATTTAATTTAATATAATTTTATGCTTAAATAAATATATGTATCAATAACCATCCTGTATAAATTGCAAAAAAGTAACAGAAAAGTACAGAAACTCTATAAGCATGTTGTTTCGTTTTCAAGCATTTAATGTTATTGTACATTGTATGCATGCTGTTTGTTTTAAAATAAAATATGTTTAAACCAATTGAATTATAGATAAAACGAGACCACAAAATATTTCCTCACATAACTCTTTATCTAGCATTATGACATAAATTCGCATGTTATATGGCGCATAATATAGTAATATGATTTGAATAGTCACGTGCTGACGTAGACGACCTATTCTACGGATACACAAACGTATAAGGTATGTAGACTTAGAACTCTCTACAAAGATTTCCGACCGTGCAATAAAAAATCTTTGTGCTTTGTGGGTATTAATGTTATCAGTTTAACTGTATACAACTATTTACAACCACTGCTTTGGGTCAATAGTCATTTTCCGAGGATAAATAATTTTTACCATTGACCGCTAGAAAGGTAAATATTTGTTTAATTATATTGAATAACATTAAAAAAGGTAAGTCAAGAAGTGAAAGTTTTTCGCCTCACTTCATTCATATTTTCACTGCATGTTTTAACATAGGTGGTAGTCTTTGTATGTCTGTTCTCCACTAACCAATTCAACTATTAGGGTTACATTTCTTACCTTCATAATTACAATCTCTGACTTAAAATGTTTCCAACTATTAAAAATACAATGTCACCAGAATTTAGCTACATGCTGGATCCGCTCTTGATCAAAATAACGTCATCAACGCAAATATATATACAACCTGAAACCGGTTTCGACAGAATAAGTGGTCAATAGTTATTTTTTGAAGGAATAAGAGGTCAATAGTTCATTTTATTTGACCTGATTAGTTCTGATTTCAACCAATCAGATTGAAACATTCATGATGATATATAATAATGACAACTATTTTATGCAAAAGAGGGAATTGGCTATAATTTCTTTGATTCTCCAAAACCTTGAAAAATATCCAATACTTTCATGCAAACCCCTATATGACAAGTCAAACAATGCTACTATTTATTTTCATATACATGTATTATAGTGTTGAATTATATAGTATTGTGTTGATTTCATATATGTACAGTTAATTTTTTTATGTGTTTTTATATCTGCATGATCGAGACTTCCGGTCGATAGGTAAAATAACTGCGCTGCTAAAACTCTAAGACTTATTGATTATTGTTGTCGTTACATCAATCTCGAGTTATAGTATAACTACTCTATTTTAATTATATTGTTATACATTTGTTATTATTTAATGGAGTAACAGTCTAATTATTTCTGTTACAAGAAAAATGAAATAACTAACATTTTTTGTCACTGTAGCAAGAAAGGCTCATTTAAATTGGTTTGAAATATTTTCGAAATGGTTCAAGGGGCTGTGATTTCTTGCTGCAGTTGAGTAAATCAAAACTGACATAGCAGATATTGCAATTTTAAGATATCACTGATGTTAAAAACTTAGACTCTTATAATCAACATAAGCATGTAATTACAAATGTATGAGCGTATCAGGACTCTTTCAAAAAAATCTGAGGGTGTCACTACATTGTCCACCTATTATTGTGCAGTTTTATGTGCGGTACATTTATGCTATAAAATGATTCTTTGTGAAACTAGTTTTTATCGTCAAAATCCTCTATATATAGTTAGATATATATGCATGATTAACATAATTTATAATTATTAAATTAGTAAACAATATATACGTCAAATTGGGTGAATTATAAATACCAAAATTTACAACATAATTAATTAATTGGAAAACAAATTCTGTCTCTATTGAGCCGTGAATATACGCACTTATCAGTAATAGGCAGAGAATTCAATTCGAAATGTATGAAAGCTGTTCAACAACAAAGGTTTCCTCCGTTTATATCATACAGTTTTTTTTTATTATTCTGTATGTCATGCTTAATGGGTTTTTTCTTCAATCATTAATTCAAATAGTCTAAATGAAAACACAAAATAGTACTTCTTCATGTTTTTTTTATTTGAATAATAGTGTATGTCTGTAACATCAGTTTACTACATACTACGTTTTCATTAAACATGTCCACCTAATGGTACCTAGTCATGGAAATATAATGCAATTCATCGTTTCAAAAAGATAGCCGTAACTAATGTGGTGAGCGCTTTTTATCAGACTCGTTTGTCTTATTTAGTATTGTATGTTTGTAATATGCATGTGTAATGTATATTTGGATATAGATATGTTCAAACTTTAGTTAATTTGAACGTGTTTCAAATAAAGTCGCGTTCTTACATCGCTTGAATAATTATAATACTTCTGAGTTTTTAAGCAGTATCTTTCTTTCCGTTTTGTGATTATTTTCCGTATTGTGATTTGTAACCATTGTCCGTCTATCGTGGCCAAGGCGTCTGCCTCAGAAGCGGGAGGTCGAAGGTTCGAGTCCCGGTGGTAGCACTTGGACTTTTTTCTTATGTGGTCGGTTGCTCACCCAGTAGCTTGTTTAATTGAGGGATACCGAATGTCTAACAGACTGGCGCCTGGCAAGGAAAGCTTTAGGAAAGTTACTGTGTACAACATGAAGGTGTCTCATAAGCCCATTGTTGCTGGCCCTTTCAATAGCGGTGGCACTATGATAAATAAACACTTTGCTTTTTTTACATTATAACAAAACAACTATGTAGTATATGATTACAGAAGAACTTCGTTGTCTCAACCACGGATTGCTGGAACACCATATATAGCTCGAACCACTAATCTGGGCCTAATTATATTCATATTTCGGTGTATATACATGTATCTGTATGATTTAAATTGCTGAATTTATATTTAGGAGGTTAAATTCACATTGATGTTGTTGCTTTAATACTTATGTGTTCCATCCATCCTCCACCCTAAAAATGTTCATGTTCGTGCTATGTACCATGTTTTTGCTATATTTTGCTATGTACATGTACCATGTTTTGCCATGTTTTTGCTATGTACCATGTTTTCCTTCATATAATATTTCACCAGCAACACAAAGAAACATTTATGTAGAGTGCGTGGTCCAGTTGTAACGCACCGAACCCATGATCGGAGGATCGTTGGTTCGATCCTCCGCGACGGCTATGTTTGGTGCCCTTGAGCACGAAAAGTTTCCAGATTTGCTTAGTACTGGTTCTACACAATAAGACTTCGGGCGTGATGTCTCTAAGTTGTAAGAACTTGATTCACCATCGAAGTAAAATGAATAAGTTTAAAAGAAATATATATTAGACACCAAAAGAATACAAATTCAATACATTACAGAAACTATTAAAACACATAAGAGACACAAATAGAATACATAACAGAAACTAGTAGAACACATAAGAGACACAAATACAATACATTACAGAAACTAGTAGAATACATAAAAGACACAACTAGAATACATAACAGAAACTAATAGAACACATAAGAGACACAAATAGAATACATAACAAAAACTAATAGAACACATAAGAGACACAAATAGAATACATTACAGAAATTGATAAAACAAGAGACATTAAAATGCATCAAAAGACACGATGCATAATTTATTAAAACGCTCCCGCTGCACTCAGAAACATAATTAAACAAAGAATGAATAATGTTTGATATAGTTTTATTGCATATACAAAAAGTACGTTTAGATTCCAGAAAGACAAAAACTAGTTGGTGTTGTGGAAATAGGGTAAAAACTTTAATTTTTCGTGTGTTTTTTTTTTTGCCAATTCCACATCTGGCACCATTTTATAATAAATCTATATTTCCAGTACCAACGGTTTTTTTTATTATTATTTTCTATAACACAACTTCATAGTTTTGGCCAAGAGACATTATCAGATATAATGCATGGATACAGTGAGACTACTCAAGAAGTTAATTGGAAAACGAATTCTGTCTCTAATGAGCTGTGAATATACGCACTTATCAGGAAAAGGCAGAAAATTCAATTCGAAATGCATGAAAGCTGTTAAACGGCAAAGGTTTCCTCCGTTTATATCCGTTTATGTTTTTTTTATATTATTCTGTATGTCATGCTTAATGGGTTTTTTCTTCATTCGTTGTTTAATATTATATACAAATCCTTGTTACAATGGGAATTAAAGAGCATAATAAATATAATGTATTATTAATTAAAAGTATCATTGAATCTATAAGACAATATGGATGTTTTAGTGGTATGAATAGGATCGGTAGTGTTACTGATAGAGTGTTGGCCGCTGACCCTTAAGGTCGCTGATACGATACCCAGTCCGATCCGATGCCATTCAGAAATCAACATTCGGTAATGGTGCTACCCAGGAAGCGGATTCGTGAGTGGTTTTGAGCTTTGAGCTTTTCCTGCTAAAATTCGAATACTCATTTAGGCAACAGGTGATCATGTGCTGTTCTTGTGTTTCGTTTCGATATGGTAACGTGACCATGATCACCAGCTTAACAGTTTTTAAATAATATACTAAGCTTTCAAGTTATTTAGTGAATCAAAGATACGTGTAATAACAGTAGGTGGCAATACGCATAGTTGGGTTAGTTATACATGTACAACTAAAAAACTGCCATGAACAATCAGCCAAATAAACTTCATGCTTAAAACTAAATAAAGTATTCCGCATGTAACAATTTTGTTCGCGCACACATTCCGCAAAAATGTAAATACAGTTTTTGTAAATAGTAGCTAGAATTTCAAGAGTTGAAGACTAAGAACTGGTAAATGACACGTAAATTAGCATAGAAAGAATTTGATAACTAAAATGAAATATGAATTTTACCATGGATCCTCCGAAGGGGAGAAAATATAATATCAATGTCTATATTAAACTGTTTTTTTTTTTGTTGTTTTTTCTTTTCAAATTTCCTGCTTACTTTATTTCCTGCCAGTTGTTTATTTAGTTACAAAATGAATTGACCTTACAAGATGGATGTGACATAGTTTTTAAAACGGCATTGCTATTTTCCTGATAAAAGCATTAGCCGAAAATTTGAAAAAAGAATTTATTATAGACATTGATAAAAATGAAATAACCTTTTAAAAGACAACTTCTAAAACCATTCATTACCAAAATGTTGATATAAGACATATCACTCAGTATTAAACAATTGTTGTAAGAGTCATATAATGTTCATTTAACCTTTTAATATTGTGAAAATGCTGTGCTATAACATACATTGTATTTCTCTATGCATTGCTTTTAAAATAGTTATTGTTAAAACTTTGGCAATGCATATTGTATAGTCTGTTATATAAGTGTTAATAGATAACTCGTCCATGTGAGTTTTAAAGTCTTATGAAATATGTTGAATAAAACTATTAAACAATCAAACTGTCATTAAAACATGATTTCATTTTTAAGGTTCATTATTCTTTTATAAATTTTTAAAATGAGGTTGCCCAATGTCCTTTTTGCACATTATATCTTTGTTCCTGCTTGAATATATGTCATCTTCTCAGTACTTGACTATGGGTTGAAATAAAAGGGTTTCCGAATCGTCCATCTCTTGGAGCTCTCTACCAGCGGTGTACTTCAAGTCTGTGCCAACAGCAATGGCGTCCTGAAATTGTACACAATGAAAATGTTGTATTGCTTTCTAAATCAATACTTTTAATTTCCATGTATACCGATATTTTATGTTGGGCAATATATTAGAAAGGAAAGAAAGTTGACCACTCACCCCAAAATGTATTCGATTACTGAATAAAACTATTACTATGGAAATGTGCAAATTCTAAAATATGGAATACACGTAACAAACAGAACAACTTTTGTCACATCAACGATGCCTGGAGTTTTGTTAATACATTACATAAAATGAGCGTGTTAAGCGGTCATGTTTGTAACATAGGCACGTAAAATGGGGACCCTATAGCGTGTTGTTTGTTTACATTTTCAATGCATAAACTTCATTAGAAAAAAAATGATCATGTTTCATTCCAGAAAATATGTCCTGGTCTGTGGGTTCACGATTGCTAAATCAAAAGGAGACTTGCGTCCATTATTTTTGCATAACCTGCAATTCCAAGTTCATGCCCTTTTCTAAATTCACAATTCAAACATAACAATGCATTCAATAAGTTAGTGTGTACAACTAACAAACGTAAAGAAGAAAGATTTTCACAGGGTTTTTCTATCAACTTTGTTAAGATAAACTTTTTTTCAAATAGTGGAATATTAAATTAATGCAAAGCTTTAAATTACTTCAGAAAATATATAAGTTTATAGTGGAAATTAGAATTTTCCATCGTCTGACGGTGAATATGTAAACTTTCAAAATGACAACGCTGAATGGAGAAAGTTATTAAGAATAATAAAAACATGACCCGCCGCTAGATTCTTTTCTGTAATTACGACTTGGTACGAATGCTTTTTTCAGATATTTTCCAATTAAAACTTTAACCCTGAAAAATAAAATATTTTATTTTTTTATAATAGATATATGGACAAAACAGTTATTTGAAAATGTGCATGTTTTGGCAAATCATAGCTTTGTAGACAATGCCTGGTAAAACGTTACCTCGACCAGGAGGATCTGTGTGCCTACAAACTGGATCTCACCAATGAGTGGAAGTGGGAAACCTTTCGTACGAAGTTGCTCTGTAACAGAAATATGTAATATACATGTATATACAATGATGAGTTCCATTTCCATACTTTATCAATATCTAGTATATATACTGAACGGAACAGCTAACCTGCCACTTTTATATTTCCAGTCACTTCGTCAAAATATTGAGTAGCGCTATTAAAACGTGTGTACGAAATTAATAGACAATATTTATTGATTTTAAATAGCCTAAATGATCTTTCTTGTTCAAATCAAAATTTTAAGGAAATTGCTTTCATACTTTTTGAGAAAATGCATAAAATGTCAGGTGGCGGGTTAGCTGTTGCGTTCAGTATATGTACATGCATGTATTCAGCAATAGGTGGATACACATATTATACTACTGATTTGCTGCAGCTTAAAACTGTCTGCCAAAAGGGTCACTTACTTGCACAGAGCGCACGGAAAATATCAGACACGAATGTATTCAATCTGTCCTTCAAGCAACGCTAGAAATACGCTATAGGGGACGCTATCAAAGTTATATAATTCATATCCCCTCATGAACAGACCCAATGAAACCGAGATGTTATTTTCTTGATAGTGTTCTGTGCTAACAAGAGATATATGAAACCAATAATAGTGATATAATACACTAGAAATATTATCAATTAAGTTGCGTTCTTCTATGCATCAGTAAGTGATTGATTGATTGATTGATTGATTGAATATTTAGCGTCATTTTTATGCCAACGAGGGCTAACAGACGATCAGTTAATCTAATCACTGTTTCCTGGGATTAACCAGTACTCGAGCACACCCCGTCTCCGCAAGTAACTGATAACTTTCCCACTTGAATCAGTGGTGAGAGACGAATGATTATAAGACACAATGTCGTAAATCAATCATCACGGAGACTGTTGTCGGGCGGGGGATTCGAACTCACGACCCCTTGATTGATAGTCAGACACGTAACCGACTGAGCTAATCGGGCTCGGCATCAGTAAGTGAGAAGAGAACAATAACATCCATACAAAAGCCCTATAGCATATGCGCGGACATCAAGCACATCAACATTTATAAATTTAAGCTCACAGTGCTTGTCAGTGTAGCCCCATTAGCTCAGTCAGTAGAGCATGGGACTTCTAGTCTCGGGATCACAGGTTACTAACAGTCGTTCAAATGGGATTTTAAACCGAGGCCCTTGTGATGGCGCTTTTCACCGAACTCGTTAAAGAACAGAAACTTAAGGTGAGTTTCTATCTGCATCCTGTAAACCTAAGACTAACACTTTCCTGGAGGCATCGCCCAAATGGGAAACCGGTGGCAATGTATAGTATTAAGCTTATATAGGACGGCGCTTGTCAAATGCATTATGACACAACTCCTAAGTGTATCAATGCCAAGTTTATTATTAACACGTGGAATTTTGGTAAATGTTTATACTATTTTACATGTTTTATCACAGTTACTTTTGCACAATTGCTTTTCAAGTAAATCAAGATGGCCATTAACGTATTTATGTTTTACTCAATACGCATATTCATGTTGTTGCATTTGTAGGGGGATATCCTGATGAAACTATTACTTTTATTTGCAGCGTGCCGTTTTTTATGTGACAACAAGGGGAAGAGGATGGTCCGGTGCATCGGTAGACAGGGTTGGAGCTCACCAGTGGTAAAGGCTTTACTACTGAATGTTTCTGCATTTCGTATTTCTATTGGCCATTATATGTTATTATGTTTTTACATTTAACATTTATAACTTACTATTGAGCTCTGGTATTAAGAAGAACTTCAAGACACCGTCGAGCAACGTGTTTAACATGTTCAACTGCAAGATAACATTAACTAAACATAAAATAATGATGTGTTTTTTTATCAATTTAACAATTTAACACTGACAATAACGTCACAGCTAAGAGTTCAGCATCAATGCTAAAGGATAATATAGTACATGACAACAAAGACATTTTTATCAAACCAGTAAAGTTTATGACAAAATATTTATTGTAAAATTACAAAATGGAGGTTATATATTTTGAATTTTACACTATTTTGAAGATATTTTCTAATGTTTTATGCCTAATATTAATTGAACAAAATTGATGGACACTTTTTAAAAATATGATTGTTAAAAATATACAATTTCAAAGTCATAAGTATACATACATATTAATGAAAGTTCCATAAAAGCATTCGTTATGAATACTCTAAAAGATATGCTTACTGATAGGTCGCCCATTGCTGATTTTCCTAGTTTGAATTTCAAACTGAAATTAGAAAACAAATTTTAAAAAAAAATTAGATAGAAAAAAAAATCTTGTTGTCATGAATTTAAACTGGCATCATAAACAAAATTGCATTTGATTCAATTGGCATTGAAACATGACTGTTTTTCTTTAATACTAAAAACCTAGGTTTGCTTAATTGTGACTGGTTACTTATATAGTCCTAAAGAAAAGGCAATAAAACTGAATGCAGTTATTGCTTGAGCCAGTATAACGTTATGACATTAAGTTGCTTTTTCTCCGATTTTAGTTTGCAGATATCTAAGTAAATACTATAAACTTAATTAGTAAGTAAATCAGTATTCTGTTTTCAGATAACCTTTAACATAGTCTGGGTTTCTGAAACGTCTAATTATCAATTAATTTGTATAAGTACTCGTACAATTGTTTGTTTGTTTGTTTTTGTGTATGCGCTTTTGTATTTTTTACATTACGAAGGTATCACTATTTTCTCAAATGTGGGTCCCGCAAGTAACAAAAATTCATAGCATATGCCATATTACACGTGGTGCTTAACAATAAAATAAAGAAGAGCGGTTCGTCTGGAAATCCAGTTCTGATGCAATGAAAAACAAAAGTTTTGTTTTTTGAATTCATGCAAGAACTTATTTCTTTGAAACGTATATGATCTTAATAAGTATATGGAAAGTGTAAATTCCGTTTAATATATGACAAAGCAACTGGCTTTTTATACAACTAAAGTTAGTATACTACATCAAACATATTAACCTAATTGTCACGTGCATGCCAAATATAGATGTGTAAAGAAATCACTACGTTTTTTGTCCGTTTTTGGTTACTATCCATGCATTATACATACAGCGTTTTACATTACATAATCATTTTTGCAAACATTATTTTCGACAAAACAAGCAAATAACGATAAGCATAGGTGGTATTTAGGGATATGAAGATAAAGTTTACCTAAGCGTGTTGATCTTTGCGTATAGAAGTTCATTACGCATGGATACTTTGGCAGTGGTGAACATCACCTGGTAAAAAAATCAGGAACATAAACTTGGTCAAAGAGACACAACAATTAACACAGGCATTAATCGAACAATAAAAAGAAATAATAGAAATACATGCAGATATTTTTTAAATCACACGCTTGCGCATGATGTTGTATTTGTAACAGGCCGTTTTTATTTGCAGCGTCGCGTTTATGATGATGAATTCGTTCGCATGTAACCTAGTAGGTCTATGCTCCCAGTGGCCGTTTTACTATGACCGTTCCAATGCGGCGATCTTTGGATATGCCAGGTATTTACTATGGTTATTCTTTATATGGTTTATATGTATGTAATACTGACGCAGTATAGTTTGCACTGTTCATAGTTCTGAATGTCTCCCATAGTAGATGCTGTTGCAAAGAAACATTCCGAACATGTGTAATTGCTCAGGTTCATCAAGGGGGATAACTCTGTCATTATTGAAGGCACTAATCTAATCATACATAAGGGACGCTATAATACAGAATTCACTAGAAGCAAAGCAAAGTAATATATATATATATATTGTATTTTTCAAAGGCCGTGAGGATACAAAAATATATACATGGTGATAGTGAATAACAGTTTAATATTATATATTATTATTCTACATATGACTTAAATGTATGTATCTTAATATCATACCGCATCCAGAGAAAACAGGAATGGTTTTTCAGTTTTTCCCGGAAGACTTGCATATATTTCGATTGTTCCAGAGCCATTGATTGCGATACCGGAAGTAGAAATTTTCACCGTAGGAGCAGATCTGCTGGCCATGCGCAATTCAACATGTGCATTCGGATACTTATTGCCGATCTGTAGAAATAAATACAAATAAACTTTTTGAGTAGGATTGCTAGTATTAACAATTGGGCAGTTTCAATATGTACTCACCATGATCAATTATAATCCATTTATTAGATCGTTTAATTTACATCAATAAAGAAATTAAAATGTTCCTGTGTTCCACGTACCTGTGGGATGAGCGTGCTAATACACAGACTTCCAGCACATGTCGTGTTTAACCACCCCCGATATGATGGCGGCAACTGAAGTAAAAAAGGTAACATTGATGAGAACTGATACGAGCCTTGTTAGCTCTATTAAGATGGTATTTATTTAATAAATGACTTTGAAAAAGTGCTGAAAAAGTTCACTGATCTTAGGTTAAGTTAATGTATTAAAATATGCTAATGTTTATAAATGTATCGAACATTAAACGAATATCGAATTACATAGGCATAACATATTAGAATTGCTTTAAATATACATAATAGTAAGCAATATTATAATAAAAATATAAATTTATCAAAAAATACATCTCTGCTGTTTAATAGTAACATGACTATATGGAATATTTAAAATTACATATTGGTGAGAAAAAGACGCATCATTTATGTAAAATATTGTATTTTGTAATGTGGCAATATGCATAACTTAAGTAAATTTTTGGCAATGAAATGTGTAACATTATTTTGAACCGTAATATTTAGGCATTCCCGTTGAAAATCAAAATACGCAAGTATTTATATTGACTGTGCAACGTTATTGTTCCATTTTAAATGGCTCTGTTAAAAGTAAAATTTTATGGAACAGCGTCTCGCGATACCAATACTCAGTTTTCGTTCACGGTAAAATTAAATACAAAAAAAAATGGGTTTAATGTTCCTAACAGCGGTATTGCCACAAACCGCTTCAACAAAGAGACAACTGGTATCAGTATGTATACCTGTGTAGTTGATTATTATGATTAATCTATGTATTGATTAAGTCAATGATGATGTAGTGACTGATGGAGATATATTTTCCATTTTAAAATGTATGGAAGATACTAACATCTTTTGCTTTCAGGTTATAAACAAGAAAGCCATGTTTCTGTGCTACACTTCCTAATGTATTAAACGTATAGTCGGACAGCCATATATCCAACATCTTGTCTTGGGTTCCTGGAAACTGTCCCATCACCGGGGCAACTAATGATGACTCTGTGGTCGGGTCTGTCAACCAGAGAACCTCACCCTGAAAAATGAATGCTACGTGGTAAAACGTGTACTCACAAGATTGAAAACATTATTCAAAACACTATTATATTTGTTCTTCAACCATTAGAAGAGTGACCTCTAAACTCCCATGAATGCGGGCCTTTGTCTAATACATACAGTCATGTTAATGTTATTATTTTATTTTCCAATTAACTAACGTTACGTATTAACTTTATTGATCCAATAATACTCGATTAAACTATTTTAGAAATGATAATTAATGAGTGACTATAAAACACATGGCCAGGTGTGCTGTCCTTGATCAAGACACTTTATCCACATATGCCTATTACTGATTCCACTTAGGAAGGTTCCGAGCGTGCTTTGTATAAGTTTTCGAATCAATTGAAAATAAATGAGTTTCAGTTAATAAAAATAGATAATATCAACGTTGTAATGCCACGTCTTCTGCTTGAATAAGCTCTATTTACGTTGTTTATTGTAGCCGACAGAAAGAAGATTTAATGAAGAGTTATTATAATTGGTATATTTGATTTACAAACCTTGTGGTATGTTTCCATATATCTGGATGTAAACAGGGGCTTCTTTTTCAGCCTATAGTCCAACAGAAAGTGTTTGAGAAGTGTAGCAGTAACTGTAAAAGGAATAAGAAATACATATATATGTATATAAGGTATATGTCGAACAAGTGACACAGCCGGCACATCAATACATGACTCGAATCACCACCTTGGAATGGTCAGCACATCAATACATGACTCGACTCACCACCTTGGAATGGTCAGCACATCAATACATGACTCGACTCACCACCTTGGAATGGTCAGCACATCAATATATGACCCTCACCGCCTTGGAATGGTCAGCACATCAATACATGACTCGACTCACTACCTTGGAATGGTCAGAACATCAAAACATGACTCGACTCACCACATTGGAATGGTCAGCACATCAATAAATGACTCGACTCTGCACCTTGGAATGGTCAGCAGGTAAGCCGCCACTGGGGAACTTTTAACTTATTTTTCGGGTGACTCCTTGGAACCGGAGCAGCAGAGCAAAACAAATAAAAAAGCCGGTTCAGTTTATTGACTCATGGTCATTGGGTTGATGGAACACATGACACCTCTCATGCCCCTTTCATTATATTTAATGAATTTTGGATGACTTAGCATACACTACATTTATCAGCTACTACAACTAAATGACACCTTCAAACTTAGGAAACTAGCTGCATATATCCATTTTATTTTGGTACGAAATGAATCACAATTATAATAGAAAAGAAATATTTCCACATAAATTGTATGCCATATTTCATTTCATATTTTGACACTACTAAATGTTTGTAAATAATGATATGTATTTTGGGCCGGAGGCCTCTATTTACGAAATAAAGGATTTGTATTGTATTGTATTGTATTGTACATGAGCAAATAAAATATTTATTTCCGTTCTCCAAAATTATTTCAATGTACACAATAGCTGTGAGTGAAGTTCGGCAGTATGTAAAGATAGATAAGTAACAATCAAAACGGATGTTGAGACGGGTTTAAACTAACCAATGAATAAATGTTGAACAGAAAAGACTGTTATTACAAACATCAAAAAGAACAACGCGGCGAAAACATATAACCTACAGGAAATGTAGCAAACAAAGGACATATCTATCAACGTAATAGGGAAACGGTCATTATAAATAAGTATTATAAAATGAGCATAAATAAAGAAAAAGTGACGAAAGGGGCCACATCTTCAGTACTGTCAGTAGCAACTGAAGAGCTGAAATCAGGTTAACAGGTGCATCCAACCTAGCTCTTCCCTCGTAAAACATTTTCATACTGATAATATTGAGTACAATATATCAATGAAAGATACGCTTGAACTTGTGCCACTGCCTGAAAAAGATTCAACAACCAGAAATGCAGTTGACATGACATAACATAGTTCATATTTATATATTTACCGCGTAATTTTCCCAGTTTCTTCTCTGCGTCTTCATTGATTGTCTTTTCTCCTAGTTTGCACAGCTAAACAAACATAAGAAACGAAAAGTTTTTTTACATTTTCTTCCATTCATCCGCTTTAATTTGATATTTAGACAGTTATCTAAATATTCCGCAAATATGTAATTCATTAATAAACCACTTTCATAACTTTTTTAATTTTCATACCTGTCTGAAGCAAATTGTATCTTTGCATATACATGCATGTTCATAGTCATAGTAAGTTTAACTACATACACACCAAGAAGATAAATCAGTGTAACAAATGGATTTAGAACAATATATACTAAATAAGTACGATCAAATGATGTGTATATAGATTGTTTGCAGTTTTAAACGGTCAGTAAACTGCTTTGATACTATTAATTATGTAAGAAAAAAAAATATTAAAAAAATAACATTATCGTTATTTACATTTGTTGTTATTCGACCTGTGGTTAAAAAAAGACATTACTGATGCCCCATATAAAGTATACTGAACTAAAATTCAAATTGTTCTGTGAACATACCCAGAAAATGTTTTTGAAAATGCTTCTCTGGGCCTTGCTAAGTCTAATAATACTAAAAGTGATACTAGTTAACGCATTTTTTTTTTTTTTTAAAAATTAAAGTTGGTTTTATAAAATATCTTTAAATAATAGTTTTCTTGTATTTGGAGTTTTGGATAATTAATTGTGTCAATGGTCAATAAAAATGCGAAATTTAAAAATAATCTGATACAAGATGCAAGATTTAGACGATTTTAAAACGACATACCCGATTATTTCACACCAAAATGTATGTGTTTTAATTTGGCGATTTTTTAAAAATTAGAGGATGGTCCAACTTAACTGGGTGTTATAAAAACAGTTTTACAATAAGTTTGATGTTGAAAGAACATAATTAGATTCTTTAATCGATTAATAAGAACGTTATAAAAAATACAAAGTTTTGAAAAAAATAAGTTTTCAGGAAAAACCTGTCATTTTATAAATATGCGTTTTTCAAATGTAGATTAAAACATATGTTAATATTGCTTTTAGAACATATTGTCCATACTGATTGGCATACAGTAGCAAAGTAGCTAAAAACTTGTTTTTAAAAACTAATATAACATTTTAATATATATGGGAAATAAATGGTTGTTAATCTATGCTGTGGTGTATAGAATAAATCATATACACAGTTATGCAAGTTATATCATAAACTACCTACATCTTTGTCTAACAACGGTTTAATCATGTCCCCAAGTTTATGACGGAACAAGTTATAAATCCATGCCAGTCCACCGCGGAAGTTAAAATCGACATTTCCTACAGAACTGGAGCAATGTCTGGATGTTATGTTCGGTCGGCCATTTGCATCTTTGTCTGCAAAAGGTTAATGTAAACACTGACCTTATAATAACTACAAAAGGATCTTTTTACAGTGAATATATATATTTTATATATATATTTTGGGAATTTCATATTTTCGTTGCAATTACTATTTCAAAAAATCTGCTCTAAATTGCACGTTGCACGAACTAAACAAATTAAATTCTATCTAAATGATATGTTTTTACTGTTTGACATGTAAATAGAAACTCGAACTACATGTTCTTGTGAATGTTTGTGTCAAAAAGTCAAAAAGTACCTTAATACAATTACAACTCTGTAAATGAACATGAAAAATGTCAGTCACGATATTGTCGCTTGAGACTGTACGGGAGCATAAGACCTCGCTTTTTTGTCGTCGTAATACTATACAAAAAGCCGGTTAATTCATTTTATTAATTTATTTCGATCACACAAATTATTCTTATCTAGATAATAACTAAACATGATTTACCGATATTGATTCCAAGGTTGAAACTGACACCGGAAATTTCAGCATCAAAACTCCCGTTTAGCCATATTGACCTGCAAGTACAACGAGTCAAAAATGAAAAAAACTGGTCTACTGAAAATCAGATTACCATTTAACTCCAACTGTTCGAAAATTAAAACTATTTGTTAAATGTTCCCCCTCGTTTATATTGCTTTTTTGAACATTGTTCAAATGATGCAATCCACTTAAATAGTGTCTATATTGCAGAAATGGTGTAAATGTACATCCAAATAATAACAATACTTCAAACAATACTACATGTATGAAAATATATCTATCTATGGATATCTCACCTGGAGCTCGAATTATACAAACTTCCAAAGTATAAGATGTGAAGTTAAGAAAATATATAAATACGACATCATCTTAAGTTCTTAACAACACGTTTACTTCTTTAAAAAGAATCCAAAGGACATGTCACCAAGCTTGTTTAAAAGAGTTGATTTTGATAAAATAGGTGAAAGGTAAACGGCATGTCCAACAAATGACCATCAGTAAAATAGGTGACGGATACACGTAATGTCCAACAAATGACCATCAGTAAAATAGGTGACGGATATACGACATGTCCAACAAATGACCATCAGTAAAATAGGTGACGGGTACACGGCATGTCCAACAAATGACCATCAGTAAAATAGGTGACGGGTACACGGCATGTCCAACAAATGACCATCAGTAAAATATGTGACGGTAACACGACATGTCCAACAAATGACCATCAGTAAAATTAACTTTGAAAAAATTAAACGTGCGTATTCACGTTAACATATTGCAATACGATTAAATTATTCCCCCCAACGAATAATTTGATTTAATGTATCCAGCATGCTAGCATGCCTGTCACATGAATACAATATCAATCAATTTACATGAAATATAACATGTAATTTATGACAGGACTACGTTCGGGTCACGTAAACAGCAAACGTATTTTACGGTCTGTTTCTCTAAAACGCGTAATTCGTGCTACTTTGAAGGTGAGGATGTGCTTAGGAAAATACATAAACTAGCCTAAAGAAACGTTTTGTGAAGTCTTATGTAGGTTGGTGAAACAAACCTCTTGGGATTTTTACTAAAATACTGCGACATTGTTAATTATAAAGGAGCAAGGTCCCTATAACGATAACTTTTATATTTTAGAATTGACAGGTTACTATCTTAAAGTTTTAATGAATGGTTACTTCATATAAAGTGCAATGAAATGTCTCAAATTATAGGCAGCACTTCTACATGTATATGTTAAAATCATCGACTGTTCGTTTACTAGCGAACCTTACACAGGAGCGTCTGAGAGGTAGTCGGATAATAAACATAATATACTGGTGCATGGTAACAAGATAGACTCCGTAAAATTATTGTTTTCAAGAACAATTTCTTTATATTTGAAAAAACAACTCAGTTTATACTTTTTAAATCTATGATACCATTCTTTTGAACGTATCGTTCTATAAAACAATACGATAGTGTTATAGTTATAAGACCTCTACTGAAGACTGTATTGTTATTTAGACCTTGCTTCCTATTGGATTAATACATATGCACATACTTACGGCTAACAGATGCAGGAGTGTAATAAACCGATAACGTGTATTGATATATCTCGGTATTTTCCGTATTTAACTCGGCTTTTATAGGTAAAATACCGAACTACTTTCCGAATTGCCAATAGGTAAAATGTCGGTAATTCATATGATGACTAATGGAAATCAAATAACCAGAAAAAATCAATGGTTAATTTACCAGTTTTATGAACGTTGTGATAAAAAAAAAACTTACATTCCTCACATTACATATAGTTTTAAACTCGTTTAATTAATTCAATGATAAATGAACACTCGTGTCAAACCCTCTCTGTATTTCTTTTTGACGCAACTTTTAAAAAAGCAAACTTGTTCTTTGACACAGGATTAAAACAACAAAGATAATACGTCTGAAATAATATTCAAGTGACACGTGACAAGTTAAATAAAAAATTTCTTTAACAATATCTGTAAATATATGTACAGTTTGAACGTAATGAATTAACAGAACCCAATAAACATGCCGATGATTAATTTTGCAGCTATTCTGGACGGGAAATAACTCTTGTAAATGATTGAAAGTTATACTTTCCCGCCTTTTTGTGATGATCTGGACAAAACGTTCTTAACGCTTTTTTTTAATTTGGCCAATCTATACCAGTATGGTAGAAAAAGATTCAAGAATTTTTTAAAAACTCGCTATTTTTTTTATAAAAAAAACACACTGTTATTAATTTCAAAACAAAATGAAGTTACGAAGTGTAATTACATGGAAATTATTATTCCAATATGGTTATATGTTCGTAGAAAGAGTCCTCCGTTGCCAAGAGGTATAAGGCATCGTCTCAATGTTTAGGTTCGAGTCCCGCTCACTCCAAACACTAAATTTGATAAATGATAATATTTGCCGGCTACTTGCGGAGGGACGGTGTTCTACTCAGATTCATTCTGAGACCTACCTCTACCAATATAACCTGATGTGTTGAAAATGCTCATAGATTAATTTGATGTATTAAAAAAATAATAAAACAATGCAAGATTTGTATATGTTAATCTAAATATGAATACTACCATATCTTATAGCTGAAAACTCCTGCGACTTTTATAAACGCATCTGTCGCCTTCCAGTCCAGTCCTTGCCCTGAGACAAAACTGATATCACTACTTTGTGGATTGAACTTGGTAACATGTATGCTGAAATAAAGAACAGTTGTTATATAATATACACGTTAGACTGCTGGTGTGAGAGTCAGTAATATTTGATGAACAGATTCGTCGAAAGTACTGAACGTAGAAAGAAAAGAAATAGAAACAATATGTAAAAATACGGTGCTACTTTATACAGCTGCCAGACGGCATGTAAGACTTCTGTGGGCCGGACATATCTGATAAAAGGATTCGTTGGAATTATAAAAACTTGAAAGAAATGAAACAGAAACAATATGTAAAAATACGGAACGACTTTATACAGCTGCCAGACGGCATGTAAGACTTCTGATGGCAGGTCATATCTGATGAAAGGATTCGTTGGAATTATAAAAACTTGAAAGAAATAAAACAGAAACAATATGTAAAAATACGGAACGACTTTATACAGCTGCCAGACGGCATGTAAGACTTCTGTGGGCCGGTCATATCTGATAAAAGGATTCGTTGGAATTATAAAAACTTGAAAGAAATGAAATAGAAACAATATGTAAAAATACGGAACGACTTTATACAGCTGCCAGACGGCATGTAAGACTTCTGTGGGCCGGTCATATCTGATAAAAGGATTCGTTGGAATTATACAAACTTGAAAGAAATGAAACAGAAACAATATGTAAGCAATACGGAGCGACTTTATAAAGCTGCCAGACGGCATGTAAGACTTCTGATGGCCGGTCATATCTGATAAAAGCATAGAAAAGAACATCAAGGAAATAGGAAAAACGGAATCGAAGAATGGAGCGACTTAATATCATTGGTATGGGTGATTGTTTAATAGTATTAAGTATCTGCTGCTTAATGAAGAAACGTCATTTACCCCTTGACTTCGTACTGATTACCCTTTTGGTCTGGAATTTTGATATTCAGAACAGTTTTCTTCAGTGCTTGATTGGCAACTTCATTTGCTGAAAAAAATACAGAAGCTAGTCACATGATCGAAATGCCGTAACTACTAAATACTTGATTACTTTTCTTTTTTTTTACATAAATGGGAGGGAGAATTCGTTTATACGCAGCTTTAAAATGAAGTTGAATGTAAACTATGAGATTATGTCGTGTGTTACTGACGTCCTTACTCCAGCAGCAGTATTTATAACAAAAACGCGTTTTAGTTTATATATATTAAATAAAGCTATGCATATAGATCTGAAAACAATAATAAAACAATGCTATGTTTGAGTTTACATGTTTAATGCTGATACAGAGGTTTGAACCTTACTTTATGTGAAAAGGTTTGACAGACATTTATGAAAGAAAGGTTCTCAGACTTTTTCCACAGACAAAACTGGATGACACATGTAACAATAAATCGTGACAAAATATAGTTTTGAATTTGTTGTTTTTGTATTTGTTGTACCAATAACAACCTTTATCACTGCAAGTATTAAGAGTTTAATACGGGAACACGGAGTAACTATTTTAGAGGGATTGCCAAGGTTGAATGACACATAGGATAAATGATTGTCAACGTTGAATGACACCTAGGATAAATGATTGCCAAAGTTGAATGACACATAGGATGAATGACTGCCAACGTTGAATGACACATAAAATAAATGATTGTCAAGGTTGAATGACACATAAGATAAATGATTATCAAGGTTGAATGACACATAGGATAAATGATTGTCAAGGTTGAATGACACATAGGATAAATGCTTGCCAAGGTTGAATTACACATAAGACAAATGATTGTCAAGGTTGAATGACAAATAGGATGAATGACTGCCAACGTTGAATGACACATAAGATAAATGATTGTCAAGGTTGAATGACACATAAGATAAATGATTATCAAGGTTGAATGACACATAGGATAAATGATTGTCAAGGTTGAATGACACATAGGATAAATGATTGCCAAGGTTGAATTACACATAAGACAAATGATTGTCTTGTCAAGGTTGAATGGCACATAAGACAAATGGTTGTCAAGGTTGAATGACACATAGGATGAATGATTGCCAACGTTGAATGACACATAAGACAAATGATTGTCAAAGTTGAATGACACATAGGATAAATGATTGCCAAGGTTGAATGGCACATAATATAAATGATTGTCAAGGTTGAAAGACACATAAGATAAATGATTGCCATGGTTGAATGACACATAAGATAAATGATTGTCAAGGTTGAATGACAATAGGATAAATGATTGCCAAGGTTGAATGACACATAAGACAAATGATTGTCAAGGTTGAATGACACATAAGATAAATGATTGCCAAGGTTGAATGACACAGATGATGACACAGAAGATAAATGATGCAGAACCATTGAAATGGTTACTTATATTCCGATTCGATATTACGCTGTTTAAAGTTTGACTGAGTACATATCACATATCACGTTTTACAAACAATTCAATTCACCCCTATATACATGTAATCTACAATTGATGTTTGTTCTTTATTCTATTGTAAATAAAAAAAAATGTTTAACTGTTTGTTCAATTGAAAGAAATTAAACTTACATTTTATTGTTTGTCAACCTCTGCCCTAACAAAATATGAAGGGAAAAGTAGGGGTCATGTTTCATCGAAGAGATTTTTTGTTCAGTGTGTACACTGTTGACAAAGTGATAGTAGACCTCAGAAATTCATACACCAATTTCAAAGCGTCATTTGTTTTCCTAAATTCGCAATACAAAAATGTTCAAAATACATAAAAAATGCATATACATTTAAATCTTGAATTTTTTATTAGACCAACCCTTACCGAAATTCCTATATCCGCATATCAACAATACATGCATGTTACGTGATTGTATTATATATAACAGAAAACTCTATAAAGACGCTATTCCATTTGTCCCTGATCCAGGATCCGTGTCCGTGAAGCGTGTTAGTTTTCGTATCCGCGTTCATGAAAATCGCTCATCTAGAAAAATACTTTGGCACATTCTATTCTTCTTTGATCCGTGCCCGTGTCCGTATCAACGTCCGTGAGCTGTTTTTCACGAAAACGGACCAGTCACGGATGACACGTTGACCAGAAACATGGCTTTAAAAAAAGCTACATTGGCAAGAATCTGTTAAAAACGTATTGATTAGGTGAGGACCTTGCTAAGTACTCAGTTTAAAAATATATTCTGATTTTTTTCTTAACAGGGTTCAAGCTCCTTAACTAAATGTTTGTATGTACAATTTTGTAGTTTTTTTTTTAATTACTGAGCATATTCACGAACTGTGTTTGTATTTTACAAATCATCATAGATACATAAAACCTGGGTTTTTTCAAGGAACAAACAATTTCCAAAGTATAACACACAAATGAAAAAACTTCACGGAACCGATATGGGTTTTTTTTCCTGGATATATGGAATAAGTTTCTGTTCGTCCGTGATACGTGATGCGTGTTTCGTCCGCTATGCGTCGTCCGTCCATGACGCGTTCTCGTGAAAATCTCTCATAAAGAAAATATGTTGGAGCATTCCATTCGGCTTGATCATGATCTTGATTATTTAAAATGCAGGGCCATATGACATGCGAGCACCACGAACATACAGAAACCTACAGCCGAAGCAAGGTTAGCGACAAAAACAGTTGCTCCATTCGTTTTGGAAATTACTTCAGCGGCAATTCAATTTCAGTCCCTTACAGCAGATGGGATAAACTAAACTTGAAACTATCTACTTTTACATAAGAAACAACAAATGGAAGTCCATTCCCACTGCGGAACTACCTCATTGATAGGAATGTTAGCCCTACCATTTTGATGTTTGTACAAGATAATTAACCATACTTCTATTTTATGTTGCTTAAAGGATTTCCAAGCTATTTTTACCGTATTCGTCATGCCACCTGGTTCACAATTGCAGTCCAAAACAGAATTAAGCATACTCGAAAACTGGCCTAACTAAATCCATACACGAGTACGCTGTTTCTTTGACCTTTGTGGGACAAGATACCTTTCTCCTTAGAACAACATCTTAGGTACTGTTTGCCTTCAAACATATACCACTCATGTGAGTATTCCATTTAAGATCATTTGTAATGGTCACCCCAAAGTCATTGACAGAGTTAACATTCTCCAGTAGTATATTCGAGTGTATAGGACGAAGGATCATAACACATTTTCTTTCTAGACAACCCCGTGGGATTACATTTCTTTGACTGAAACGTCATGTCCCATTTGCGAGTTCATAAAACTAAACTATCAATATCTTCTTGTTTATAGTAACCTGTTCCATCACCATTTTTTTACCTATAACAAACACAGTAATCTGCAAAGAGACGAACTGTTGTATCTACGGTTTTGACCATGTCATTAATATACAGGGACAACAAATGGACATAAACGCTTTCTAAATATCAATTAGGATATTGATATGCACCATCAGCTCCATTTCTAAAACTTTAATTAATCAGTACCGCCATGTTTTGCACCTATCACTTATTCGACACAATTGTATACATCACATTTACGCATAAACATTTGTTGAACTTAAAATGGTTCATTAAGATTTAATTTCTTTCAAAATCATTTCAACATCGTTGTAAGTTATAGTCCGCTAAATGTTCGGGATCATTAGTTTTTTAATGCAGTACAGTTGGCTTTATGTTTAAATACGTTTTAAACGCGCATATTATAGATGAGTACTTTGTACTCTTGGGCAGTTAATTCAGTGGATAGCAACAGAAATAAACTTAAAAAAAACAAACATTTCTTACAAGTTTTGCCATTGTGTGATTAGCAATTAGCGAGCTATGATAGGTATATTGTACAACTAACACAGTTATGTTTAAACTACATTTAGTATATGTAAACTAACGATGTACCGCCTTTTCAACCATGTGTAAGACGTATGCCCCTTTCAAGAACAGATATTCTGTTTGCCTCATTTAAACATATAACTTTAAAAATAGAGTTGAGTGAACTTTTATAACATTTAGATAATATTCCCTATGTTTCTTTAGTCAATAACAGAAATTAAATGGTTATGAAACTCCATAGCATCGCCCAATAGACACAATCTTATTATTAACTTACCGTATTTCAGTCCCTTTGCTGTGATTCTGGCTTTAAATCCTGGATTGTTCGCTTCGGCGAAACACAAAACAACAATCAACAAACACAGACAGTAAAGTGACCTCTCCATCGTGCCGATCGTCCTGAACTAAAATTAAATATAGTCGATATTTATATGCAATGTGGACAAATGTGAAAAATAAGATAATGAGCACAAAATATGCTTCCTTCCTTTATGTTTCTTGTTGCTTGATTATCTGGAAGATTATTCTTGTTTAACTGCTTAACCATTCGTCCGTGATCCATGATCCTTGATGCGTAGCCTTGTCCGCTTCCGAGGAAGTGGCTCATATTCCATTGGTCTGATATCCGTGATCCGTGTCCGTGAAGAGGTTTTAATTAGGGGAACTACATTTTTGCCGGTATTAGGAGACACACTGTTTAAAATTGATTTTCTCATGTTACACATCAGATATATGAGTATGAGTGTGGAGCTAATACACGCCAAGTACCTGCATCTTTATATTCAAAACATTACAAACAGATAGTTTTATAACGTTTTTTTGAACATACAAATTATTCTTAAAAGTTGTTTAAATATGTTCAGTCTTTTTTCTCACAGTTGATCACAAATCTGCAAGAAATTACTCAATAAGCAGTATGACCAAAGAGCAGTATGACCAACGAGCAATTGGCAGTATGGCCAGTCAGTGAGCAGTATGGCCAATTAGCAGTATGACTATTCAGCAGTATGGTCAATGAGCAGTATGGCCAATGAGCGGTATGACCAATGAGCAGTATGACCGATGAGCAGTATGACTGATGAGAGTAAGTCCATTCAGCAGTATGGTCAATGAGCAGTTTGGTCAATGAGCAGTATAACCAATGAGCAGTATGGCCAATTAGCAGTATGGCCAGTGAGCAGTATGGCCAGTGAATAGTATGACCAGTGAGCAGTATAGCCAGTAAGCAGTATGACCAATGAGCAGTATGACCATTCAGCAGTATGGCCAATGGGCAGTATGACCAATAAGCAGTATGACCATTCAGCAGTATGGCCAATGAGCAATATGGCCAATGAGTGGTATGACCAATGAGAAGTATGACCGATGATCAGTATGACCGATGAGCAGTAAATCCATTCAGCAGTATGGTCAATGAGCAGTATGGTTAACGAGCAGTATAATTAATCAGCTGTTTGGCCAATAAGCAGTATGGCCTGTGAGCAGTATGGTCAGTAAGCAGTATGACTAGTGAGCAGTATGGCCAGTGAGCAGTATGACCAGTGAGCAGTACGGTCAATGAGCAATTGGCAGTATGGCCTGTGAGAAGTATGACCAATGAGCAGTATGACCATTCAGCAGTATGGCCAACTAGCAGTATGGCCAATGAGCAGTATGACCAATGAGCAGTATGATCGATGAGCAGTATGACTGATGAGAGTAAGTCCATTTAGCAGTATGGTCAATAAGCAGTATGGTCAATGAACAGTATAACCAATGAGCAGTATGGCCAATTAGCAGTATGGCCAGTGAGCAATATGACCAATAAGCAGTATGACCATTCAGCAGTATGGCCAATGAGCAGTATGGCCAATGAGCGGTTTGGCCAATGAGCAGTATGACCGATGAGCAATAAGGCCATTCAGCAGTATGGTCAATTAGCAGTATGGTTAATGAGTAGTATAACTAATCAGCAGTATTGCCAATATGCAGTATGACCAATGAGCAGTACGGCCATTCAACAGTGTGACCAATGAGCAGCATGGCCAATTAGCAGCGTGGCAAATGAGCAGTCTGGCCAATGAGCAGTATGGCCAATGAACAGTATGGCCAGTGATCAGTATGACCAGTGAGCAGTATGACCAGTGAGCAGTATGACCAGTGAGCAGTATGGCTAGTGAGCAGTATGGTCAATGAACAGTATTGTCAATGAGCAGTATGGCCAGTGATCAGTATGACCAGTGAGCAGTATGGCTAGTGAGCAGTATGGTCAATGAGCAGTATTGTCAATGAGCAATATAACCAATGAGCAGTATGACCAGTGAACAGTATGGCTAGTGAGAGTATGATCAGTGAGCAGTAAGGCTAGTGAGCAGCATGGCAAATGAGCAGTATGACCATTCAGCAGTATAACCAATGAGCAGTATGACCAATGAGCTGTATGGCTAGTGAGCAGTATGGCCAATGAGGAGTATGACCAATGAGCAGTATGGCCAGTGAGCAGTATGACTGGTGAGCAGTATGACCAGTTAGCAGTATGGCTAGTGAGCAGTATGGCCAATGACGAGTATGGCCAATGAGCAGTATGGCCAATGAGATGAGTTGTATGACCAATGAACAGTATGGCCAATGAGCAGTCTGGCCAATGAACAGTAAGACTATTCAGCAGTATGACCGATGAGCAGTATGACCAGTGAGCAGTATGGCCAATGAGCAGTATGACCAATTAGCAGTAAGACCACATGATGATGTTACATATTTGATATAAAAGCACACGCATATAACATTCTGTTTGACATGCATTTATCGGCAATCACCTGAAATCTACAGTGTGACTTTGAAAACGCTTGATAATGTCACGTGTAATTTCCTTGCTTACACTAACCTAATTATACCACTTACTTACTCGGAAGACACAGTTTACACAAAAATAAAACTGGATATTCCATATATAATCTGCCATGTCCGGAAAAAAGTTGTTAAACCCAATTCAAAAAAAGTTTCAAAGAGCGTTTGGCATTAGTCTAATAATTGAAACAAAGCACTGGTCAGACAATTCAATAATTACTTTAGTTTGTAAGAGTAATTGTCTAATTTATATTTTGCAATATTGTATCCCTCACCTTTACACGCATAGTGCATAGCCAAATTGAAGATTATGTGTACTTTTTAATGTACAAATAAAATGAATAACATAAGTTATTGTTGGTGCAGAGTGTAATAAACTCATAATTTTGATATTAACCTGGTGTAATACTGTCATGTATCTCTACCGCGTCAACGTGCAGCGGACTTGTCCGAACTTATCAATAACCTCGATTTGTGGTGTTCTTCCCGGACGTTACGTCATACTATGACTGACGGAAACTAATACGCGCGTTTTTTCTCATCCTGATAGAGCTGATGTGTAAAATAAATAGTAATGTAGATCTACCATTTACCTGAGATGTGTGATACAAAGAATCTTGCATTCGTGCCCATTTATTTTTTTAATCCTTAAAACTCGTTGGCAAAATTGATATGATGCTCGGCCGAGCCTCGCATAATAAATGTTGCCAACTCGTTTAATAAATTCAATAATAAATAAGCATTCTTGTAAGATTCTCCATTTATTATTGTCAAACCAGTCATGTTTCCAGTTACAGAGTCTTCTGAGTACAGTTATACTTATCTGGGTTCAGTTCAATAATCAGGGAGGAGAACAACTAAAGTGAGATCGGACTAGTCAGCGAAAACAATATTATATACAGTCATGTAAGTGATTGTCACATGTTGTATTATGATATTGTAGACTGATGTAACATATATTATCAATATTAATGAAGCACATGCACGGTTGACATTTCCTACTATTGATAAATATCAATTGAACCCGGTATGTGACCCGGATCCAGTAAAGTAGTCTGATTGTACCGGATTATGTAGAAGTTGCTGTCAGCTAAACACCGAACAGGAAAATTCTCGTGATCCAGCTAGATACCAAACATGCCCCATTTTCACTTAACATCTCAATTTGAGATTATCTTCAGCCCAATTTGTTTAATTGTTATAACTTTATTTACATTGACCATTTAGCACGTTACCATAAACCATGGAAATCTGTGTGGTCATTTAAATGTTTGATGAGTTCAAGTAGTTGTTCATTGGAAATTAGATTTCTGGGTTGAGGAAAATCTCAGCGTGATATGTTTAGCGGAGTCGGGCCCAGGGCATTTCCCTTGTCCAAAAACTCCACCTGTCATTGGTTAACTTCCTTCCATAAAGGCTTATATTCGCTGTTAGACGACACATATTACAATTCCACATGTAAAAGAACAATAGAAAAAGAATTTGTAAATCAACAAGGTAAAAATAAAATATTTGATAGCATCCTGAAAATACATGCAAATCTGACCGTTTACAATGACAACGGTGAGAATAAATCGGATTAATAAGACTATCGTCCAATCACACAATTACCAGCTATTATCACTTTTTTTTTAGAAATTACTTCATATAAACCTAAATACATGGATACAAAATAGAGGTAAACAGTTCCTAAATCAGCAACAACATGTCTACCAGAAATAATGTTTCCTTCAATTTGCAGAAGCGATCCTCCACAATACTGTGCAAAACGACAAAGACAACTTTGCTACTCTTGACATAATGCAGGCCTTTGGTATTAAAAGATGATTGCCTGGGGTCTTCTACAAAATGTCAAATCATGGTATTCAGGGTCAAAATGTTGTCCTTACTTGCAGACGCTCACACTGATTTGCCCAGCTGTGTAGTTGTCAATGGTAAACAGTCCATTTTCATTGAAGTACCGCAAGGGATCCGACAAAATGGGTATATAGTTTATCTATAGATGATCTACTTAATGATCTATAGTCCAGTAACCATCACACAACTGCCTTATGTCAGAGAACGGAAACAAAACGCTTGCAGACGACATAGCACTGTGTGCCAAACTTTCATTAAACACAAGTATGTTGAGCATTATCTACTTGTATACCTGTATTTACAGATACAATATAAGCCATGGTATCTAAAAAGTGTAATTATATTTGCTAATAAATCAAGAATTCAACCGGAAATGCATCTTTTGTTGGAACCAAACATAATAAGCCATACAAGACACAGCTGGGACACCTTAGATACACAAATAGAACGCCTTAGAGATAATGAAACACAAAAAGAACGCCTTAAAGACACAAATAGAGCATAAACATGTAAGGTAAGAGACACAATTAGAACGCCTTTGAAACACACATACAACATATATACGAGTATGTACGAGACACAAATAAAATGCATTAGAGACACACCTTGTAGACACAAATAAAACATAATAATATTATATATATATATATCTATTAAGGATGTCACAGCTCAAACAATATTGAACGAGTACACACATTGTATTGTAAAAAAAACGTACAACAGAAAATGATTTTGGTATATTAGGAATAATGAGTCTAATAAATCTAAGATATTACAGAATGGTTAAATATTGGTTCAAAATTCTGAATAGCAGAGAAAACTGAAATTTACCCAAGTAAAATTTCTTGGATATCATTAGTACGTAACCTGTTATCATCTTTGGGCCAGGGTTTATAATGTCTGACTTTCACAGGGTGTTGGTGTTGTAAATATTTTCTTAAGTATATTTAATCAGACGAAAATTCACAATGGCAAGATTTATTAGAGAAATTATCGCTTTTGATTATCAATTCTTTCTTAAATGCATAAATGTACCCAAGTTTAGGATATCAATGACTAGATTAACTGTATCATCGCACCATCTTAAGTTTGAATCTGGTAGATGTCATAGACCTAGAGGTATACGATTTGAAGATAGAAAATGCAATTCTTGTCACATAATTGAAGATGAGTATCATTTTATTTTGGAGTGCTCGGTACATGTAGCTTTACGTAGAACATTTATAAATAAATACTTTTGGTGTCTGCCAAATATGTACAAACTGATATATAACTTTTAAGCAGTAAAGAGGATAAAGTTGTTAGAAATTTAAGAATACGTGTATATATATTTAAATTATTTGAAAAGAGGAACAGCATTGAAAATGCATAAACATGGTTGTATGTGTTTACTGTGTCTCTTGACTTAAAATATATTTGATATATATATACGTACAAAATATATGTGTATGTATGTGGATATTTATATGATATATATATGTAGGTTAATGCTTTGTTATGGTATGATTTATTGTATGCATAAATACAGCGTTAAACATGTTGATATTAAGTATTTAAAATTAATTTGTATTATTTTCTAAATTCATTCTGTAATATTAATGTTCGTATGTAGACATTTTGATTTTTGCTTTAAAAAAGGTTAGAAATTACAACAGGCTTGTATATAAACATCTCGTACTTTCTCCGTATTTCCCTTGTTTTTTTTGTGTTTTTTCCGAATATTGATATTTGAATTTTTATTAAAATTTAACCTCGCACTGAAATTTGTATTTGATAGGTATATATGTTTTGTATGCATGCATGCAGACATATTTGGCTATGTATACATGATATTGATCTTTATTTTTGCATGATACTTTTCTTTTAAAAAAATGTTACAATATACAATCTTTGTTACGTCATGTATGTAAATGTATTTCTGTTTTGTTTATGTTTACACGGGTCTATGACCTATTGAATTGCAAAATAAAATGGTTCTGTTGGTTCTATTCTATAAGAGACACAAATAGAACGACTTAGAGACACACATAAAACATACAAGAGACACAATAAAACGCCTTTGTAACAATAAAAAACATAAGAAATACAAAAAGAATGAATGAATGGCACGTCGACATATGAAAAGATCATTTTCCGCGCGCAAATGTTACATATAGAAACCCTTGGAGACACAAGAGACACAAATAAAACCCTTTTGAGATGCAAATAAAACTAATAAGAGACACAAATAGAACGCATTAGGAACATAAATTGGCCATATTTGGAGACATACATAAAAAGAGTCAATGTACGAGGGGTGATCATTATGAAGTGTCTTCGCATGATTTTCTCGAACGTACTGTCTATAAAACCACTTGCTCATGCATCGATAGACTCAGTCAATATCTATGTATTGATACCAAATATGTATATGTTTGGACTATTATTAGCATAAAAATATCAGTTTGAAAATGGTCAGTAATAGACCATTGTGTTTAATTATGATGGTAAACGCTATGAATTATCTGCTGAAATTAGGGGGTATATAAAAGTTTGCTCTAAACTTGGATACAAATGAACAACCATTTTTAGTGAAAAAGTGGACATTTATGGGGATATTTGTCATCATATAGGATAATTTGCAGGTTGGTGCGGCAATTTGTAGAATGTTGACGGTCTGTTGAAACTGACGCTAAATCTGGTTGACGAGTGAGCAAAAGTACAAAGGTATATAGGTATACCGTTCGGGACTAGGATCACTCATAGCTCGTGCGGAAAAGTTCAGCTCCTTTTGACATTCAAGCTTAGAGAGATTTCTACAAGATGGATTCCACGTTTGCTAACCAAAGAACAGAAGGGCACAAGGGTAAAATTTGCCAAAAAAAAAATGAAAATCTATTCGAAATTTGATAAAAGGAAGTTTTCAAGCATTGTCACTGGCGACGAAACGTGGATACTCGTTTACGAACCACATCGGAAAGCTAGCATCAGTCTATAGGCAACGGAAGGTGCGAAAAGATCATGCATAGCCAAGACGACAATCAGTGGACCATTCACGTTGCTGTGCCAAAAGGCAAAGGAGTCAATGTTAAATTATATTGTGATAAAGTAATAAAGAAACTTAAAAGATATTTTCAAAAGAGACGGCTCAAATCAGAAATGAAGCATATGAAACTTCTACATGACAATGTTCCAGCTCACAAATCCGCAACTGTATTACAGTTTCTCGACCATGAACGAGTGGACGTGCTACCTCACCCCCTTACTCCCCAGATTTAGCCCCATGTGACTTCTTCCTCTTCCCTCTTGTGAAAAAAAGATACTCGCAGGATGAAAATATTCAAGCCGCCAATCACTGGCTCTGCACTATTCCAGTGCCTAAAAAGACTATTGTAACACATGAAAATGTGGATCAAACGTCTGAATATTTGTGTTGAATACCGTGGAGAGTACGTTCTTTGTTTCGTTTCAATTGTGTACCACCAAGGACAGTACATAATGATCACCCCTCGTTTACATATTTTTATTTCCGGTTTTACTCAGAAGCTTTAGAATAATAAAACAAAGAATACATAAGGATTAAATTATTTTATTGCAAATGCATAGTTAAATCCACAAAATACAATTTGATTTTAGGAAGAAAGACAAAAGGACAATGGTTTTGGCCACAAGGTAATAGACCATAAATTTCAGTACGTTAGTTTCGATGCCAATCGCACTTCTTATACTGTTTTGTAATACACCAAAGTTTAATTACTGAAGTTTTACTTCTTGACTGTACGAGTACATAATCCGTTTAATCCTTTTTTGATTAAAAAGTGCGCATGAATCAGTAATTATTGAAACTGGTAATCTGAATAAATCATTTTATTACATACTTGTCATTTGCGGCAAAGGATTATAATAACCCTATGACATGTTTTCTTTTCCTATAAACCTCGTGTACAATCGCGTTCGATTAATCGATCAACGTTTTCTACGTACAATGCAGAGATACTTTCCGACTTGCTCGAATATATAAATGACGCCGAGTGTCATGGTAAAATTACGATACTTCAAGACGTTAATATAAACGATGACTGACGGAAGTCATTTTCTTGAGTGCGTTGTCCAATGGCTGTACTGAACGCGTGGTTACTTGACAATGTAATTCTTTTGTTTAGACTAATTACTTCCCTTTGACCATAATGTTGTAAATTGTCCCAGTAGAAAATGAACTGAAGAAACCTCTATTGGTAATCTTTCCCGCCAAAATGCTGAGATTTCATTGGTCTAGGCACTATTGTTCGACCATTTCTGTCCATGCTTGGTCAATCTTTAGAAATATTGCTGTCATTTTAGCTGTGTAAGTATATACTAGTATATAATTGGCATTTTAAGTGTGTTGTATTTGAAAGAGTAAGTTATGTTTAGTTTAAATTGTGTTTTAGGATTTATTTGGTCTCATTGGGTGTTTATAGTTTAATTTATCTATTTGACTTTTGGCTTTTGTCTGAAAACAATATCCTAATTATTTGATAGTGGAGTTTTCAAAATGGCAGTCATTTTACGTGTCACAGTTTCCTTCTATAGTTCACTCATAATATTTATTCATTTGCAGAATACTAAACGAATGAGTGCTGGGAAGTTGATGGTGAACTAGTAGACGTTTAATTTGGAGCATTTATGTCAACAACATGGAAAGCTATTGTGTGTTCATATAGATTGTTATGTTTTACCGTTATAAATGTTTGATATATATGTTCTATAAGTATGAGTGTGATTTGCCTCTACACACAAGTACGCTTCTTAATCGTTATTGTCTTTATTTGTTTATGAGAAATACAAGAAACTATGCTTACTATTGTACATACAGGACGATGCGAAGTATTTTTAACATTGTATATTCAGGATGTATTCCATATTGATGTTTTGTCCACATACTATTTCTGTTCATACATTAACTTTATATATATCATTAAAATCAAGTCAAGTGTGCATACAAAATGAAGAAAAACACAAACTGAATGCTCAAAAAAATTTTTTTTGCCTGGCACTCATTAATCTCTGTCAACATGGCCTGGCGTTTCAACGCCTTCTCCACGAAGCCAGTCATGAATGCGATATGATGCCACTTTATTAATGTATTGGTAAATATGAATAAACAGTAATATCACTATGTACATTTAGACGCCAAAAATTTATTTAACGATATACACGGAATATTCATGAGTGCCAAGTAAATACTACAATAAATACAGTTTTTGTAAACAATAGAACTGGAAATGTTGTCGGCTATAATACTGATAACTATTACAAAGATTATAGCACATGTAATGTGTAATATTCAACATTAAATAATCACTCCAAATAGACATTGATTAAATTCATTTATTGATACGAAATCGAAGTACGGGCATTACAATATCATTCAACTTGCTTAAAAACATTTAATATAAGAGTAATATAGTGTGTGTTTAATATTTTCTAAAACATTGTCAAATACTGCATCATAACACATTGAACTTAACTTGACATAGTATGTAGATTGAATATTGTTAGAGGTGGATCACATGTATATTGCATTGACTGTCACATAAGTGTATCATGTAACTTGTCCTCATGGGCGTTAGAGCCTTTTGGAATTTAAACTACCAATTAATACATGATTTGTTGTTAAAGCTTTTAAGTTCTTTGAAAATTAAATTGCCCTATGACGTTTATCACGTTCTGTCGCTGCTTGGGTGTGTGTCATCTTCTCAATACCTAACTCTGGGTATATACCGAAGAGTTTCCAGTTCCTCCATCTCCTGCAGCTTTCTACCAGCCATGTACTTCAGGTCTGTGCCGATAACAACAGCGTCCTGACGTAATGAAAATGTCATGATTATAAATGAAAACACAACTAATTACTCTTTACTAAATACTAATAACTTATACTTATACTTTAAGTGGTGCAATATTGCAGTGGATAAAGTGTTTGCCATTCACATCAGAGGTCGTGGGTTCGATCACAAGTTCGATCCAATGGCCTCTCAGTATTTGATGGATTCAGGAAAATGACTAGAGAGTGATCCATTTAAGCTTTGATATTACTTCATTTAAACTTATTTATTTTATTTCAACTGTGAAAAACCCGTATTACAGCTTAAACAAATCACGCCCTTCTTTGGGTAGAATCAGTACTTTTATTCATATATTCACTTGAAATTTGATTATAGCATGTATGACGGAGAATAATAAAATTTAACCATTTCATTTGATAGGCAAATTTTCAAAAAGATAACATTTTGGTACCTAGTCTGATTGTATGATAAAAAAAATGACTGCCTCTACTTTCTGTCGCTAATTGGAAAGTGTATCGAATAAATGTTTATGTATTTTCATTATAAAACATCAACCCTGATATATAAAGTATGTATATTTTTAAATGTATATTATATCATGTGAGCAGTCATGAATCCTTAACTGGATCCTACTCATATAAAGCTATCAGTTCATGTATGTAAATTTGTCCACCCTGTCCAGATGTGTTGCATGTAATTCCATAATATATAACTCATGGTCGACACCAAATTTATTGGTTTGGCAGAGGCCTTGATATTGTATCTATGGTTTGTATTGTAGCTAGGCGCACTCGCCATAGTCTGGTCTGTACATTTATGTCTTGGTTATTCACAAATAATTATCTCCATATATATATATTTATATATATAAGGACAAACGGTCGTTTCAGACATATTTTTTCTCTCAAAAGTTTTTCAAATCACAACATTGTATACAATGGCTGGTATTATATAAAAAACGTTGCATTGGCTAAGTTACCTCGACCAGGACGATTTTTGTGCCAACAAAATGGATCTCACCAGTGACCGGAAGTGGGATACCTCTCATACCAAGTTCTGTAACATAATATTTAACGAATTAATATACATGTGTATAGAATGAGTTAATCTAATTTCTATAATTTATCAATACATACCCTGTTATAGCTGTATGTAGTCAACAACAAATGGGGTATACCTTACAACTGCAACTCATTCACAGGTTAATAACATCTGATAAAATAGCCACCTACCTGCACAGATCGCACCCAAGACAATAAAACAGCAAAGGCGATTCTATTGAATGTGTTCATAAGGTATAATCAAATATGCAACACTCCTCGCGGCCCCCAGAGACGACTAAAGCGATATTTTATTCACAGATAACAGTGAAAAAGTTCCATGATTCCAAATATTCAGAAATAATCACACCACTGGAGCTAGGGGGGCTATGGGTGTTGAATGATTCATATACGCTTATGGACAGATGCAACAACATTTTCAGCTAGGGGCGCTATGGATGTTGCATGGTTCATACCCCCTCATGGACAGACGCAACAACACTGGAGCAAGGGTTCGCCATGGATGATGCTAAGCAATACCCACTCATGAATAGACGCAACAATACTAAAGCTAACGACGTTATGGGTGTTGTATGGTCCATATCCTCTCATAAACAGACGCAATAAAACTGGGGCTAGAGGCGCTATGGGTGTTGAATGATCCGTATCCTCTCATAAACAGATTCAATAAAACTGGGGCTATGGGCGCTATGAGTGCTGTATGATTCATATCCTCTCATGAACATATTCAATAAAACTGGGGCTAGAGGCGCTATGGATGTCGTATGATCCATATCCTCTCATAAACAGACTAAATAAAACTGGGGCTAGGGGCGCGATGGGTGTTACATGATCCATATCTTCTCATGAACAGATTCAATAAAACTGGGACTAGGGGCGCTATGGGAGTTGCAAGATTCATATCTTCTCGAGAACAGATTCAATAAAACTGGGGCTAGGAGCGCTATGGGTGTTGCATGATTCATATCTTCTCATAAACAGATTCAATAAAACTGGGGCTAGGAGCGCTATGGGTGTTGCATGATTCATATCTTCTCATAAACAGACTCAATAAAACTGGGGCTAGAAGCGCTATGGGTGTTGCATGATTCATATCTTCTCATAAACAGACTCAATAAAACTGGGCCTAGGGGTGCTATGGGTTTTTTATGATTCATATCCTCTCATAAAAAGATTCAATAAAATGTGGGCTATGGGTGTTGCGAGATTCATTTCCTCTCATGAACAGATTCAATAAAACTTGAGCTAGAGGGGCTATGGGTATTACATGATTCATATCCCATATGAACTGACTGAATAAAACTGGGACTAGGGGTGCTATGGATGGTGCATGCTCCATCTTCTCTCATAAACAGAAGCAATAAAACTCGGGTTAGGGGCGCTATGAGTGTTGTATGATTCATATCCTCTCATGATCAGATTCAATAAAACTGAAGCTAGGGGCGCTATGGGTGTTGCATGATTCATATCTTCTCAAGAACAAATTCAATAAAACTGGGGCTAGAGGCGCTATTGGTGTCGTATGATCCATATCCTCTCATAAACAGACTCAATAAAATTGGGGCTAGTGGCGCTATGGGTGGTGCATGGTCCATATCCTCTCATGAACAGATTCAATGAAACAGAGGCTAACGGCGCTATGAGTGTTGCATGATTCATATCTTCTCATGAACAGATTCAATAAAACTTGGGCTAGGAGCGCTATGGGTGTTGTATGATCCATATCCTCTCATAAACAGACTCAATAAAATTGGGGCTAGGGGCGCTATGGGTGGTGCATGGTCCATATCCTCTCACGAACAGATTCAATAAAACAGAGGCTAACGGCGCTATGAGTGTTGCAAGATTCATATCTTCTCATGAACAGATTCAATAAAACTTGCGCTAGGAGCGCTATGGGTGTTGTATGACCATATCCTCTCATAAAAAGATTCAATAAAATTGGGGCTAGGGGCGCTATAGGTGTTGCGAGATTCATTTCCTTTTATGAACAGATTCCATCAAACTTGAGCTAGAGGGGCTATGGGTATTGCATGATTCATATCCCAATATGAACAGAGTCAACAACATGGTTGTTTCATGATAGACTCTATAAAACCGAGTCTACCATTTTCTTTTCTTGGTTGAATTCTGTGCCTCTAAGTGTTCCTAGATTCAAATTTACTACTGAATGTTCCGAGGCGGTGACCCCTTTCGTCATTTCTTGTGAATATGTGTATTGTAGTTAGTATGGCTACGCTGTGATTGGATATGCTCTTTGAAATCTTTGTTCTGCTGTTTATATATTGGTACAGTGTATTATGTTTATATATTGGTACAGTGTATTATGTTTATATATTGGTACAGTGTATTATGTTTTGGCATTATAGTTAACATTTATAACTTACTATTTAACATTGGTATGAAGTCGACTTTCAAGGCACTGTCGATCAGCATATTTAACACGTTGACCTACAATAAAATGTTTATAACATAATATAGTCATGTAATTTTATTTTACAAAAACATTAATGTCAATGTTAATAGATCAGCACCAATGCTAAATGATTATAAATACACGACAACGAAGACATTTTATCAAACTAGCAATATTTATGACATTGATAAAATATTTATTTTAAAAAATCACGAAAAACATTTATTAACCATATGTATTTGGATTAAATCAGTATGAGTAACGAGATATTTGAAAAAGGAGAAGTTAGGAGAACAGTAGATTTGTTTCTTTAGTGGCATTAATGTAAAACAGCACATATGTTTTGTTTTAGTAATTTTTCTATAATTCCACACTATTTCAAACATATTTCTTCTATTTTATACTTATCATTTATTGTACAAAAATTGATGCTGTGATCTACTTATACGTTTATAGAAACAATATTTAAAAAGGTAAAATAATACTAAATTATGCATGAAAAGAATATTTTAAGAACACATTAGTTATGCGATTTCTGTATACAGATATGCTTACCGGTATTTTGCCCACTACTGATTTTCCTGGTTTGAGTTTCAAACTGTTATGGAAAACAAATTAAGAATGACATACATGTCAGCTTGGCTGCAGAAATAAACTACAATTGGTTTCATTGAACATTTAAGCAAACAGTTGAAATTAAGCGAAGTATTTTAGTACTTAAGAAACACTTAAGAAACAGTCCCGTTTCAATGTAAATGGAATTAAATGCATTTTTTCTGAAGCCTTTCTAAATTGTTGACGCCAGAATATTTTTATTCTATTTAATTTCTTTTTAAATATTCAAGTATATGCTTAATGAGGCATCACCTATATCACCGATATTGTTTCGATCTTAACAGTCAAACTGCATATTTATTTTAAACATCATAAATTATGGATATTCTGTTCAATAACATATATTGTATTTTGTCTCTGTAGAGTAAAATTCATTAATTGTGTTGACCAAATACCAGTTGCAAATACTAAATCTTGGCCAGCGATAAAGTCTCGCATTGGCTAGTTTTGTGTTATGCTAACCATTGACAAACAAAACGAAAAATGCAGACCTGTGTACTAACGGATTTCTTTAAATAAGACCTTCTTTGTGATTAAATAAACATTCCATATTTGGTTTAAACATATTTATTCATTCAAATGTACATATATACACATAAGTTAAGGTATAAATATTAATTTGAACAGAAGATAACATTTTATAATGTTCTTCTCCATGACATATAACTGATTTGTCCATATTTACAGAAAAGAAAGTTATAGGTGATGCATCTTTAAATATGTTGATTGAACTGGGTCCTTGGTAATAACAACCTTGATACTCAATCTGATCACCTCGGCCTTTATGCTACGCAATAGACGGATACGGAAATACCCGATGTTTCACGACTGCCTTGATACTAAGTCTAAGTTACTCGAACGTCTGATTATTACTGAATTATTATTTGCACTCGTACAATTCTGTTGTTCTCAGAGTGTTTGCGTTTATTGTATCGTCTGCGGAGAACTATCACCTCAATTCTTTTTTATCTTCTATTGTTTTGCCCCTCCTTTAATAAAAACAACTCATAATGTATGACGTATGATACTTAACAATTAAGTAAAGCTGAACCATTTTATATCAGTTTTAATTACATTTATTTCTTTAATACATATATGATCTTAAAATATGATTGCGTCTGTCGGGCATTTTTGTCAGTATCCATTATTCACATAATTGCGTCTGTCGGGCAAGTTTTCGTCAGTACCCATTATTCACACATGATTGCGACTGTCGGGCAGTTTTGGTCAGTACACATTCCTTTTTTGCTGCGACAATGTTTATGTTGTCATTTTGTTCAGTAAAGATATTGTTATCATAAACAACTATTACACCGGTATAAATTTATGTAATTTAATTCAATTTAATAAATCAGAGAGATAGTTAGATAGAAAAGTTAGAGACAGTTAAAGAAGAGAAAATGTGGATTCAAGAAAAATATAATGTATGACAATATATGGATATATTATATATCAATTTTCCTCTCTCAAACAGCCTAAACTGTAATATATTGTAACACAACAACTAGTAGCATATACATGTATCATAAAATGCTAGACTTTATGTCACTTCTGCACTCTCGTATAATTGTTTAATATTTCTTATAATTTATGCACTTCACATCTTCATAGAATAAATGCTATATCATAGCATATCTAGTCGTGGAATTTTACGTCACCATGGAATCTATATGCTTCGTGTATCCAATTACATAATAATATATAAACTGTTTTTCACGTCTCATAGTTCCATTCTCTAACAAGCTGACATTTTGGGAATTCTTGTCCACCATAGAATCAATATGTATTCATCTTGGTACTTCGTAATTTTATGGTCTACGAATCGACATTCCATCCATTTTTCACCAAGACCAAAAAGGAGGAGATATTTCAAACTTCATATCATCATTCTCGCCTCATCTTGCATTCAACTTCAACAAATCATATTCCTATCTCTATGTAAGGTCCCAGACCTTTATGCAACACAACACATCTTCCTCTCCCAAATAACCAATACAACTGACCCTTTTATACTGTGCAGTCTGCATATAAAAAGTGTTCACTATCATTTATGTAATTACATGTAATTACCGTACCTGTACATAAAGAGTAATGTTAAAGCTTAAGGGTTATGTGTAGTCATTTTATGTGTAAAAATGTTAACTTTGTTACATCTCCCCCAACCAAAAGATAATAACTTATTATCTTAATATAAACACAAATTAATATTTTTATGCCCTGGATAACATATCTGCAATTGCATTCTTTTTACCTTCAATATGCCTGATGTGAAATTTGTACTCTTGCAGCATTAAACTCCATCTTAACAATCTCATATTCTGATCTTTGGTTTTGTTCAACCATTGTAATGGAAAATGATCAGATTCGATCTCAAACTCTTTGCCTAATAGGTACTCCCGTAGAGTATGTACTGATCTAACAATTGCTAGACATTCTTTTTCTACTGTGCTGTACACTTGTTCACTATGTGATAGTTTTTTGCTAATGTACATAATTGGAAATCTATCCTTTCCTTCACACTGTAGTAAAACCGCGCCAATTCCTCTATTACTTGCATCTGTCTGCAACACAAACCTTTTGGTGAAGTCAGGGTTTCTTAAAACTGGATATGATGTAATTGCTGACTTTAATGTGTCAAATGCTTCTTGATGACATGGTAGCCATTTTACTTTATTTGGAAGCTTTTTAGAAGTCAAGTCTGTCAATGGAGCTGCAATTTCTGCAAAATGAGGGATGAATCTTCTGTAAAAATTCACTGTACCTATAAAGGAGCGTACTTGCTTCTTTGTTGTAGGATTTGGAATATTGTTGATTGAATTAATCTTATTTTGTGTAGGTTTCACAGATCCTTTTCCTACCTGGTGTGCCAAAAATTCGAGTTCTGTATATCCTAGCATACATTTGGATGGTTTTGCTGTGATTTTAGCATTCCTTAGGGCCTCAAATATCTGGCGGAGATGTGTTATATGTTCAGGAAATGTTTCACTAAACCCAAGAATGTCATCTATAAATGAATCAGAAAATGTTTCTAGCCCGTGAAGAATGATCTTCATCATCCTGACAAAAGTTGCCGCTGAGTTTACCATTCCGAAAGGCATAACATTGAATTGGAAATGACCAAATGGTGTTATAAATGCGCTCTTCTCTTTTGCATCATCAGCTAAAGGTATTTGCCAAAATCCTTGTGTACAATCAATTTTTGACATATATTTTGCTCTACCTAATTTATTCAAAATGTCGTCAAGTTTTGGCATTGGTTGCGGATCAAATATTGTCTGTTCATTTAACCCACGATAATCAACACATAACCTTATATCTGTAGAATCTTTCTTTTTCACTATCACAATTGGGGCAGCATAAGGACTGTTTGATTTTTCAATAATACCTGCATTGAGCATACTTTGTACTTCCTCCTGTACCTTTTCTTTCATAGAATATGGGAGTGTATACGCTTTCTTATAAATAGGTTTGTTGTTTTGTAAGGTTACATGGTGCTGTATAACATCTGTATTTCCAGGTATATCTGTTAGTACATCAGAATACTCTTCACACAGTTCTTTTAATTGAGTTATTTCGTCAAGAGATAAATCATTGTTGATTTTTATATCATCAATTGTTTCACTTGGTATTAAGAGTGGGTTCCCAATGTCAATTTGATCTAGTTCTATATTTTCGTCTGTATGCATTATACAGCATATGGTGTCATCTACTTTAGAAATGTCATTTTTCTCAATGTTTCTATTTGTATCATGTTCCTCTTTTTCATCTGAATTACTGTTTGCACTATCAGATTCATTTGTTTCATACCATTTCTTTAACATGTTGATGTGATACACTTTCTCAGTTCTTTTGTTTAACTTTATTTTGTAATCAACTTCATTTACTTTTTCTGTTACTACATACGGGCCTTTCCATTGGGCTAGAAGTGTGTTTGTATTTGTTGGTAGTAAGAGAAGTACCTTGTCATCTGTCTTAAATTGTCTCTTCCTTGCTTTGATATCAAAATACTTATTTTGTCGGCACTTTTCGGTATTTTCACGTTCGTTTGCTAATTGTGTCATACGTGTCAGTCTATCTCTTGCTTGTAAAATGTAACTGATGACTGATTCATTTTGTTTTTCTAACTTTGGCTCTTCCCATTCCTCTTTAAGTATTGTTAGAGGTCCACGAACATGTCTGCCGTACAATAATTCAAAGGGTGAATAGCCAGTGGATTCTTGGGGTACTTCCCGATATGCAAATAGCATATATGGAATGTGCATATCCCAATTGTTTTCGTCTTCTTCAGAATTACGTTGAAGCATCTTCTTCAGTGTTCCATTAAAGTTTTCTACTAGCCCATTTGCTTGTGGGTGATATGGAGACGTCGTAAGTTTTTGTATATGTAACACCTTACATAAATTCTGTATAAGCGCAGACATGAAGTTTGTCCCTTGATCAGACAGTATTTCCATTGGTATTCCTGTTCTCGAAAAGGTGTTAATTAATGCATCAGCTACGGTTTCAGCATCTATTGTTTTTAATGGTATCGCCTCTGGATATTTAGTGCTATAGTCACAAACCACAAGAATGAATCTATTACCTCGCTCTGTCCTTGTTAATGGTCCTACTATATCAATTGCAATTCTTCTAAATGGTTCATCCATTGCAGGTATTGGTATTAAAGGAGCTTTAGTTATACGCCCTCTTGGGATACATTTTTGGCAATTTGGACAAGATCTGCAGAACTTTGCAACATCAATGAATATTCCTGGCCAGAAAAAGTTCTGTAATATTCTGTTTCTCGTCTTTTTGTTTCCCAAGTGACCACCGAGAAGTATGGTATGTGCGATCTCCGTGATCTTCATTCTATATTTCTTTGGCACTACGATCTGCTCGATGGGATCTCTATCTTTTGGTTGAAATGTTCTATATAATATGCCTTGCTGATATGAAAAGTACGAGTTATTAGTATATCCTGTACTTATTTCATTTATTTCATTTTTCTTTTCTGCATAGGATAGTACTTTCTTTAATGTAGTGTCTTGTCTTTGTTCTTTCTTTAGGTCATGCATATCTATACACATGTCTCCTCTTACTTCAAAAGTGGAGTCAACTTTATTTCTGATCTTGTCTGTAAGTATTTCGCCTTCATTTCTAACCTCGACTGCATCTTGTAGTTCTCGTTTGGCCTTCATGTCACGTGTTTCTACACCTTGAAATGATTTATTGTTACTGCTTCTGGTTACATGTCCTATGTTCCCTATCACAAGGTCTGCAAACGGATTGTCCATCACAAGTGATTTTACTTCTCCAGAAATATATTCTGTACAAATTTGTATTATAATCTCTGGACATTTGCACTCACTACCATTAGCTAATGTAACAATTTGACTGACTCCAGTTTCTTTACCCAACTTTCTATGCTTTTCACCTACAAAAATGGTTGTGCACCCTGTGTCTCGTAATACCTTTACGTCTTTGTCATTAATTTGTCCCTTGGATATGATTAAACCATTTGTTAATTCTTTATTCTCTGTTAAAGGCCCTTTACTAATTACTTTGTTAACTTCTACTGGGATTGTAATAGTACTGAATTCATTTTCTAATTTAGTAGGCGAATGTATGAGACCATTTGCGTGATTGTCAGCCGTATGTTTGTCATTACCGTGTGTGTCTGTTAACCTATCATTTTTGTACTGTTGATTAAATGGGCATTGTGCAATTAAATGATCTTCACTCTTACAATGAAAACATTTACGTTTTTCACTTGTTTTGTAGGTTTGATAGTTCATACTGTTGAACTTTTGTGGATATTCGGTATTTTGTGAAGGTCCAAATGATCTAAGCATAGGGGGACGATATGGTTGTTTTCTCATGAATGTGTCTTTGTGAGCTAACTGATAGGCTTGTGCCAATGTTACTAACTCTTGTACTGACTTTATTTATTTTTCTTGTAAGTATATTTGTAAGTCATTACTGACACTCATCATTAATTGATCTCTTATAATCATGTCTGCCAATTGAGTATGATTACTAACATTCTCACTAGCTTGCCAATGTTCTAAATCTTTTGTCACTCTGATTGAAAATTCTTTAAAAGTTTCACCAAATCTCTGTTTTGCATTGCGGAATCGATTGCGATATTCAAGAGAGTTTAGCCCAAATCTTTCTAGAATAGCAGCTTTAATTTTATCATATTGCTTGCTGTCATCTAGTGACATTCTTGAATATGCTTCTAATGCATTTCCTGACAACTGTGGTACTAGTCTTATTGGCCATTCATCTTTCTCCCATTTATGAAGTATAGCTAATCTTTCGAAAGATGTTAAAAATACTTCTACATCTTGACCTGCTTCAAATTTTGGCAATGCTACTTTAGCTTTTGTACTTTCTTGTGTGGATTGTACTTGTTTAATATTAGTCTTTAACTCTAATTCTCTCAATCTTATCTCGTTCTCCATCTCAAGAATTTTTAATCTATCTGCGCGTTCTGCAGCAGCAGCTTTTTCTGCACGCTCTGCAGCTCTTTCATCACGCTCTATTTCTTTTAGTTTCAATGTTCCTTCCCGTTCAGACTTTTCCCTTAAATAGGTAAGACAGGACTCAATATCTCCTCCTTTTTCTATCACTTTTTCAAACCACTCGGGTACATTTTCAGTCATGATTCTAGATTAATTTAACAGTTTTAAATAACTTGCAATATTGCTAATATATGTAAATAAATACTGGTAAAGATCTATGTTTATGACAAATATCTTAGCTAAACCGCTGCCACCATTGCGACAATGTTTATGTTGTCATTTTGTTCAGTAAAGATATTGTTATCATAAACAACTATTACACCGGTATAAATTTATGTAATTTAATTCAATTTAATAAATCAGAGAGATAGTTAGATAGAAAAGTTAGAGACAGTTAAAGAAGAGAAAATGTGGATTCAAGAAAAATATAATGTATGACAATATATGGATATATTATATATCAATTTTCCTCTCTCAAACAGCCTAAACTGTAATATATTGTAACACAACAACTAGTAGCATATACATGTATCATAAAATGCTAGACTTTATGTCACTTCTGCACTCTCGTATAATTGTTTAATATTTCTTATAATTTATGCACTTCACATCTTCATAGAATAAATGCTATATCATAGCATATCTAGTCGTGGAATTTTACGTCACCATGGAATCTATATGCTTCGTGTATCCAATTACATAATAATATATAAACTGTTTTTCACGTCTCATAGTTCCATTCTCTAACAAGCTGACATTTTGGGAATTCTTGTCCACCATAGAATCAATATGTATTCATCTTGGTACTTCGTAATTTTATGGTCTACGAATCGACATTCCATCCATTTTTCACCAAGACCAAAAAGGAGGAGATATTTCAAACTTCATATCATCATTCTCGCCTCATCTTGCATTCAACTTCAACAAATCATATTCCTATCTCTATGTAAGGTCCCAGACCTTTATGCAACACAACACATCTTCCTCTCCCAAATAACCAATACAACTGACCCTTTTATACTGTGCAGTCTGCATATAAAAAGTGTTCACTATCATTTATGTAATTACATGTAATTATCGTACCTGTACATAAAGAGTATTGTTAAAGCTTAAGGGTTATGTGTAGTCATTTTATGTGTAAAAATGTTAACTTTGTTACATTTGCAAACATTTTTGTCCAAAAAAAAGCGAAAAGCATAGATGCCTTTGGGATAAAAAAAAATAGAATTTACCTAAGTGTGTCGACCTTTGCATATAGAAGTTCATTGTGCATGGATACATTGGCAGTGGTGAACATCATCTGGAAAATAAATCACGGACATAGACTTGGTTAAAGAAACGCAACAATTAACACATGCTCTAAAAGAACAAAGAAATGAAAAATATAATATTGTGGAACGAACTCACAAAATTATGCATTGCTATCACATTCAGGAAGGGTACTTATACACATATACATGCTTTAAATCACACGTATGTACATGCTGTCGTATTTGTTAAAAGCGTTTTTATTTACACGTCGCGTTTGTGATGTTAAGATAGGGACGTTAGAGGTTGGGTTCGTTCAGCCGTAACCCAGGTTCAAGCTCCCAGTGGTGGTTTTGCTGCTAATTGTTCCAAGGCGATCTTCATCATCATTTCGTCTGTATTTATGTGAAATGTTTACTATGGTTATTTCATATATTGGTTATGTGTTTACAGTACTATATTTACTATGGTTATTTCATATATTGGTTATGTGTTTACAATACTATATTTACTATGGTTATTTCATATATTGGTTATGTGTTTACAGTACTGTCGTATTATAGGCAGCGTTGTGAAACGTTTACACCGATATTTGTGAAATGATTGCGTTACATTCTGAATGTTTTTCATGTCATTGAAAGAAACAGTCCGGACACTAAATTGTGAACATCTATATTTACTTAAGTACATCAAGGGAAATAATTATGTCAATATTGAAGGTAGATAACTTGTAAACCGCCCTCTGGACTAAATTAACAAAAATGACACTACAATACAGCAATATCAAGCTTATATCATACCGCATCCAGAGAAAACAGGAACGGTGTTTCTGTTTTTCCCGGAAGACGTGCATAGATGTCGATTGTTCCCGAACAATTGATTGCGATACCGGAAGTAGAAATTTTCATCGCAGGAGAAGATCCGCTGGTCATGCGCAATTCAACCTGTGCGTTCGGATATTTTTTACCAATCTATAGAAATAAATACGAATAAACTGTTAAAGTGAGATTATAGTTATAAACAGTTTCAGAGCATGCACTCTAAAAATATAGAGTAACACCTTTTAATCATGGACTATTTTGGATAACTTAAAATATATTTTCTTTAATAGTATGTTGGCTTTCCTTATTGATTTTACGATACATTACGGATTTTAATACAGTAAAAAATAATGTGTTTTATAAAAAAAAAAAAAATTCTATATTTCATTTTTATGCGTAATTTGTAAAGCAGTCATTGTAAAGTCAGTGAAATGTTTTTAAATTAATGGTTTACGTACCTGTGGCATCAGTTTTCCAATACACATTCCTTCATTACACGTCGTATTTAACACCACTCGATTTGACGGCGGCAACTGATTCAGAAAGTAAAACAAATAACTTTGATGCGAACTTACACAATTCGTCTTGGCTCTAGTGATACGGTATACATTTAATGAAGAAATTGGAAAAAGTGTTGTCTTTTATCAGGGCTATGTTTACTGACCTTAAGTATTATATTTAATGTATAGTTTAATGTATTTATAAATGCTGACGTTACGAATATGGCACCACATCGGAGTATTCCCATTGCTTTAAAATACATAATAGTAAGCAATACTATAACAGGCAGATAAGTATAAAAATGTTTGGGTGAAGCATGTCTTTATGGAATATTTAATATATATATACTTCTATACAAATAAATAACGCGCATCGTTTAACTAGAATACTGTATTTTTCAATATGGCATATTTAACATAATTAAATGACAATTATCTAATGACAACTTTACAATCAGTAGTATCTTAGCCTTTTCATTGATAATTCATATGCACGTGCAATTGCAAATTGTGTAGATTTTCTGTCCAGCGTTACGCCTTCTTAAAATATGTGTTTGCCATGCTCCTACCTACTCACTCAAAGGTGCAGCTACCCAAATGTTTTATTGAATTTCAAAGCGTTGAATTTTGCCCTTAATTCCTTTCCAATTGCATGACTTTTTCCATGAAAATACAAAAACAAAATCCGGAAAATATATAGTTACCTGCCTAACTACATGAAAACAGTGGGTCAGAGCACAGCAAACAAACAAGTTTTAAGAATTACCTGTTTGTACTATAATGGTCCATTTTCACTGGCTCTGTTTGAAGTCATAGTTTAGAATAGTGTCACGTGATATGAACACACAGTCTTCCGTTCACGGAAGAACCCGTATCAATGTGTACACTCAAGAGACATACAACATGTTAAGCACGAGTGTATTTGTCTATATCGTACAGTAGTTCTTGTCTGTTGATAGAAATGGTTGTTCACTTGAGATGTTACTTAATAACCTGGTACCTCCTGTATTAGTATCACTGTTTTCATTTCCCAGTAAGTTCCATCTAAACCCTGTGTTGCGTTTTCATAGCTCTTGAATGTATATCGTAGGTTTGTTCATGATGTAATAAATGCTGAACATACAGAATATATAGAACATATAGATCGTATAGATCATATAAAAACCATAGATCATATATATCATATAGAACATATAGATCGTATAGATCATATAGAACATATAGATCATATAGACCGTATAGATCATATAGAACATATAGATCATATAGATCATATATATCATATAGAACATATAGATCGTATAGATCATATAGAAACCATAGATCATATATATCATATAGAACATATAGATCGTATAGATCATATAGAACATATAGAACATATAGATCATATAGACCGTATAGATCATATCGAACATATAGATCATATCGATCATATATATCAAATAGAACATATAGATCGTATAGATCATATAGAAACCATAGATCATATAAACCGTATGAATCATATAGAACATAAAGATCATATAGATCATATATATCATATAGAACATATAGATCGTATAGATCATATAGAACATATAGATCATATAGACCGTATAGATCATATAGAACATACTGATCATATAGATCATATAGATCATATAGATCATATATATCATATAGAACATATAGATCATATATATCATATAGAACATATAGATCGTATATATCCTATATAACATATAGATCATATATATCATATAGAACATATAGATCATATAGGACATATAGAACATATAGATACTAACATTTTTCGCTGTTAAGTTATAAACAAGTAAACCATGTTTCTGTGCCACACTCCCCATTGTATCAAACGTATAGTCAGAGAGCCAGACATATAACATCTTGTCTTGAGCACCTGGAAGCTTTCCCATCACTGGGGCAACCAATGGCGATTCTGTGGTCGGGTTTGTCAGCCAGAAAACCTCACCCTGAAAAGAAAGGCAAAAACGAATAGTAAGATTGTATACATAAATTATTCTGCTCGATCATTTAGAATCTTACCTTGATTTGCACCGGTTTTACATTACTATGTAATATTCTGATCTCTACTAGAACAGTATGAGATAAGTGCTATTACTATTTAAGTCAGTTTGCCCATTTTACTAAAACATTAAGTAAAAATACGGCTTATGAACAGTCTACTGACTCGGGAGCGTATTACAGTCTAGGCTGTACTTTTCTGATTGTATACTAGTATTCCAGCGAATATGGAAATATATTTGCATCGCATGAATGGAATAAAAAAAAATAATAAATAGGTAGTAATATGATATTTCTGATAAAAACTGAATCATCCAATTAGCAATATTATAATTTTGAACGGATCATGTCAAAACAAATCACGGAAACGACAGAACGAAACAGGCGTAGTAATAAAGCATCCAACCACCGATCGAAGGGTTGCGGGTAAGTCTCCTCGCCACGGCTATGTGTAGTGTTCTTGATCAGGACACTTTGTATTAATATGTTTAGTATTAGTTCCACTAAGAAATATTTGAGCGTAATTTGTATAATAATTTTACAATCTATGTAAAATAAATGAGTTTCAATTAATCGATATCGATAATCTCACCGTTGGAACAAAATAATTCCAATTTACGTTTTCCTTTGTCCATGCAACTGACAGAAAGACGTTTTAATGACGTATTGTTACAATTTATTTAATTAATATACAAACCTTGTGGTACGTTTCCATGTAGCCGGTTGTAAACAGAGGTGTCTTATCTAATCGGTAGTCCAACAGAAACTTTTTGGCAAGTTTAGTTGTAACTGCAAACAAAAATGATATCAGGAGATGTATCGTTCAAGAGACAGCGATGCATCGGATAATCATAATTATACACGCATACACAAACGTGATACAAGTAGTCGCCGCCCATACGATAAATATATATATATGGCATGTTGTTATGGTCGAGCTTCTACATTTACCGTGGGTTTGCATTTGTTTTCCCTATAGAAAAATCATAGGAACGCACCTCTGCTTATATACGTCTTACACGGTCAGTTTCGACAATATACATTTAGTTATTTTCAATGTTGCCTATCATATTGGTTGGTGGTGGTCAAAACCAGTCTAATAAGCTACGATTAAGTTTTACTGACAAGTATTTGAAACTTCAAAATGTGTTAATACAATATATATGTACAAATAATTATGTAAATCAATGTGTATATATGGAACCATGGAAGCATGGAACACATATATCAGACACGATTGTACTGCATCTGCACATGAGGTGTACTGGAATACGTGCAACACCCTCGTTCCCACAATAGCATCGGCTGATATGGTATTCTATTTTCGAAATTTATCGAATGACCTTCATGAGCCTAAAGGACTAAACATAATAGCAAAATCAGTTTAAATTCGGAGCGGCTTTTGGAGTCGCCTCACAGCACATGCATGCCAGACTGGAGTATCAATTGATATGCATTTATATAAAAATAGCCCATAGAAGGAGATCAGAGATCGCAACCAAGAAAATAAAACAGCAGGTTCATTGTCATCGACTCTGTTTATGAGCGGTAATGCAATATATAACACTTTTTTCGCCCCCTTGATTATATCTAATGAATTATGGATAACGTTACATACAATACATTGGCGAATAAAATATTTCTGCTCCTCTAAAAGTAACTAAATCTGTTTATTGACCGAGAGTGAAGTTCGGGGGTAAGTAAAGATAGTCAAGTAACAGCCAACACGGAATTCGAGATGGGTTTAAACCAACCAATGAATAATTGTTAACAGAAGACTTAGTACTCAAAGGATACCGTTACACCAAAGGCCAAAAAAACAAAAAAAGTATTACAAACTGGAAATGAAGCCATTGAATGTTCTAAAAGCAGCAGTGAACACAATAAACATACAAAATAATTATAATAAAAACAATACATACAAAAAGCGACACAAAGGATCACCTCCTTGGAACTACCAGAAGCAAAATATGCTGAAACAAGGTTTATGAGGACAACCAACCTCTTTCTTCGTCATGTGACATCATGAGAAAACAATATAGCGGTTATAAAGTACACTCAAGCTTCTACACAGGCCATTTAAGCACAGGGGCATCCCAGCACATTATCCGAGAAATAGTATTACCATAGAGCTTTAATTATTTAACACAATTTTACAAAAGTTTTCTTTCCTCTAAATCATTATTTTTCTTTGCACATATTTTCTCATTTTAATGTTTAACATACTTAATATGATGCTTTAAATGATTAATTGTTTTACTAGAGAAATATATTTCAACGAGTGCCTTACACAGTACTTGAAAGAAAATGTGTTGAAACTTGAAGGTATTTACGCCCCCCCCCCCCCCCCCCCCCCCCCCCTCAGCGCTTACATTCTTTCCTGTGAAGAACCCTGTCACTATAACACAAAAAGGATAGTAGAAACTTGGGTTACCGTCTTGATAAGGTTCATCAAAACGAAATACAGTTTAATTGAAATGATCATCCGTTTAATTTGTTTATAAACTATATCCTGATTACAATAACATTTACCAGGTAATGTTGCAAGTTTCTTTTCTGCATCCTCATTAATTGCCTTAACTGCTAGTTTGCACATCTAAAAAAACATAAGAAACGAAATGTTTTATACATTTTCTTCCATACTTTCACTTCATTACACATTTAAATGGTATTTAAAGTACTACATAAATATGGCATTTGTTTATAAAACATTTTTCAAGAACGGAAAGTGTTACTGATTTTAAATTTTCATTATCACTTGTGTCTGAAGCAAATAGTATATGTATGTATACAGTGAAACCTGTCTTAAGCAGCCAGTTAAGGGAAGGAGCAAACGTGACCTCTTAAGACAGGTTGTTGCTTGATACAGGTTAATCTTCACCGAAATGGGACATAGTAAATGTGACTGCTTAATACAAATGGCTGCTAAATAGAGGTGACCACACAAATGTGAGTATCGTAAGGATGCAAAACACTATATACTTAATACACAAATCAAGTGCTGCGTATATGGTTTCCCCCAGTAAATTGCTTTGGCAACATAAATTTTATAAGAATAAATATACATCTACATGTCGATCGGTTGCAAATTCACTCAATGGGTAAATCAGAATATACGTTAAGTTGTATAAGTTTTGTCATAAGCTACCTACTTGCTTGTTTAACAAGTCTTTAATCATGACCCCAACTTTGTGACGAAATAGATTGTACAGCCAACTCATTCCACCGTGGAAGTGAAAATCGACACTTCCTATAGAGCTGGAGCAAGCCCTAGATGATATACTAGGTCGGCCATTTGCATCTTTTCCTGCAAACACACACAAAATGTTAACACTAACCTTAAAATTACTACATACAATCGTAACTAAAATGCTATATTTGTAGTAAATATTTTTTTTTCTAGTAACCATTTGGCAACCCATTTATTCTCCCCGTGAATGAGTGTGTTGCGGGTCGGGGAGGACCATCCCACCGCACACTTCACAATTACATAATAATGAAAACATTACACAACACTCAAACAACACTCTTTCACAAATTAAAAAAAAAGATAATTTGGTATTGCCAGTTGATAATTTCTTGAAATTTACTAAAAAAAGAGGAAGGGTGGGTCTTGCATGCGTCAAAAAGGCCAGCTTGAAGAGGTTAATCCATAACATATTTTATAAATTGAGATATCTGATAGTTTTAGGAACCTCCTGCTTCCATTGTCTTTTAAGTGGTTAGATGATGAATAGATGTTTGGCTATTGACCATTGGTCATCATATCTTTTTAAATCATTGTTTTGCAGAGCTATTGTTTTATTTATATCGTACATATATGTAATACTTCTCTGTGATCTTTGTGTTGATAGTTGTTTTTCTGATACTCTGCTTCTGTATATGTATCGCTTTATTTCAAGTATTAAAATTTTTTTATTGTAAGAATGAAATTCTTTTAAACCAGATATCAAGTTTGTTTCATTTAGGTCTACATGTAGATGTTTTGTTTCAAGTAGTTTGCTGACACTTAATAACGGACAAAATTAAAAAAAATTTAACAAGAAATGTGTCATTTAAATGACACAACTTCCGTAACAACACACGTATATATAGTGTCGCCTGGTAATATTGAAGTGCATACACACATCAACAAGACAAATACAAACAATGTAGATTAATTATAATGAATCTTATACAAGCATACAGATGACGTAGCAACAGGGGTAGCATATTTTGAACGACCTGTGATAAAACATGTCACTTTGTACTGCTTCAAACCTCGCTCTAATCCCTCTAAAATACATCACTAAATAAAGACGTTTACTTAATTTCATTTCAGGACACTGTCACACAACGTAGTCTTATTCAAATAATAACAGAACCATGATTTACCGATATTGATTCCAAGGTTGAAACTAACGCCGGATATTTTAGCATCAAAACTCCCGCCGGCCGATATGAACCTGCAAATAAAATTAAACAATAATGAATATCTGATCTACTGAACGTTGAGTTACCGTTACACTTCTCGAGTACCAAAGTTAAAATTTATATTATATTTGAAAGTTTCCTTTTGAACATTGCTCCAATGACGCAATTCACATCTTCAATGTTGTGGTAGTTCATCGTATTGACAAAAGGCAAATATATACACCGTTGACATTAAAACAAATACTTCTTTCAAATGTACTACACCTGAAGTCCGTTTCATTAACCATCGTAATAATACGACCTACCAAAGTATAAGATTTAAAGTTAAAGAAAAATCACGAAATTAATAATTACATAGCTTATACTTTTTCCACTTACATCATCTTAAAGTTTGTGTAAGCATAATACAATATAAGTTGACTTCCTTAAAAAGAATTCAAAGTTCTTTAAATGGAAGCCGAATGAGTGGTCAGCAAGCTAGTTAAAGGGGTTGAATTTTTTATAAAATAGGTTAAGGGTAAGCGGAAAGTCCACCAAATGACCATCTGATTGGTAAAATAAAATTTGGGATAAGTAAAGTCGCATGTTCACGTGAACACACTGTACTAAAATAAAGATTTTTTTCCCGAACAAATAATTTGATTATAATGCAGCTGGCATGCTAATTAACAAGTGCAAGTACAATATTAATCCATTCGCAGAAAATAAATGACCATGTTTACGTTCAGTTCGGTTAGACAGCAAGCGTATTATAGCGTCTTATTCCCCAGATTACGTGTAACGTGGGCTAATTCGAACACACTTTGCGTAAATTAAACGCTTGGAGGTGCTTTCATTATTAGAATCATAAGATCATGGCATGCTAAGATGTTCATTTTATATTAACAAGTGCCTTCAGATTATGTTTATATATTTTTTACAATAAATGTTAAAACCGTTCTCAATAATGCTATTACTTGTTTGAATAGTTAAGAATATCAGATAAATATTTTGTTTGTAACATATACAACTTTTAAATTTACTTTTTATAATAACTAAGTGTTGTCACAATGAGTAATATAAATATGAAATGCATCACCACTTCTTGTAGTGGAAACGTCCTTCGACTTTTATATAGGCATTGGCCGCCTTCCAGTTCAGCCCTTGTCCTGCGGCCAGACTGATATCACTACTTGGTGGATTGAACTCGGTAACATGTATGCTGAAAATGAGAAAGGGTTGTTACATGATATACACTTTGTTATTCTATATTCAAACATATTGTCAACTAGGCCCTGAAAAAGAAGTTAAATACAACGGAAACAACGGTACTACAAATAGGGGTCGGCAACTATTATACCTGATGAAAGCATCCCGTGCGCGGAACGTAACCAAGAAAGCAACATTACGTCTCACTACACAGTTGTGCCCCTTTTTGCCACGATAACATGATTTTTGCAATTTAAAATAAGTCCTATGTAATTTAGTTTGAAATATTTGTCAAAGTGGTTCATAGTTGTTGTGATTCTTGCTGCAGATGAGTAGAACAAAAGCTGCAATAAGTCATCACATGTGTTACAACGTGACTTTTATAGGGTTTTAACAGATGCGTGTAGTTATGAGCATTTGAGGACTTCTTTTTTAAAAATAAGCTGGTCAACCTACCAGTTACTGTATGTTTTTATGTGGGTATTCATTCCTGCTGTGAAAAAAAATACTTTTAAAACGTTTTATGTTGAATGTTTGTTTAACCGTGAAAATCTTAGACCCTATTTTATATAGACCTGAGAACAAAATTCTACTTTGTAATAAAACCTGAATTTATTAATTTTGTTCATGACGCGAAATGTTAAATGCATCACCTCTATGTCCCTTGCATCTGTGTAAGCAGTTAGCTCTTTGGATCCAAAAAAATAAAAGAAACAGAGTGGCTATGTACAGCTGTCAGCCGGTATGTGAGACTGCCTTTGTGAGTGTAAGTGATAGCTGATCAACGAATTTGTTCCAAGTACAAACGGCAGAACAAAATGAAATAGAAATACAGTGTCAAATCTTCATCTGTCAATAAAATAGAAACACTGTATTGTTTTAAAGTAGATAGCGACGTTAAACAGTTGTCAGACGGTATGTCAGTCTGCTGGTGTGAGAGTCAGTAATATCTGATAAAAGGATTCGTTGGAAGTACAGCACACAGACAAAAATAGAAACACTGTGTTAACGTACAGAACGACATTATACAGCTGTCATACGGTATGTACTGCTGGTGTGAGAGTCAGTAATATCTGAAAAAAGGATTCGTTGGAAGTACAACACATTAGAAAAAGGAAAAAGGAAACACTGTGTTAACGTACAGAGCGACATTATACAGCTGTCATACGGTATGTACTGCTGATGTGAGAGTCGGTTGTATCTGATAAAAGAATTCGTTGGGATTACAGAACGCAGAAAAGGGAAATAGAAACACTGTTAACGTACACAGCGACTTTATACAGCTGTCCGTCGGTATGTCAGACTGCTTTTGTGAGAGTCGGTTATATTTGATAAAAATACATTTTGCAAACACAGAACATGACCATAAAAACGTCTAGTCAAAATACGGGATATACGAGTATGTGTGTATATATATATGTCTAACTGTGTGTAGTATATGCTGCAGAATGGCGGTTACTTACTCTGAGACTGTATACTTGAAACCCGATGCCTTTCCGCTCTGGTCTGGAATGTGGGTTTTCAATACATTTTTCTTCAGTGCTTGGATGGCGACGTCATTAGCTGAAATAAGTCAAAGCGTTGTTACTTGGACTGCTGATTGCTTGGAGAAGAAGTAGGTTAGACATTTCTTCAAAACTCCAAGCAGAGTTTTCAAAATTTTACTCCAAGATTGAAAATTCGTAATAGTCGGATTTCAGTAGTTCCTCTTTATTATTTGACTTCAAATTATCCAAATTTGATTTTGTTTATATCACATAAAACTACAGAGTGTCTTTATAAAATTCATATAAATGAAAGTATAAATATTTAAGGGGTACCGTCAATATTTTCAAACCGCAAAATCTACTGAATGCCAAATGGTATATTTCAGTACGTATTTAGGAAGGATGTAGCTTCTATAATGCTTGTTCGAATTTCAATAACTTTAGCTTTTTTAGAGCTTTGTTATTTCTCTAACGCATACATATAAGGAATATTTAAAATCGAATAAGAAATGACACTATCAGCTTTTAACGGTGAAATAATGTGTAAATTTAATTGCAATTATCAGCTCAGTCAAAATGTCTGTATCACATTCATTTCATAATAAAGTAAAGCAAAAACAAGATATCTTCAGCTTTCTAAACATATAAACATTATGAAAATCGGTTAACAAATAAAGTTCTAGTTAATTAATATGCTCCGTCAGCTATCATTTCTAATATAATAGTTCCGCCATTCCCTTATTCTGCATAAATTTTACGTGTCACACTGCACATAATAGCCAGTCTATATGTCACAGTGTGTGTTTTTTCTGAATGAACCGGGCCTGGTTACGCTTCTGACTATAAATCCTGGGGTCGTGAGTTCGAATCCCCGCCCGGCAACGTCTCCGTGATGATTGATATACGACATTTTGTCACATTATCATTCGTCTCTCATCGCTGATTGAACTGGGATCCATTATCAGTTACTTTCGGAGATGGGGTGTACTCGAGTTCTTGTTAACCTTTTAGGATCCAAGGAAACAGTGGTTAGGTTAACTGATCGTCTGTTGGCCTTCGATGGCGTAAATATGACAACGCCAAATATTCAATCAATCAATGTTCTTAATGAACTCGACTACATAACTTGGACTGGTTTATTCTACCACCTATTCAGTCACAGTCAGTATACTTAGACTGTGTGCAGATGGTGCATTTTATTCGCCCATTAAAGTTCTCATTTTTAATGTATAATGATTCATTAAGGTCCAAGTCTTTCAAAATAATTATAATGTAGACTTTTCTGTTCAATATTCACAATCTTAAGCTTTTAAATGCATTTCAGATTGATCCAAGAGTTGAACTATTTTTCACCGCGCATTCATTCTTATAGCAGAGTACTTCGTACTTTTTTAGATGGTAGCCAGCCAAAAGAGGAGATCAGCATTGGTACTATGATATTTGGGGCAAGCCCCAGGTCAGAAAACGAAGCTGGTCACATGATCGATATCCCATAACTACTAAAAATTCTCTTGCCAAAAGTGGAAATGAGATTTCAGTAATTATATTTGGGTCTGACGGTGAATGTGCAGTTTGGAAACAGTTTGCAGCATTCATTTAATTTAAAGGAAACGGTTGTGAATTGGTTCTTCTTCCAGTTAAATTGAAGATAGTAAAAAAAAAATGCAAATTAATTGTTGTTATTGAAATATACAAACACAAAAATTATTTCAATTTTAAATAAATTGTATATAATTCATATAAATGAATTTGAAAACAAAAACATTTCTACGTCAGGAAAACGATTGTCCTGTTGTAATGCTGCGGCCGAAGGTTCGGACCCATCTCAGTCCAAACGTTCTGTATGAAAAGGTTAGCCAGTTATTTGCGGAAAGATAGTGATTCTACTTGGAATAATTCTAAAGTCTTCCTCCACCAATAAAACTAGATGACAAATATAAACGTCGGTGTGTTGAAAATGGCATTAAACCCAATTTTTCATAAATGTAAACTCATATACACGCATACGACCCCCATAATCATGTTCGAACCTGTGTGCTGGCGTGCTTGCTTGCGTGTTATCTATTCCGGAGAGGCTAGCGATAGCGGGAAGTAGTTGCATAATCTCACTCGATCCCGATAAAACAGATCTGTTTACAAATAGCAACCTTTATCACAGCAAGTGTTTGGAATTTAATACAGAAACACGTGTAACTTTTTAGAGGGACTTCCCACGTTGAACGACAAATAAAAATTAATGATATAGTACCATTGACATGATTAAGTAATATTCCGGTTCGCTATTACGCAGTTTCATGTTTAAGGAAGTACATATCACATGAACAATTTTATTAAACCCAACAGATTTTTCTTACTGTTTATTTTTTATCTGTATAAAGATTACTCGTGACAACTTTAAGAGTCAGTGTAATAGCACAGGTGGATCTAGAGGTGGGAAGCGCCCAGCCCACTTTTTTTAAAATTACTCATATATTGAAATCTTGAATTTTGCATACATGTTAGACCCCAAACCCCGACTGAAAATCATGGATCCGATTAAGGTTCTAGACCAAACAACTCTTATACAGGCCTATTTGATATATTAAGACTGGTGTTTGAATTGTTGTAAATAATACATCTCTCATGGAGGACCAAATGTCAGACTGGCTATTAAGCCAAATATGTTATCCTCAGAAAATAAAGATTTTATTATCATTATTACTTTTATTATTATTATTATTATTATTATTTTAATTATTATTATTATTATTATTATTATTATTATTATTATTATTATTATTATTATTATTATTATTGTTACGTTGAAATCTGGATGAAACCTAACCGTTGTTCTTCCTGTATTATTTTTATCGGTATTTATATTACACACGACAACTGCACGGGTCATTGTAATAACCACGGTAAGTCTAGAGGTGGAAAGAAGTCCCGCTGAGATTTCTCAATTGTTATAAAATGGCATTATTTTAGGAGAAAGTGAAACGCATACACTAAACATGTATATTGAAATCTTGAATTTTGCATTAGACCCCCACCCCTGAGAGGATTCACCTTTGAACAATATACATACCCGTATATATGAATAAAAGAGGAATCGATATAACCAACTGAAATAATGAATGAATGATTAATCTTAATAATATTTCAAAACTTGTACGTTTATAAATATGTGTTTTTATGGTAAAATAACACAATGGCTATAAAAGGATACATTTTAAAAATCGAACAACTTAATATGCTAGAAATGAAATGTACACGTTACTGACCACCTTCACATCAAACTGTTTGGAATTGCGCTTTCGCTTGCAACAAAGAGTTAGAACGTATGATCATATAAAAATACATGTATTAATCTCCATGCAGGTATTACTCTAAATTTCATATCTAAGAAAGTTATTAACATTTTGATAAAACAAGTCACGTTATGCTGTTTTAATGGGGTTGTACGCCTCTTTTAGCACATTTCAGGTTATACGTGTATGCAATGTCCAGTTTTATTGGTACAAGAATACCTCCGAGTGAACCTGAGGAGAACAACCGTTCTTTCGCTAGTAGCTGACAAACTTTCCCACGTGAAGTTTTTAGACCGGACTAGGCTCGAACCCACGCCTCAGTGGCCAGAGGTAATCTGGCATTAGACGGCAGCGATTACGACCATTTGGCCACGGGTAACCCCTCATGCTAGTTTTTAAAGTATGAGTAAAATTTCTTTAAAATTACAAATTGATAGGGTCTCTGGTATTTTTCTAGCATACCAATAACAATAATGAAAATGAAATATTTGTTTCGCATTTTGTCATATACGATACATAAGAAATAAACGACATATGATGTGTATGTTGTTAAAGTTTATCACAGAAATATGCACAGTTATTAGTATGGTATATGTAGTATATGTTAACCAAAGTAGAACCGCCTTTCAATCATTAAGAGGAGTTATGTTCCGTTCCAAAAATAGAAGCGTAATTAAGGGTCGGCACATATGCAGGGATATTTGCCTCCATCGGTATATAACTTTTATAAAATTAAATAAAGTGAAAATTTATAAATATTTCCGCTATGTCTCTTTGACAGATAACAATTAATTTTTTATGGAACTTTAGCATCGCTCAATAGACATACTCTTACTAATTTACTTACCGTATTTCAGTCCCTTTGTTGTGATTCTGGCTTTAAATCCTGGATTGTTCGCTTCGGCGAAACACAAAACAACAATCAACAAACACAGACAGTATAGTGGCCGCTCCATTGTGCCGATCGTCCTGAACAGGAAATATAAAGTATAAACATTATTACATACCATATATACAGCTATGAGCTATGCGTTAAACATAACCGATTTATACATTCCGTTTACAGTTTACTTGAGAACAGATCTTTAACCATATCATTGATCAATATGGGCAAAACATGTTCATTGATTGTGTAAGAAACTGCATTACCCGCTTTATAAAACCTATACTGCGCAATGGTGAATGTGTCCAATAACAAACTAACTTTAATCGAGTATAAATTGAAATGCAAGAATGAACACTAAATAATTCCCATACACATAAAGCGGCATAATATTCAACAATTTAATCATTCAAATTGAAAATGGGAAACACCTAAATATCCTTACTTGTTGTTGTTTTGTTATCTGAAAAGTGACTAAGAATCGTTTTTATATGTAAACTATATATTAAAGCTGTATAATCTCTATTAAAGACATGTTTTTTTTCTGTTTGACATTATTTCGTAGAGGTAAAAACACAGAAATCAGTGATGACTTCTTGCTTACTTGTTGTCACTTAGTGACTTAGAATCTTGTTTTATATATTAAAGCTGTATAATCTTCGTTAAAGGTATGGTTCTACTAAAATTCAAATGTGCGATTGTGAATTTTCATTGCGGTTATTAGAGACAAGAAGTATTTTTCATTGTTGTTTATCATATTACTGCTCTTATAATACTTTTTGCTCCGTATGTTTTGTTTTAACAGTAGACGTAGCATTCAGAGGACACATCCACCGAAACTGCACAAAACCTGGACTATGCAAAATAAATAGAATACATGCATACATACTGTAGAAGTGATAAGACGGTTTATAGCCTTGGAACGGTCAGGCGCAGCACCGTCATTGGAAAGTTCAATATTGATGTATATAAACTGATTTTACATCGCCACCGGTTTCGCACATGGGCGATGATCCCCAGAAGAGTGTTAGCATTTTATAGTTTGTTAGGGACAGTGTAGGATACAGATAGAAAACCAGCGTTAGATTTTTTTTCTGTTTCTTCAGCGTGCTCGGTGTACAGCATCGTCAAACGAGCCCTCGACTTAAAGTGCCAGCTGAACGACTGCTTGTAGTTTCAGCTGGCCAGCCCCGGGAGTCAAACCCGCAACCCTAAGACAAAAAGCCACATGCTCTACCGACTGAGCTAGTGGGGCTGACTTAGAACTTTAATAGCGGATTACAGGTGTACCCAGTCGGGTTCTCCTTTTGTCATCACATTATAAAACAAGACTGGGATATATCGTTGTATGAGGTGAATACAATAACACTAAAGTACATGATATGTACACTACAAAACACAATTATGATATCAAGATATGTTGTAATTTAATAACATATTGACAAAACGCAATGGCATACTACACATATATATAAAGATGATACGTTGAAATTAAAATAGACAACAATAGTCTTGTTTAGATATTTATTCTTAAGTTCACCATTTTTTTGTATAAATTGTTTTTGTTTAAAAAAAAAAAAAATATAACAAAAATGTCACTTGTTCGAGGGATAAATACGCTTAATATACATTAAACCCGATATAAGGGGGACGCGTGGCTGTGTTGAAATGTATTTTACTCATTCACGCATCAAATATATGAGCGTTCACAAATCAAATATAATTATGAGCGTTCACACATCAAATATAGGGCGTTCATACATAAAATATATTACCGTTCATTAATAAAATATACGGGCGTTCATACACCAAATATGAGCGTTCACACATCAAATATATAGGCGTTCACATATCAATAAATGAGCATTTGCACATCAAATATATGAGTGTACACTTTTATGGAGATATTAATCGCCAAGTATGTTCATCATCATTTTAATAAATTGATCAAATATATGGGCGTTCACACATCAAATATGATGTGGTCTAGTGGTAGAGCATCGAACCCATGATCGGAGGATCGTGGGTTCGATCCTCCGCTACGACTATGTGTGGTGTCCTTGAGCAAGGCACTTTTTCACATATGCTTTGTACTGGTTCTACTTCGAGCGTAATTTGTCTAAGTTGTAAGAACTTGTTTCACAATCGAAGTAAAATAAATAAGTTTAAAAAAACAACTAATATATGTGCGTTCACACACCAAATATATTTGCGTCCCAACATAAAATATATGGGCGTTCATACACCAAATATATGGGCGTTCATACATCAAATATATGGGCGTTCACACATCAAATATATGGGCGTTCACACACCAAATATATTTGCGTTCCAACATAAAATATATGGGCGTTCATACATCAAATATATGGGCGTTCATACATCAAATATATGGGCGTCCACACATCAAATATATGGGCGTTCACACACCAAATATATTTGCATTCCAACATAAAATATATGAGCGTTCATACACCAAATATATAGGCGTTCATACATCAAATATATGGGCATTCACACATCAAGTATACAGGCATTCATAAATCAAATATATGGGCGTTCACACATCAAATATATTGGCGTTCACATGTCAAATATTAAGCGTTCCCTAACAAAATATATGGGCGTTTACATATTAAATATACGGGCATTCACACATCAAATATAGTTATGACGTTCACAAATCAAGTATATGGGCGTTCATACATAAAATATACGGGCGTTCATAAAGCAAATATATGGGCAGTCACATCAAAGATATGGGCGTTCATGCATAAAATATATGGACGTTCATACATCAAATATATTGGAGTTCATTCATCAAATATATGGGCGTTCATATAGCAAATATATGGGCGTTTCCACGTCAATATATGTGCGTTCACACGGCATCAAATAAACGGGCGTTCATATAGCAAATAAATGGGCTTTTATGCATCAAATTATGGGCGTTCACACATCAAATATAGGGGCGTCACACATCAAATAAATTAGTGTTCTCACATCAAATGTATGAGCGTTCACACATCAAAAATATGAGCGTTCACATATCAAATATATGTGCGTTTACACATCAAATATATGGGCGTTCACACATCAAATGTATTAGCGTTCACACATCAAATATATGGGCGTTCATATAGCAAATATACGAGCGTTCATATAGCAAATATATATTGGCGTTCACACATCAAATATATGGACGTTCACACATCAAATATACGGGCGTTCACACATAAAATATATTAGCGTTCACACATCAAATATATGAGCGTTCATGCATCAAATATATGAGCGTTCAAACATCAAATAAATGAGCGTTCATACATCAAATATATGAGCTTTCACACATCAAATATATGGACGTTCACACATCAAATATACGGGCGTTCACACATCAAATATATGGGCGTTCACACATCAAATATATTAGCGTTTACACATCAAATATATAAGCGTTCATACATCATATATATGAGCGTTCACACATCAAATGCACATCAAGTGTATGAGCGTTAACACATCAAATATATGGCCGTTCCCACATCAAATATATGAGCGTTCACATATAAAATGTATGAGCGTTCACACATCAAATGTATTGGCGTTCACACATCAAATATACGGACGTTCACACATCAAATATATGAGCGTCCACATAATAAATATATGAGCGTTTGCACATCAAATATATGAGCGTTCACACATCAAATGTATGGGCGTTCACACAACAAATATATGGAGGTTCACATATAAAATATATGAGCGTTCGCACATCAAATATATGGGAGTTCACACATCAAAGGTATGGGCGTTCACACATCAAATGTATGGACGTTCACACATAAAATATATGAGCGTTTACACATCAAATGTATAGGCGTTCACACAACAAACGTATGGGAGTTTACACATCAAATGTATAGACGTTCACAAATCAAACATATGGATGTTCACACATCAAATATATGAGCATTCACACATAAAATATATGTGAGTCGACACATCAAATATACGGGCGTTCACACATCAAATATATGAGCGTTCACACATCAAATATATGAGTGTACAGTTTTCTGGAGATATTAATCGCCAAGTATGTTTATCATCATTTAAATAAATTGATTAACAGTTTTATAACGCGTATATACATAGTTTTTTTTCCACAATGATAACAAATCTACGAAAAAAGAAGTTTTTTAACATTTACCTGTTATGTTCCTTTAAAAACAGACACAAAATTAAGTAAAAAATGTTTAGTGAAAATTTATCAGAATAGCAGTGTATCCCTGTAAGACACGGTTGTCGGCATGAACAAATGAGACCGCGTACGGTCAAACCACAACTGTTTTGATAAATAGTAATGATTTTTCATACAAAAATAACACATATATAACTTCCTGCTTGACACTTAAGTTGTATCGGTAATCCCCTAAAATCAACCCTGGGACAAAGGATACACTTGAGAAAGTAACGACATACTTCCTTGTTTTATGAAACCCTGGTTAAGACCACTTAGTGGCATATTGAAACGTGCACGCACAAATATGAATAAAACATACCCATTGTTTAAATACGTGCAGTATCTGGGTGCTATAACTATTGTTAATTCAATTTCTCCTTCTCAATAGACTGACTACTCAGTGATCTGGGGATATATCATTACGCCAAGGTCGTCCACGAGTATATCTAACAACTAGCACCACAAATGAAACATTACAGAAAATGTATGTCTAGTAGGAGACGTAACCTTAGTGTAACAAAAACCCTTAGTGTAACATTTGTTACACTAAGCGTTGACAGTCACGTGTGTATTTAAATACTCGATTGATATAATTTATTTTCTGATGATAAAACGTGCGTTTTTTTGAACGGCAAGTTAGCATACATCTATTATGATATACGTGCAGTATATACAATTTAGACAGGTAACATCCCCGCCCCAGCATTTTCGGTCTGGTGATTAAACAAAGACCATAAAAGCATGCATACAAATGGAAGTTTCACGTAAATAACTTGATAGATGCAAATACGAATATATTCAAGATTAAAGAAAAAAAAAACATAAAACAAAGCACGTTTGTGTTGTTCACTGTCCACTTATATTGCATAACATCCATCGTACTAATACATAAATCTTTATTGTGTGCTATGTTTGTGAAGCTTTAAAAAATGCAAAGACATATTTGTTCTACATTTATGTCAATACCTTTGTTTTACAATTTTCTAAAATTCTAAACATATAAGACCACGAATATGAGAATATTGCATTGAAACAAGGATTTGGATTTGTGTTGCGAGATTTTGCGTTAATACTCGAGCGTTCACAAACTGTCAAACATTGCATTAATTCCTTGATTTCAACGAAATTAAGGTATGCACATACAATTGTATATCGGAGTATTCTTATTCCACATTAACATAATATATATGATTTTCAGAAGTTAGTTACAATTTATCAAAATTGGCTTTTGTCAATGTAAGTATAAATACTTGTGGGCCATGCTATGTAAAAGTCATCGCCACTTGACGAGGTGACTATTGTATATTGTGAATCACCGTCAACAATAACAACTCGATCTGTGAGATCGTTCAGTGTTTTTAATTTACATAATTTTCTCCTTAGAAACACGCACGAGCATTGTGATGATTAATATTAGAATACGATTATCTACATTTGCACTATATAGAGCTGCTCTGTCATACTTGACACTGATTCAAGGCATGTAACTTTACGTCCCTTTAAGCGTATTAGAGCGCATATGCATTTTTCAGCCATTCCCCGATGGTTCACATTGCATTTTTTTTATAATCTCTTTCTGATTTAATTTAAGCATGAACCAATGGCATCATATTATATCCACCGACAACTATATTTAATGCGTGTTTGTTGGTTCTTAATATAATACGTTGATAAACACCATACAACAACAACAACAACAACAACAACAACACGTTGGAGATTAATCGAATATTTTTGTTAGTAAGTGGTTGATAGTATACCAATGTAATTTTAACAGTACAATAGTATTTAATTACATGTATGTAGCCGATTATGAATAACATTTTGTATCTAATATTGTATAAAGGCAGACAGAAACTTGGATATTTTAATTATCACGTGTGTGTTATATTAATAGAACACCGTTTTTAAAATGGCTGCGCCCTTGCGAAGCCGAGCTTGTCTGTCAAGATCATATACAAAATGCCTTTTAGTTAGCGAGAAAGCAAACAAATTGACACCAAGATTGGCAAGTAGCTTATGTAAACTTTGATGTGTTTTTTTCAAATAATGTTGGATACATTATACTTAGGGAGAAATTTCTTTTCAGTAGAAATGAATTTTTGTAACCATGCATATTCCGATGTTGTGAATGTACATACGTCACTCTAACAGCCTCGGTGTTAAGCTAGCTTTTATAGCGACATGGTTGAAGTGTACAGACTGTATTGGAAGTTAAGCAACGAAGTACAGGGTTAGTTCTTGAATGGATGATCGCTGTCACTTTAATGGTGACGAGGATTAACTTTCGAATCTTGCGTCTGCAGAATCTCTCTTTCCTTTGGATGGGGTGGGATATGGCCAGGAACTGCGAGAAGTCACAGTCTTTGCAGTTGGGGCTAAGCCTTAAAGGTTAAAGAGGGGAGGAGTGTAGTGAATGTACATCACTTTACCGGCCTCACTTTTATAGCGACATGGTTGAAGTACACTGACTTAACTGTATTGGAAATTAAGCAACGAAGTATCATTATGGGGTTAGAACTTGGATGGTTGAACGCTGTCACTTTACTGGTTGTTTAGGTTTTTAATCGGTGGTTTTAACAGTTTTCGATCACATAAAAATCACTGTTAATATTTTAATAAAACAGATGTTGACATTACATGCTCGTATATAACATTGAAACAACTCTAAAATATTAATTTTCTACCTCAAAGAAAACAAATACATTTACCATTCATGTTAGATCACGGTGACCCAAATATACTTCCAACAAAGTGGCCTCATCAGATTTCGATCACATGATCGGTTGATGTTATGTGTAAAACTTAAATGAGGCTTTAATTTAAAGGTGCAAATAAAATGAAAGTAGTTAAAACTGCATTAACCTTTCATATGAGTTAATATTTCTCAGTGGATTTATTTTTTTAACAGTGTCAGTTCACTGAATGTTAAAAAAGTTGACATAGTAACCAATGAAAACATTATTTTATACTTTATTATTGCATTTTTATATACCAACTTCTAATCCACTTCTTGTAACAAACCCTTTCAACTATTTACTTATTTTTATTCTATATTTAACTTGCGGTTCTGTGATAATTTCAAACTTATTTTTAACAGATTCTGTAGACTGTACTCAGGGCTAGAATTTAACTTTTTTGTGCACTGGCAATTTTGGCCAGTGCCTAAAATTTCAACTGGCCAAATTTGAAACCAACTAGCCAAACCAATTTTCGCAGAAACTTGTAGTCCTAAATGTCTAAATAAACCCAAAATTAATTGTTTCAAAGCCTGCGTGTTATTTAATATGCATTATTAGCTTTTTTTTATTTATAGACAATGGTATCAAGGTTATTATATATGTAAGGTACAATTCAAAGCAGTAATTTACAAAACAAAATATTTAAAAAAATAAAATTGTCCTTGTTATTTATTATACTACCATAAATAAATGCATACAATGATATATCATAAATAAACACTTTTAACTGAACCAAAATATGAATCATGGATTCAGCAATAACAAGTGTACAGAGAGGCTGAGATTGTGACATACACACATTTCTATTTATAGAATTAATATAGCCAATGGCCTTTCGTTTTAAAATAAGATCTAGATCTAGCCAAGGACGATTGTTTAACATGTGTAAATGTTGTGATATCATAGTAACATAGTTTAATTATTATGGATGATCTGTCGATCGCGGTGGTTTCTACAATTGACACACCATTTTGTCATTGTCAAGTTTATAGCCCTGTGTGATATTGAGCTGTCGCTCCCATTTCATTACAGTATTAACGGAAGGATTATTTCACTTTTTTCTTGTTGGGACTAACTTCCATTCGTCGGGTTAATGGAGAAAAAGTGCCACTTTAACAGCTGACAAAATATGTTAACAATAAATTTGACGGGTTTCACCTTTACTTTTATTTTACAGAGTGAGTGCGCTATCGATCAAACTAGACACAGTCTACTCATTATGTTGTTGACGGGTTTTAACTTTACTTCCTTTTTGCACAATGAACTTGAGATCAAAAACAATTGGACGCAGTCTACACATATATAAATATTTAATACATGTCATTGACAATCGTGCTATGGCGCAAGAAGCAAAAGAAATTTGGTAAAATTGACAAGAACTCGTTATTTTTACCAGGATGATACTTGTTTATTTTCAAAAATCAATAAAATGAATAAAATAAGTAATTTTCTCAACTTGAAATCCACTCGCAAAAAAATGCCAGCTGAAGTAATTTCAACTCGCATTTTCAAAATACAGCTCGCATTTTGCGAGTGGCGAGTGCTTAAATTCGAGCCCTTGTACTTCTCTGGAATATTTATAATTTCTGACATGTGCATTAGGTTGATATTTATAACATTTGACCTTGACCAGTATTGCATCAGTTTTCGATGGTTGGAATTGTTATTTGTAAACAAACCTTGCTTTTGTCAAGGTTTTATGTTAACTGAAACATTTACATAGTGAGAATTACGTTTTTTCAGGTCTGTATTATAAAATGGTTTTCTTACTTGTATCTGAAGCATTGTTTTACAGTTCTATTCCATTTGATATCCACATGGATACTGTTTGTAAATATTAACATTTGTGCAGGAAGTTGAAATAAGATTCAGCGATATTCGTAATTCTTAGGTTGTGATCGAAAACTGGTTACGGCACCATACTATATTTCTATTCTTTATACCTGCAAAAATGTCTGTAGAATGTAATGGCCCATGTATTTCTCACAATATTATGATGTTGTGATTCCTTTAATGTGCTTAAAAACTATATCGCCAGCAAACCGGCATTCTTTCTTAAAATGACTGTTCCATCAAAAACTTACATACCTTGTCTGGTGTAAAAGAGGTTTCATTTTTAAACATCGGACATGTTCGGTTAACAATAAGACTCTTCCTGCACCTTACATATATTCATAAAAAACAGTGTATTTGAAAGAAAATTATGCATGCATGAGCGTAGACACAAATGCGGCATGGTGTGATATTGCTGCACCAATAATGAAAAAACTTTTCTACACTTTGTAGCTGAACTTTTTTACTTTATTTCGTATGCCGCACCAATAATTTTCCATTTCTTATTGTTATGTAATTATCTTGAATTTGTAAAACATTTAGCCTCACCAATGTCAAATTTGTCTTTACGCCCCTGGCACATGAGTGACGACTGTAGAGCTGTTTGCTTTTACTTGTTCTCACACACAACTGGCCAATTCTGATCAGCTATAATAATTTAAATGTACCTGTAATATATGTTGTGGCCGTTGTAAACTTCTTGAAATGACAGACTGGTGTATAGAATTTCTTTTAAAAAAATTATTTAATACTAGTATATATGTTTTGACGGTCACTGATAGGTCAAATTGTGTTGGCTTGTGATTAATAATGATGAAATGAGAAGGAATGGGAGCATCGTCAGAAACCCGTGATCAATCCATTCTAATACTTTCCATTCATCATCAGTGGGATATTACACTAGCTTCTATCAAGTCATAATAAAACCATATGATTGGTTCCTTCATGTTTTCATGAAGGGAACGTTATCCAATCGTAATACTAGTTTCATGCAAACACCGTTTTGATTAGACAGCTTTAACGTTAATTGTATTTTGTTCAAACAAAACGTCGCAGAGCTAGCGTTATTTCCCATGGGTGATGATTGGAGAGTATCAAAATTGACACTCGTGGGTATTTGACGATGGGATTGGATGGGAGGGGGACTTTGTAGCATCCGACCAAGAGGGTCAGAACATGCAAAAGTAATTTTGACCATTTAAGAAAGTTTGTATGTTCAAAACTTATTATGCAAGGCATAGTAAAACACTATAATCAGCTATAGAAAGAAGTGACTTAATTGTGTGTATGTCTTTGTGAAAAAGCATAGCAAAACACAACAATCAGCTATAGAAAGCAGTGATTTAATTGTGTATATGTCTTTGTAGAAAGGTATAGCAAAACACTACAATCAGCTATAGAAAGCAGTGACTTAACTGTTTATATGTCTTTGTAGAAAGGCATAGAAAAACACTACAGTCATCTATAGAAAGCAGTGACTTAACTGTATATATGTCTTTGTAGAAAGGCATAGCAAAACACTACAATCAGCTATAGAAAGCAGTGACTTAACTGTTTATATGTCTTTGTAGAACGGCATAGCAAAACACTACAGTCAGTTATAGAAAGCGGTGACTTAACTGTTTATATGTCCTTGTAGAAAGGCATAGCAAAACACTACAATCAGCTATAGAAAGCATTGACTGAACTGTTTATATGTCCTTGAAGAAAGGCATAGCAAAACACTACAATCAGCTATAGAAAGCAGTGACTTATTTGTTAATATGTCTTTGTAGTGAGGCTTAGTAATACACTACAATCAGCTATAGAAAGCAGTGGCAGAATTGTGTAAATGTCTTTGTAGAAAGGCATAGCAAAACACTACAATCAGCTATAGAAAGCATTGACTGAACTGTTTATATGTCCTTGTAAAAAGGCATAGCAAAACACTACAATCAGCTATAGAAAGCAGTGACTTAACTGTTTATATGTCCTTGTAGAAAGGCATAGTAAAACACTACAATCAGCTATAGAAAGCAGTGACTTATTTGTTAATATGTCTTTGTAGTGAGGCTTAGTAATACACTACAATTAGCTCTAGAAAGCAGTGACTTAACTGTTTATATGTCTTTGTAGAAAGGCATAGCAAAACACTACAATCAGCTATAGAAAGCAGTGACTTAACTGTTTATATGTCTTTGTAGTGAGGCATAGTTATACACTACAACCAGCTATAGAAAGCAGTGACTTAATTGTTTATATGTCTTTGTAGAAGGCATAGTAATACACCACAGTCAGTTATAGAAAGCAGTGACTTAATTGTTTATATGTCTTTGTAGTGAGGCATAGTAAGATACGAAAGGCAGTTATAAAAAGCAGTGACTTAATTGTTTATATGGCTTTGTAGTGAGGCATAGAAATACACTACAATCAGCTATAGAAAGCAGTGACTTAACTGTTTATATGTCTTTGTAGAAAGGCATAGCAAAACACTACAATCAGCTATAGAAAGCAGTGACTTAACTGTTTATATGTCTTTGTAGAAAGGCATAGCAAAACACTACAATCAGCTATAGAAAGCAGTGACTTAACTGTTTATATGTCTTTGTAGAAAGGCATAGCAAAACACTACAATCAGCTATAGAAAGCAGTGACTTAACTGTTTATGTCTTTGTAGTGAGGCATAGTAATACACTACAATCAGCTATAGAAAGCAGTGACTTAATTGTTTATATGTCTTTGTAGTGGACGTAATAATACACAAAAGTAAGTTATAGAAAGCAGTGACTTAATTGTTTATATGTCTTTGTAGTTAGGCATAGTTATACACCACAGTCACTGATTGAAAGCAGTGACTTTAATTGTTTATATGACTATGAAATGAAGCATAGTTATACACCACAGTCAGTTATAGAAAGCAGTGACTTAATTGTTTCTATGTCTTTGTAGTGAGGCAAAGTAATACACGAAAGTCAGTTATAGAAAGCAGTGACTTAATTGTTTATATGTCTTTGTAGTGAGGCATAGTAATACACCACAGTCAATTATAGAAAGCAGTGACTTAATTGTTTATATGTCTTTGTAGTGAGGCATAGCAATACATCACAGTTAGTTATAGAAAGCAGTGACTTAACCCTTCGTTCCATAAGCATTTTCTTGGACTCTTCCAAATTAAATCATTAATACACCACTAATCAGCAATGTGTGAATTATGTTTATATTTACTGACTGAGTGGAAAACATTGCATGAAGTGTTCAGATTGCTCTGAACTCTTCCTGCACTGTTTTCAAAGGCTTTCTGATATTGGTGCGGGAATACGCGTATCTGTGGGGTAAAGGGTTAATTGTTTATGTGTCTTTGTAGTGAGGCATAGTAATACACCACAGTCAGTTATAGAAAGCAGTGACTTAATTGTTTATATGTCTTTGTAGTGAGGCATAGTAATACACGAAAGTCAGTTATAGAAAGCAGTGACTTAATTGTTTATATGTCTTTGTAGTGAGGCATAGTTATACACCACAGTCAGTTATAGAAAGCAGTGACTTAATTGTTTATATGTCTTTGTAGTGAGGCATAGTTATACACCACAGTCAGTTATAGAAAGCAGTGACTTAACTGTTTATATGTCTTTGTAGTGAGGCATAGTAATACACTACAATCAGCTATAGAAAGCAGTGACTTAATTGTTTATATGTCTTTGTAGTAAGGCATAGTATTGAGCAGGTACATAAACTTAGTTTTTAGATTTGGTTGGAATATGATTGTGGAATAGACTAATAAATGTGCAGTCGTCAGATATGAGACAAGATGAAAGGCTGTGTGAAATAATCTCTTAATTTTATGTTTCAAAGATTTACATAGTTATTATGGAAGGATTGACAAATGATTACAATAAGCAAGTAATTTAAGTATTAAGTTGAGACATAATCAGTATAGGTTGTATTTAACAGTGACTCTGAAAGAATATAAAAACTAAAGACAGTTTCCTTTCTTTCTCTTATAATATATGATTATAAAATGCCACACATGGAGACACTGGTATCAGTGTCTTAGACACTGGTATCGGTGTCTTTCCCAAGGCTGAAGCAAATATAAAACATTATGTTTTTCTCCAAATTAACATTTAAAATCCCATATCTCTTGAAAGTTAACAAAATCACATTTTTCTTTCCCCAAAAATGAATGTTTCCCCCCATTTATAAAGCTAAACTTGCCCAAACTCTGTTAAAAGGCCCTGCATCATAAATGTATGGAAACGTCATTATCTACTGTGATATGAAAAGAAAAGTTTTAAAATGCATATATTTATCCTTACAGCTATCACCTAAATATTTACACAGCGGTGTCATAAGATCCCTGCCGCGATCACAACTATGTCCGAAATTACGACTTCTGTCCAGACATTCTTGCTGTAAGAACTGGTGTGCAGTTCTGCCACTGATTCCTGTAAGAAATGCAAGTTCACAGGTAACGTATTTATATAATACTCTCACCTTTTATTACCACTCTGTTAAATTATGTATGCTTTAATAAATGTATGTTTGCTGTTTTTGTTTGTTGCAACAGGAAAAATATGCAATAAACATTTAGAAAAGTTTTAATAACAATTCATATAACTGGTATATAAGAAGCTAATTTCCATCAAAATGTGAAAATATTTAGAATTTTATATCCACGAAATGAACAAATTAATAGTAATCACGTTTTTACATCGGTCAAATTTTATTTCAATTTAATTTTTGGTAAAATAATGGTTTCCAATTATAATTTTGAAAGGGTCTATGTATTTATTCATTGGATATAAATTAAACTTTGCATGTGTGTTTACCATCATCAATGGAACACACAGAGACAAGAACCATAATAACTAGGGGTTGCATTTTTGCAAAGTAATGGCTCTTTGGATTTAATTTTTCATCTGTAGACCCCCAGGTTAAACATTTGCATTTAGTTGCGTTTAAGTTTAAAATATCTATGCAACTAGTCATTAGATATAAATGAAACTTCACATGTGTGTTCACCATCATAAATGGAACACACAGACAAGAACCATAACTCTGGATTGCATTTTGCCAGATTTATAGCCCTTTTTGGACATAATTTTTCAGGTTAAAGTTTTTTATCAGGCAAAATATCTATGCAACCACTCATTGGATATGAATGAAACTTCTCATGTGTATTCACCATCATCGATAGAACACACAGAGACAAGAACCATAACTCAGGTTGCATTTTAGCAAAGTTATGGCCCTTTTGGACTTAATTTTTCGTCTGTAGATACCCTAGTTAAACTTTTGCGTTTCAGTTTTGGTGTTTGTCTCCAATCTCAATCTTTGCATGGATGTTGAGTTTTATCCCATCGGCGAGCTTTGTTGTCTTTGTCTTCTGACATTTCTCGTTAACTTTTTGGTAAAACTTACTTAGTAACACATATAATGGGGGCATCTATGTTCTATGTATGCATTTTTAGTTTTAACCTTAGTATGATCCCCTAAGGGTGAGGGTGAAAGTATGGAAGGGAATCCACCAGTAAATTTTAATATGCCATATATAACCTGAATTGTGTTGAAAATGGTGTTGAACCTGTTTCAATTTTTTTTAATAAATGAGCACTCCCAGGTTTCCTATCAATATCAAATATTTAATATACTTTATTTATTGTTTCTCTTTCAGAGTGATTTACCAACAGGATATATACCTGATGTTCCATCTGTGCCTGTTGAAGATATTGCAAATATATTGCCTGAACTGAATGCTCTTGGAGAACCAACATTAACCAGTCTAGGTCTGGGGAGCAATTGGCCACCAGGGCTATTCCAGAAGGCCTTGGAATTCATCCATGTGGGATTAGACTTGCCCTGGTGGGGCTCAATTTGTGTAGGTTAGTACCGAATAATCTGAAGTCTTGTAGATATATATACACGTCAGGTATGTTATGTTATTTCCAGATGTCTCAAAATAAAGATCTGTGAACAGCGTTGCATAGTACAGGTTTCCGCTACACTTTTCTAACTCCCAGTGAAATAATTCTATCTTCTACCTATGTTTGGATCATTTTTAACCTTTTACATGTACTTCATATAGACGCCTTTGGACACCTGATATAGATGCCTTTGGACACCTCTTATATAGAAGGCTTTTGAATTATTGGGTGAATTATGTTTTTATTAACTGACAGAGTGGAAAACGGTGCAGGAAGTGTTCAGATTGCTCATTACGAGCAATCTGAACTCTTCCTGCACTGTTTTCAAAGGCCTTCTGTGATTGGTGCAGGAAAACGCGTATCTATGAAGTAAAGGGTTAACTGGGCTAATTTAGAGTAGTTTTTTTATTCGCCCCGACACCTGCATCTTATCTGCCTTAAAGTTTTAAAAGTTTGTACGTGTGCATAGCTTGTAGTTATATGGATGGAACTTGCTATAACTGTGCATGCTTATACCCTGAGGTAGTATGTAGCATATTGGGTTCCTAACTTGAAAGTAAAGGTCATATTGATGGGAGAAAAAGGTCATCTATGCCTTAAAACCCTGCATAAAGTTTTGTTTGAAGTAATATGGATGGAACTTAAGTGTGTATGTTTATACTCAAAGGCAGTATGTAATTTATTTGGCTTCTAACTTTAAAGTCAAGGTCATATTGCATGGTTAGAATGTCATATTTTGTCTTTAATCTGTGAGGTAAAAGGTTTGGTGCAAATTGTCATTTAGTGTGCATGCTTACCCTTGAATGTTTCTCTGAAAAATGGTGTAAGCTTATACCAGGAATTTTGTACTAGAAAAGTGCTACTATATTCAAGCTCAGTGTGAAATACAGGTCCTGGAATGAAAAATAAATTGGGCTTATCACTCCATGTTAAGTTGAAAGTTATATATATAGATGTTACTTTCACTTTTGTATTATGATTTATATTTTTAAGTCTTATATTAATTTTCAACCAAATGTTGGTTCTATATTATTACTTGAATTTGCAATGGTATATCATGTATTGAATTTTCACCCAATAACCAATCAGAATGCAGAACTTTTTTATATAAAATTACCTTTATCATTTTTTTATGTTACAGTTGTGTTCTGTATTCGCGTGGCAGTCTTTCCATTAATGGTGAAACAGAGGAGACATGTTGTAAACATGGGCAATCATATGCCCACTATCGCACGGTTACAACAACGTATAAGTGATGCAAAAGCAACAGGAAATTATTTAGATCGTAAGTTCTATGTCATATGTCAGAGATACCCATATATATATGTTGTAAATCAATTATTGTAAGTTATATCTTAGATATACACATATGTATGTTGTAAATCATTGACTGTAAGTTCTATGTCATATGTCAGTTACACGCATATATATGTTGTAAATCATTGACTGTAAGTTCTATGTCATATGTCAGTTACACGCATATATATGTTGTAAATCATTGAATGTAAGTTCTATGTCATAAGTCAGTTACATGCATATATATGTTGTAAATCATTGCATGTAAGTTCTATGTCATATGTCAGTTACATGCATATATATGTTGTAAATCATTGAATGTAAGTTCTATGTCATATGTCAGTTACATGCATATATATGTTGTAAATCATTGACTGTAAGTTCTATGTCATATGTCAGTTACACGCATATATATGTTGTAAATCATTGACTGTAAGTTCTATGTCATATGTCAGTTACACGCATATATATGTTGTAAATCATTGAATGTAAGTTCTATGTTATTTGTCAGTTACATGCATATATATGTTGTAAATCATTGAATGTAAGTTCTATGTCATATGTCAGTTATACGCATATATATGTTGTAAATCATTGAATGTAAGTTCTATGTTATTTGTCAGTTATAAGCATAATATATGTTGTAAATCATTGACTGTAAGTTCTATGTCATATGTCAGTTACACACATATATATGTTGTAAATCATTGAATGTAAGTTCTATGTTATTTGTCAGTTACATGCATATATATGTTGTAAATCATTGAATGTAAGTTCTATATCATATGTCAGTTATACGCATATATATGTTGTAAATCATTGAATGTAAGTTCTATGTTATTTGTCAGTTATAAGCATAATATATGTTGTAAATCATTGACTGTAAGTTCTATGTCATATGTCAGTTACACACATATATATGTTGTAAATCATTGAATGTAAGTTCTATGTCATATGTCAGTTACATGCATATATATGTTGTAAATCATTGAATGTAAGTTCTATGTCATATGTCAGTTACACGCACATATATGTTGTAAATCATTGAATGTAAGTTCTATGTTATTTGTCAGTTACATGCATATATATGTTGTAAATCATTGAATGTAAGTTCTATGTTATTTGTCAGTTACATGCATATATATGTTGTAAATCATTGAATGTAAGTTCTATGTCATATGTCAGTTACACGCACATATATGTTGTAAATCATTGAATGTAAGTTCTATGTCATATGTCAGTTATACGCACATTTATGTTGTAAATCATTGAATGTTAGTTCTATGTCATATGTCAGTTACATGCATATGTATGTTGTAAATCATTGAATGTAAGTTCTATGTCATATGTCAGTTACATGCATATATATGTTGTAAATCATTGAATGTAAGTTCTATGTTATTTGTCAGTTATAAGCATAATATATGTTGTAAATCATTGACTGTAAGTTCTATGTCATATGTCAGTTATACGCACATTTATGTTGTAAATCACTGAATGTAAGTTCTATGTCATATGTCAGTTACATGCATATATATGTTGTAAATCATTGAATGTAAGTTCTATGTCATATGTCAGTTATACGCATATATATGTTGTAAATCATTGAATGTAAGTTCTATGTCATATGTCAGTTACATGCATATATATGTTGTAAATCATTGAATGTAAGTTCTATGTCATATGTCAGTTACATGCATATGTATGTTGTAAATCATTGAATGTAAGTTCTATGTTATATGACATTTATATGCATAATATATGTTGTAAATAATTGACTGTAAGTTCTATGTCATATGTCAGTTATACACATATATATGTTGTAAATCATTGTTTGCATAACCTTCATCATATATATTTTATCATATATATCTGTTACATACAAGGTGTGTTAAAAAATATTTGGACTTTTTTTATATTTTTGTCTCGCCGCGACGAAGGAGAGACGAGATTAAGGTGTTGCTTTTCCGGCAGCGGTGTCAAACATTTATATTAAGCCCCAATGTTAAGTTTTCATTTTACAAGTGCTAGGACACTCATACTTGGATCATAGTTACAACTTACACCCTGCATCACATTATACACTGCAGATGCTGAGTGTGACCTACATTTCATGGTCCATTGACATTATTTGATGCTGAATTTTGCATTTAGCTCAAACGTTAATTTTTCATTTTTACAATGTTTCTCAATAATTCTAATCTCATTATCATATATGTATTTAAAGCATTTTTATTGGACAATGTCAATTGTTTAAAGACATATATTTTTCAATAAAACCCTGGAGCCGGACTACTTTTACGTTTCTCACGTTAACAAAGAAGCATCGACATTTTGATGGTCTGTTTAACAATATACAAACATAAATGACGTTCACAACGGTTCCACGCTTATTTTAATAATAAAATACAACAAAAACAAATGTTAGATCAAGTCCTAGCTGTTTTCTTCGGTTTATTGTTTTAAAGATTTCTTTGGTTCAGCGATTTAACTGGGCGTCACAATCAGACCATAATTTGTTCGAGAAACAATGAAGTAGGTCGTAAAATTTTCAGATTTGAGATGTATAGTGTACCATTGAACCATTGTACCATTGGTTTACCGAACATGAATGCTAGTCGTTGACAAACATTTCCACAGATCAATTTATTCGAATGGAAAAATGAAATCAAAAAATGTATATGTAGTTGTAGTTCAGAAGCAGATGATCGTGAGACAATGTAAATACACAAACCTTGCATGTAAAAGTCGTTTAAAATGTTCCAAATTCGGATTTTCCATGAATGAGCATGGATTTATATGACCTTCGTAAATATTTATACATTTTTTAAAAACAAGCGTGTAGACAAAAACTAAACAATGATGTCAGCGTCTACAATGTGTGGAATTTCCTAGAATTATTGATTTTTTATTTGTCTAAATCAAGAGATAAAGGCGGGTGTTTAATTTTTTAACCGCAAAATATTTCGTCATTTGACAATAACCAACTGATGTTACAGAATTCATCTGATAATAGAAACAATAGCCGTTACAATATTACTGGATAATAGATCTAGAGAATTTGATGTCAACCAGGACAGAGGTGATGTATTCTTATGCGTTTACTTTGCAGCATATATATATTTATTTTTGTTTTGTTTTTTCATTCAATTGAGGAGTCTCAAATTAAATATAATCATCAGGATTGGAATTCTAATAAGGATTAAATTCATTTTTTGTGTTTTTTATGCATGTGTAAAGAATGTCGAATCACGCACAAATCAAAGGACTTTATGTCAGATTTGTGCGTGATTCGACATTCTTTACACATGCATAAAAACCACAAAAATGAATTTAATCCTGTGATAAGTACTAGTGTAAGGACACTCATACTTGGATCATAGTTACAACTAACACCCTGCATTATATAATGCAGATGCCGAGTACTTTTCTGTTTTTTTATTTTTTTTTTCTATTTTTTTTTTATAAATATGTTTTAACTTAGAAATACTGGTTAAAGTTTTTTTGTTTTTTTTAAATATGTTTTACTTACAAATACTGGTTAAAGTTTTGTGTGCAAAAACCATCAAGTTCATATCTCAAAAATCACTTAATGTATTTGATCGAAACTTCACACAATACTTCCTACAATATTTCATAGTCATTAAACCTACTACATTAACCAAGATAGATAACTCTTGCATGAATATAATATTATTTTTTTTTCTCTCCCATGTGTGTATTAACGGTCAAAGCAGACACGGCGAGACATATCATTCTGCGGAATTCTTGTTTAACATTTAATATTGCACATGCATACAAATTAGATTGCTATAAAAGTAATATTTCCTCTATGCAATTGCCAAATTTCCTATCTATATTGAAAATGGTTATGTAACAATAGTGCTAGAAAATATACTTGTAATTGCTACCAGGAGCAGTTAAAGTTTCACATGACATTAAACCATCCAATCATATCTTGTCAAAGTACCCACCAGGCTCTTGAATGCACTTCATACATGTCGTTTCATCCATTTGTCATACCCATCTCTATTGGGTAATTTTGGGTCAAGTGATGTGTGGGTAGCCTGTTATAGCTTATATGAACTGCTGTAAAGTCTGTTTTCTGGGTAGAACCAGTTCCAAGAAAGAGGACTTCTGAGTCCTGTCAGAGAGAAAATCATATCAGTCAGGAGACCTAATTCACAACCTCAGTTACACTGTCCACTTCACTACAGCCTGCAACATATTCTGCATATTCATAATATTATGTTGATGTTTTTGTTATAATCTGTATGTTGTTTAGTATTTACATGGAAAATGAGCCTAAAAGGTGTCATGTAACCTTCTTGAAGGAAATGTGGTGTCGAACCTTCATTTACTTAAGGTCGAATTTAAATGTTTTTGTTTCTTCATGGGCAGACGCATTTGTGGAAACATAAAATATTTTTATGTGCTTTTCAAATAAGATTCTTGTTATCGGCTACCTTTATGAAATATATAAAACAACAATAACAAAGGTTTCTATTACATTTTCAGTGGCCAGAAAGCAAGAAGAACTGCAGGATTATATTGAGAGAAATAATATAAAAATGCTTATGTTTTTGTTGCCAGTACTACAGGTTAGTTATTACATCAAGCAGTGATTAATGTTTTCAAATCATAGAAATGGCAAAAAATGGTATTTTTCTCCAATATATTGCGATTAGATATGATCACTATAACACTGTTACTGGGATAAGGATATATGCTATCTTAAAGAGAGTATATCAGGAAAGAAAATGTCTTAATCTCATTATCATTAATAAATAAAATCGGAATGATTTGGTATCCACCAAAACATAACAAAAATCGGTAATAAAATAAGTAAACTTGTAACAAAATCCCCATTCTAAAAATGGACAGCACTTGTGGACTCTTTTTAAGATGACACAATTTTTCCTACATGTAAACCTTTATTAGGAAACAAATTGAAATCAAAATGAAAGCATGTTAACCCTATTATACGTCACAAGATTTGTTGCAATTTTAAGTGGGAAATCTGTTTTAGTCTAACCTAGATGTGTAGTCCATGTTAGGAGATTCTTTTTTCATATATATTATTGTCACATGTTCAAATAGATGTCCTTTTGGCAATATGGGGTCAGTGAGTGTATATATAGGCATGATATATTTGGGGGGTGGGGGGGGGGGGGGGAAATGCTTATAGCCAATTTCAAAAGTTTGAAAAATCCTGATATATTCCCTGGAAAATTGCTATGCAGTTTTAGAACCTGTCAGATGAGTGGCTTCAATTGGTTTCACGTTATTGAACTTTGTTCATCAAGCTGTGCGTATCTGAGACTGATGTTTATTTTTAGAACTGAAATTCTGTTGCGATTTCAATCCTCCGGTGGTGTTTGACAGGATTGAAATTTCAAGTAGTTCAAGTAATCATAGCTACCTGTATAAATGATAATTAGATGGGTTCAGGTGTTACCTCGCCAAGGCAATGTGTGGTGTTTTTAGCAAGACACTTTTAATTGCATATGTTAGTTCTGGTTCTTCCAAAGATAACTTCAAAAATGAATTGTCTCAGTTGTTAGAACTATACTGTAAAATGTTTCATAATCAATGTAACATAAATAAAATTAACTGCTATTACATTTCAGTTCCCTATTTTCATTTCTGTATTTCTCGGATTACGGAAAATGAGCGAGTTGCCTGTAGAGAGTTTGACAACTGGTGGTATGGGTTGGTTTACAGATCTCACCTTGCCGGACCCCTACTACCTACTACCCCTGATCACTGCCGGAAGTTTACTTGCCGTTGTGGAGGTATGTATATTGGGGACCTTACATCAGTGTTCATTTATTATTGAATTTATTAAAAAGTTATATTACATGAGGTTCTGCTGACCATTATATAGTGTTTGTCAATGAGTTTAATAATTTATTAATAGATAAGCACGAACAGGGTTTGCACATGTCTTAAAAAGTCTTTAAAAATGGTAGAATCTCAAAAGGTCCTTGATTTAGGGGTAGCATTGAAAAAAATGCAAAAAAATACACTTGAATTTGAAAGAAATTCCTTGAATCATGAAAATCCTTGATATCAGCAGGGCATTTTGAAAGTTGTTATACAACTATATTCCAATTCATCAAAATTATCATTTTTCCCCAATTTTGTCTGATGAATGACGGCTTTTGCTTATCACACAACTCTGAAAAGGATCTAACACATAACATGTTTGGACTGTAGGATCACGTTACCTACATGAACCGATAGCTAATATGAATAGGGTCTAGTTAAGGATTAATAATACACATGCTATATACACACTCCTATCGATATTGGAAATGACCAATCTGAATTCAAAAAATCTCGTTGCTTCATAATATTGGGATAATGTAAGCACATGTAATGTTTATAACATAGTGTAATACTAGTGCCTTAAATAATTGCACTTCAGTGATACATACATTTGTATATACAGATATCCCTGCCTTGTTTCTAAAATTTTGTTGATTTATTTTTTCTTTTACAGTTAGGGGCGGAATCAAATAAAGCTGCACACATGGCTCATGTTCAGAAGTGGTTAATGCGGGGAATGCCGGTGGTGGTGTTCATCTTTACATGCAACTTTCCTGCGGTTTGTACAAGCTTTGGTTGTCATTCTGTCTGTATGATCCAACTAGAATGAACATTGACCATTGCCTATTATATTGTCTAATATTTAGTTTATGCTGCAATTAAGTAGTCACCTCTATTAAGCAGCTATATTTGCTATTTCATGTTGCTATGCCGTCAGAGCAAATAAACATTGTTTAACCGTAACCTGTCTTTAATGGCCACTTTTGGCCCTTCCCTTGACTGGCTGCCTTAGACAGGTTTGATTGTAGAATATTTTGGGCTTCACAAACATTAAACAGGCCAAATGTTTTTCATCACCTGCTGAAAACTCAAAATTTGGCTTTTAATCGTTTATTTATTTAGCTCAATTGCAAAGGAAGCTCAGAGCTTAAATGAACAGCTTTTGAGTCTGCTTCCTTGGTGGAACCAGTACTGAGTGTTGTTTTTGGAGAGGCCATCAGGTCAAGCTTTGGATCAAACCCACAACCTCTAGCATGAGTGGTGAATACTCTATCCACTGCACTATCCTTCTGAATATTATTGAATAATAACTGCTGCGACAAATATGCAAATTGTGCTATATGGAATGTGACATCAAACATTGCATATAAAAAATCACTATGATCATGGAAAATAAGAGTTTAAACCTGTATAATAAACCATATAATTTTTTAGTGGAGAATCTATTTTAGTTTAACCTAGGCTCGTAGTCCAAGATAGAAAATCCCCTTCAATATACCATTTTGGTATGTTTAATAGATATCCTTTTGGCAATAAGGGGTCAATGAATATATATAGACATGACACATGATATATTGTATGTTTTTAGTTATTTTTAAAATTTAGAAAAATCTAATAGAATATATTTTCTTTAAAGTCATTTTGTATGATATGAATTTCTCTCACCTTTGTAGGCAATGTGTGTGTACTGGGCGGTAAACAACAGTGTATCACTTGTACAGAGTCAAATCTTCAAGCTATCTTGGGTTAAAAGAAAACTTAAGATACCTGATGAAGTAAAACACCCTGATGGACTCCAGGGAAGGAAAAAACAAAAGTTTTTACAAGGATTTAAAGATAGTAAGTAAAATCTCACATTGGTTATTACCAAACCCTAGAAGTAACTGCAATATGCACGTCTAGGAAATCAAATAATTTGGGGAAATGACAATTCATAGAATTGGTCATGTTATATAAGAAGTTAACATCAATAATTATAATATGTAGAGTGAAAAATTTGTGAAGCATTAAATTTTGGTGTAAGTTTAGCTTGACTTTTTAGCTCACCTGAGCCGAAGGTGTCCGCCATCTGTCGTCCGTCATTAACTTTTAGCTTCTAACAACTTCTCCTCTGAAACCACTGGGCCAATTTTTAGCTCTACTGGCCAAAGGCCAGAAGTGCTTATGCGATGGCGCGTTGTCTGTCGTCCGTCGACGTCTGTCTTCTGTCGTCTGTAAGCAGCACTTTCTCTGAAACCACAAGGCCAATTAAACTGAAACTTCACATGGGTGTTTCTTTTGCATAGGAGACTATACAGAATATTTTTTTTTTCGATCTGAAATTCAAGATGGCCGCCGTTACTAAAAATAGTCCAAAACTTAAAAAATCTTCTTCTCATGAACGGCCAAACAGATTTTCAAAATGTTTATATAGAAATGATGACAAACTATAGTTTTGTTAGATTTGTTCAAATGGTTTCCATAGGGTTAAATATGACCCCGTCCCGAGGGTTCAATTAGGGGACACATGTCATTATAATATAATATATATATTTTTTTTTTTTTTTTAAATGGAAATGATTTTGCCTTTATCTTCACAGAAGCATTGTTTGGTGAAGGAAGTTAAGATTTGTAAAAATAACTGGGTTCCACTGTCCTAAGGTGTCAGGAGGGGCCCCAAAAGGGTACAAATTGGGAATTATTAAATTTGTTTTCTTAAGAACTAGTATGTCAGATTTGTTCATATTTTGCATAAATTATCCCTATGTGTAGGGGTTTGATTGCAGATAAGAATTTAGGGGCTAAAATATATAGGGGCCCTGTAAGGGGACTTAGAATTTTACATAGGGATACTATGGGAAAACAGAAAATTCTCTTTTTCTTTCATCTGTTCTGAAACCGCTAGGCCAGTAAAACTGAAACTTCACATGGGTGTTTCTATTGCATAGTAGACTATACCGAAGATTTTTTTTTTTCAATCTGAAATTCAAGATGGCCGTCATTACTAAACATAGTCCAAAACTTAAAAAATCTTCTTCTCATGAACGGCCCAACAGATTTTCAAAATGTTTATGTAGTAATAATGACATCTATAGTTCTGTTACATTTGTTCAAATAGTGTCCCTAGGGTTAAAAATGACCCTGCCCCGAGAGTTCAATTAGGGGACACATGTCAATAAAATATTTTTATTTATTATTTTAGAAATGATTTTGCCTATATTTTCACTAAAGCATTGTTAGGTGAAGGAGGTTAAGATTTGTAAAAATGACTGGGTTCCTATGTCTTTAGGAATTTAAGGGCTAAAATGTATAGGGGCCCTGTAAGGGGACTTAGAATTTTACATAGTGATACTGTGGGAAAACAGAAAATTCTCTCTTTTTCTTTCATTTATTCTGAAACCACTAGGTCAGTTAAATTGAAACTTCACATGGATGTTTCTATTGCATAGGAGACTATACAAAAGATTTATTTTTTCTATCTAAAATTCAAGATGGCGCATGTTTCTATTGCATAGTAGAATTTCAAAAAGTGCTATGGCCACTAAGAGTCAGTAGAGCGTCCTCAGGCCCTCTTGGGCCTCTTGTTATATTACTTCACAGAAATGTTCCTAGGGTGACCCTATACCAAGTTTGTTCAAGCCATCATGATTCGTCAAAAAACATGGCCGCCAGGGGGCAGGGCAAGTTTAATTAGTAAAAACTTAAAAATCTTCTTGTCAGAAACTACTGGCTCGATTTTAAAATAATTTCACAGAAATGTTCCTTTGAGGCCCTTCGCCAAGTTTGTTCAAACGGTACTGATTCATCAAAAAACATGGTGGCCAGGGGGTAGGGTTAGTTTACTATGTAAGCTATAGTAAATTAAAAAAATCTTCTTGTCAGAAACCACTGGATCGATTTTAAAACAATTTCACAGAAATGTTCCTTGGGTGACCCTTTACCAAGTTTGTTCAAGCCGTTGTGATTCGTTAAAAAACATGACCGCCACAGTGAGGTGCTAGTTTACTATATAGGCAGTTATAGTAAAAACTTCAAAAGCCTTCTTGTCAGAATCTACTGACCTAATTTCGATTTAATTTCACTGACATTTACCATAGGTGATCCTCTACCAAGTTTGAACTCTTCTACGCATCTGTTACATCTTCAAAACAAATCAAAATTTTTATCTTCTCGCCCATCTCGTTTTTCTGGAATTTTAAGTGTATTATATTATCTACTTAAGTTGGGTGACTCGAGGTCACTCAGGTGAGCAATATAGGGCCATCTTGGCCCTCTTGTTTAAAGAAGTAGGAGTTATTGTGCTTGCCCGGTGTGAGCATAATTTTTTATTCATGATATTAGGCTTGCTCATTTCTGTTACCGCTACCCATACGTCAATGAAACTTTGTGTGAGTGTTCACTACTATCAAGGAGCTGAGTGTAGCAACTACATTTTGATTTAAAGCAGAATTATGGTTTGTTTGATATTTAAAAGATTTAGTGAAAGTTTTTAGGCATGCTCATATATCTCATCAGACGACAGCACCTTAGACCACTCAGCTACAGAAGACCCAAGCCCCTATTACGTTTATTATTTTAATATAAAGGGTGTATTATTTTTAAAACAGCTATTATATCATTATATTGTTTTTAGTTTTTATTTTAATTGATTTTGGGATACAAAAGTCATTTTAATAAATTGTTAGATCTACGATAGTGCAACTGTATTTGTAATGTCACTGTTCAGACCACATCAACTTTTTGGGGGGCACTGATTGAACATATTCCAATGCATTTGATTGTTGTTCAAGTTGTTCAGAATGTCCAGAACTGTGAATCGAACATGACAATAAGCAACTACTTCCAGTGGGTGTTTCGGTATTTTGTACTATTAAGATACAATGAGGCAGAGTGTAGATCACATGAGTGTATGTTGTATTTTGATTGTAAAGTGTATCTCGAGTATAAAACAACTTTGGCACTCGTGTTCATTTACACACATTATCTTTGTTCTAGATTCCGTTAAGATATTTATAAATAAACACATTGACTTTGGTATTGTTTCTACATGTTTATAAAGTCATTTGACATTCATTCAGGCATGGATAACAGCAAAATGACAAAACAAGCATCAGAGAGAAAATATATAGAAGAATTAGACTTCAAAAAGGCGGGCACAGGTCCCGTGCCAAAGACATATGCATATGATCCAACAAAACAGAAGAAAAAACAAGAAAGCATGTAGTAACATGTTGAATACCTACCTAGACTGACTGGTGAAATAGGACAATGTCAAGACAAAAGTCTCCGTTGGTGTCGATCTTGACATTGTTGGTTTGCCATTGGAGATTTTTGCTGGGGGGGAAAATCTTGTTTTAAATTTAAATAAAGTGCACAGAAAAACAGACCACTATGAACTGTATTACGATACAAAAAAAACATACAGAAATAAGATGAACATGTAGCGATGACGTCATAGATATCCGTGAACTTGGCACTATATATATGGTACAAAGCGCGTATGTATTAGGTACAACAATGAGATATTATACAGTCAAACCTGTGTTACGCAGTCAGTTAAGCAGAGGAGCAAAAGTAGCCATTTGAGAAAGGTTGTTTTTGAATACAGATTAATTTGCTCTGAGGGCATAGAAGGGGGAAATAGCTGCTTAAGACAGGTGGCTGCTTACACAGTTTTAGACTGCACTGCCAAACCAGTTTTAGTGCAAACGTTTCATGCTTCTGTTACAGGGACACAGAAATTTTGATGAATTTTCAATACAAGATATTGCCGGTATTTCTGAAAATTAAACTTCAGTATAATTTTGATATGAAATGAAATTACCACTACATATTGTTGGTCTCCATTTAAATGGCATTTAAACTTAGCATACTGAATATTTTTACTGTTTTACATTGAAAAGTGTGGCAGTTCATATTGCATCTGCTAGCAAAACAACAAAATTGATATCCAATCAAAACAGGTCCGAAATGCCAAAGTAATATCAAAATTGAGGACATTTTTCATACAAAAGTGCCTGAAAATGCCAAAGCAACAGTTTCTATCACAAATTAGTACTCTGCTGTAAACTTGAACACAATGTAACTCGGAGTATTTTTATTTTTTCTAAATACAAATTTTGAGGTCTGTAATTATAAATTTACAAGTATTTGAGAAAATTATATTTTTGTTCCTCCTGAAAAGTTTGTATTAAAATTACTATTTTGTTAGTTTGTCATTTTGAATGGAGACCAACGATATGCACTCTTATTTTCATTTCTGTTTTGGAAAAGGGGGCATAACTCAGACAAATGGTTGAAATAGGCATGCTGTTTCATACACTGCAGTCTTAATGATAAAAAGTTTAAAATACATGAACACGAGTAAACATCTGTTTCAACAGTGTCCTGTGTCAACTTAATTGGATACATATGGAAATTTCCATGTGTAAAGTTTCTGTTGACTAGAATGAGAATAATAATTTAAAACAGAGACAGTCGAAGACCCTGCTAACATTATTTACCAGTTTATTAAATAATTAATATGCTGAACTTGAAAGAAAAGTTAGTGGTTATTTATAGGGAGAATTATTTGAATGAAAATTGCCGAAAATCTTGTTTTATAAAAATAATAACATTAATTTATCAAACTTTTATGTTCATTTATGAATATTAAATAAAAGCAGTTTTTAAATACAGAACATATTCATGTATATATGCTTTAGGTACATGTATACTTTTGAATAGGGTTTAACGCCATTTTCAAGACATTTCAGGTCGTATATTGCATATCCAGTTTTATTGTTGGAGGATGACCTCAGAATGAATCCGAGTAGAACCACTGTACTTCCACAAGTAACATGCAAACTTTCTCACATAAATTTTTTGGAGCAAGCGGGACACAATCCTAAGACCCTAGTGGTGAGAGGTAAATGATCTTGAGGCGACGCCCTAGACCACTCGGTCATCGAGGACCCAGGTTTACTTTTATTTACTTGTTATGGATACAAGAAAGTATAGAGTAAGCATAAAGGTTATGTAATGCTCCTCCGACAGTAATCAATGTAAATGGTGTCGTGTATAAAACTGTGGAGGTATGCATATACATGTATATCCATGTTTCTGTTTTATATCAGTTACACTTTAAATAACAAAAGTTCATACAATGTCGTGCAACAGAGATTATGTGAATGTTTCATGAGTATAAGGTAGAAATAAGGATGTTTAAACCAATGTTTGTTTGTTTGGAACCAAGGCTCTGCTGAGGTTCCTGTTTATTTGGAACAAAGGCTTTGGTAAGGTTCCTATTTTATTGGAACAAAGGCTCTATTGAGAATGCTGTTTAATAGGAACCAAGGCTCTGCTGAGGTCCCTATTTAATTGGAACAAAGGCTCTATTGAGAATGTTATTTAATAGGAACCAAGGCTCTGCTGAGGTCCCTATTTAATTGGAACAAAGGCTCTATTGAGATTGCTGTTTAATTAGAACAAAGGCTTTGCTGAGGTTCCTGTTAATTAGAACAAAAACACACTGTTGAGGTTCCTGTATAATTAGAATAAATACACTGCTGAGGCTCATGTTTAATTAGAACATATGTAGGCTTTGCTGAAGTTCCCGTATAATTAGAATAAATACACTGCTGAGGTTCATGTATAATTAGAATAAATACACTGCTGAGGTTCATGTATAATTAGAATAAATACACTGCTGAGGTTCATGTTTAATTAGAATAAACACACTGCTGAGGTTCATGTTTAATAAGAATAAACACACTGCTGAGGTTCACGTTTAATTAGAACATAGGCTCTGCTGAGGTTCCTGATTAATTAGAATAAACACACTGCTGAGGTTCATGTTTAATTAGAACAAAAGCTATGTTGAGGTTCCTGTTTAATTGAATCAAAAGCTTTGTTAAGGTTCCACTTTTACTGGAACAAAGACTCTGCTGAGGTTTTGTGACAAGAGTAGAATAGTTTAGTTAATGCTGTTCTCTGACAGCTCTATACACTGTTGTGTGGAGTACCATTTTGTTCTATACCTTTGTTATACTGTGGACCGCAATTTTCTCCTCTAAAAAATAGTTCCAAAAGTTTCAAAGCGCAATTGCCAAAGCAGAGGACATATTATGCTACAAGATATTCAAAATGTTATTTTTATGGAGGTTTGTCTTCTATCAAACAGAGTAAAATTTTCAGACGCAACTGAAATTTCCATTGAAATAAATATCACTGTGCATTTACTTTTCGCTGATAAAAACAGGGACCTAATTAGCAACTCAGGATAGGTGTTTATTTGCGTAAGTATTCTAACAAATATGATGATAGTTTCAACTCCCTTATTTTGAAAATCGAGCATATAAATACACTCAAAGAAACTCCAGGTACACTCTGTTTTTTATTTAAAGGCGCATCGGAGATAAACAAACTTGATTTATCGTTTTGCTTGGCCATAACTACCAAAAAGTACAATATCCAATCCAAAATGTATCATAGCTATGTAGGCTGGTTACATGTATCAATTTTTCATCTTTTTCATATACTTAAAGTTTCTGACAACAATTAAAAAAGGCCGAGACATTATGGGCACAGCAAACTGATTTCCATGGTGGTCAAGCTTTATTGCTATTATTTCCATTCTGGTCAATTTGTTTGGGTATGGTCATAGTCGGTTAATATTTTATGCTGAAGTTTTAAATGATGTTGGTTATGCAGCATGTTTTATATTCACTGTCTAAATAGTAAATTTATTTTTTTGTCAAAACATTTACTTTGAAATGGGAGAGAGAGGGTGGGTTTCATTTAACTCTTGGAAATTTTGTCCACTAATTATATGTTTAATATTTACTTTAATACTATTATTGACTCTTTTTTTTTTTATATGATTTTTTTTTAACCTATAAATACATGTAAATTTATTGAATAGAAACAACCAAAAAAAAAAGTATAAAGGGAGGTAATAAAACAAGATTTTTGACTATTTACCATTTATCCCTTTTTGGGTCCCAACTAGCCCTTTATGGGTATTAAATACTCTTTAAAAGTCTCGGGCTCAGCTGTTATGGCTAAACAATACTCCAGACCTCAAGATGATTTAAATAGTTCCTAAAATAACTGATAAAAACAGAATTCACTGTTTTTCCATAGTATTCCAACATAAAAATCTGTCAAAAGTCCCCTTACTGGACCCCAATAGATTCTAGCCCATTCATTTGAACAAACCTGTTACCCCTACTCATAGGGATTATTTATAACAAATATGAATAAATTTGGCTGGATAGTTTTAAGAAGATTTTTTAAAAATTCACAATTTAACCTCTTTGGGCCCTGCTGATCCCATATGGATATTAAATCCCCTTTAAAGGACCCAGTCTCAACTGCAATTACTAAACAATGTTCCAGACCCCAAGAAAACTGAAATAATACAAAAAATAGGCGAGAAAAATGGAATTATCTGTTTTCACATAGTATTCCTATGTAAAAAATCAGTCTTCTTTCGGGACCACAGTATACCCTAACCCTTTTATTTGAACCACTTTCGAGGAGATTTTTGAGATTTCACAATTTTATCTTTTTTTGGGCCCCTGCTGGTCCCTTATTTATATCAGCCCCAATTGATCCTAGCCTTTTCATTTGAACAAATTTGAAACTCCTTGTCATAGTGATCATTTATACCAAATATGAACGAATTTGATTGGATGGTTCTTGAGAAGAAGATTTCTAAATGTAAATTTCCCAATGTTAAACTGACATGTTCCAAAGGCAGGTCAATTTTTACCCTAGGGTCATGGCTTGAACAAATTCTATAGAAACTCATTAGGTTTAAGAGTTTTATACTAGTTCATTTCAACTTGATTGCTATGAAAGCTCAGAGCTTATATGAACTGCTCTCGACTGAGTCCGCTTCCTGGTTAGAACAAGTATGGAGTGTTATTTTATGAGAGGCATTGGGTCGAACTGGGGATCTGGCATGAGCTGTCAACAATCTATCCATTTAACTACTGCCCCGCTTGAAACTCATTAGATGATATACTACATGCAAAATAATGAATGAAGGAATGAATGAATAGTTTTTTACGGCATACCTAATCATTAAAGGTTATTTGACGCCAACAAGAAAGAAGATTCCATGTACAAAAAAATAACAAATTAACATACAGATCAACAAATGAATATGCAGAATGAACCAAGAACCTTGATACCTGCAGAACCGTAGAGTTTCAGTAAATTTTATCGTATTACTCAAATTGTCGCTTCTTATGACATGCATGAGCCACATTGATTCTATTCTTGTGATCACTCGCATGACTCCCTGGAACCACACAGGAGTAAGTAATTTAACCATAATGGTGAACATGACAAAAAAAAGATAAATGAACATGATGGCCATTCGGAGGATTCCTACCCCTCTGCAGAGATCGAAAAAGATTTTATTCTTAGCCAGAACCACACTGGCTAAGATTTTGGAAATTTGAGGAAAAAAGAAACCCTCCGGGGTCATCATTTGAACAAACTTAAGAAAGGTAGATCACAACAGCTCATCCTGAGCTTTGCTCAAATGAGCTAAAAATAACAAAGAGATATCAATTTATTCCATATTTATTACAATCAAATAATGATTTTTAAACAAAAATCTTCATGTATATATTGGTTCAGTGTCTTTGAAAATAACACTCTAGAACATTTATTATAGTAAGTCTCGCCTGTATACAATATGTTACTCTTGATAATTACAATGTATGGAAAATGTTGTAGAGCATCAGATCTATGATCGGAGGGTTGTGGGTTTAAATCCCTGCTAGAACCAGTAAAGCATAAGATTCAGGATTGAAGGATTGTTGGTTTGAACCTCTAGTAGGCAGATTTCAGAATCAATTTAGGAAAGAAAATTGTTAAGAATAAATATAATTAAAAAAGTCCTCCACTGTATTGTTTATGAGATGTAATGCTAACCTGAAAAAATGAAAAGACGTATAAACCTTTAAAATTGTGTAGAGATGAATGTCATCATAGTTGCATTTAGTTTGGTTAAACGTTTAATGTGTTTGCTAACGTTTGATAATACAAGTTAGCTGAACAACACGTTGTCTGTTAATGTTTGCTAACAAAGCAAACCCCTTTAAGAGCTGTTTGCTTGTGTTTAATTACACGACTTAAAAGAAATGTAGGGACAGTGTCAATGTAGTCCCATTTCTGTTGACCGTTCGTTCGGTTACCGTTTGCGTTTATATTTATATAGACACAGTAAACATGTTCAATACAACTGAACATAGCCCAGATGTTGATAAAATGAAGAATAACACACAGCTTCAAAACATGGCATCCTTGACCTACAGGTATACCAAAGGAAGAGTTACACTGTAAGAGAGTGCTTGAAAATATACTCTGTGTCGAGTACGTCGAAAGTAAGATTACGTTGTAAGAAAATGTTTGAAAATGAACATAATTTTATCTATGTAATATTTCTGCTTCAACATTTTATGAATATTTCATATTATGTAGCCTCTAATGACCGTAATTAACAACCAATTTGTCATTTGTTTTATATCGCTGGTTTCTGCGGAATATCACACACTCAATCTATCTCCGAACATTGATGAATCCCTGACAGCGGGGATTGCTTTTTAGTTAAATGATATTCACTGGTGGGAGTGCAAAGGTACACACAAAGATACATACACCGCTGTCAATCATCTCACACTAATATATACACCGCTTTCAATCATCCCACAATAGTACATACACCGCTGTCAATCATTTCGCAATAATACATACACCGCTGTCAATCATACAGCGTACTTTCTTTGAAATGTTCTTACTACTTCTAACAACTAATCACAGTCACTAATCCCATGATACCATTTTCAATTCGTATCTTTTTTTTATAAAGCCTATACAACTAAAGGGTCACAAAAGATCATATTGTATATTAATCCATTGAATTACTAATGTGCACATGTCTGTTGTTTTTTATAACTTCAAAGATGGGTTATCAGATTTGGAATAACTTGTCATCTGTAGATGTTGTTGAAAACTAGTTTTCAAATACCAGTATTTCAAGTCACTCCATCTTGCATTATTATAGAAAATCAGCCAGTGAGTGTCTGTGGCAGTTTTCAGTCTCTCCACGTCACCTCTACTTCGTCTGTCCTAAATCTGAAGTACGCAAGTACATTAACCATCATTCATATGTTGATCAGGATATTTGTATATATATGTCTTGAATTGTCAGGCTGCCTTAGTTTTCTTTTTGTTCAGAAACAGCAACAGTGCATATTAAAGCTTGATGTAACATACGTACATTGTGGAGCGCATGGTCTAGTGGTAGAGCATCAAACCAATGATGGGAGGGTCATGGGTTCGATCCTCCACCACAGCTGTGTGTGGTGTTCCTGAGCAAGACACCATTTCCACATATGCTTAGTACTGGTTTTACACAAAGACTTTGAGCAGGATTTGACATCAGTCACAGTTGTAAAAACTTGTTTCACAATCACAGTAAAAAAACGAACAAGTTACTAACTATACAGCTTGCATTTTTTGGTCTGACTTGGTTTTCTTTTTGTTCAGAAAAATAACAACAGTGTATTGATTTGGTGTGACATGTCATACACATGCAAGTGTCAAAATTTAACACTACAGCTGCATGTAAAAATATATGGTGTATATAAGTGCACAATGGTGTCCATGTGTGCATGGGTGTGTGTATACATTGTATGTGCATATAAGATTGTACATGCATTCAGAGGTACATTTGTTTGTATATTGGTATACACTGGTATATGTGTACACTGGTTGGTGTTTATGTCTTCATATGTTGGTGTATGTGTGTACATGGGTTGGTGTACATGTATATTGGTATATATGAGTTTATGTACATGTGTTGGTGTGTATTTGTATACTGGTTGTATAAGTGTACACAGGTTGGTACATGTATGCATGTGTACATGGGTTGGTGTCCATGTATATGTGTATATGCGCATACATGTAAGTATATGTTAAATTCAACAGTAGTACATAATCAGCATATGATTAACTTAGTATGAATAAAAGTGCATTCAAATGTGGCCATAAGTGTATTTAAAAGACTTTTCATTATGTCACAGGTAAATCTAAATATTACAGGTTCTCTCTATGAACCGGGCCTACATGTAGTTAGCTGTCTGTAGCGCATCTGACTATCAATCCATTAGTCCAAGTTTTAATCTCCGCCCGGCCACAGTTTCCATGAATATTGTTATACCACATTGTGGCACACTGCGAATGTCTCTCACTGCTGCTTCAAGTGGGAATGTTGTCGTTTACTTGCAGAGATTGGTGTACTCTAGTATTGGTTAACCTTCCACATTCCCAGGAAAGAGCGGTTAGGTTAACTGTGTGTTTGTTAGTCCTCGATGGCATAAATATGACATTAAATATTGAAACAAATAATCTCTTAATGAGCTAACAAATATTGATAAATTACCTTTGGGTACAAGTGCATTCTGAGAGAGGTGTAATTTGACCAGATGTGTACATCAAGGATCCAGCCTGGGCTATCATTGCACCATTGTCTATACAAAATCTGCAATAGATTGATACTTTATTAATTTCTGAGGGAAGGGTTGGGGTTACAGGTTATATGGCATCCTGATTTATTTGGTGGAGGAAGACCTTAGAAGAATCAGAGTAGAACCGTTGATCTTCCGCAAGTACTAGCAATTAATTGATGAGGGCCAACATGACACACCAATCAGGCACAAAACACATATAAACTTGTAATTTTTTGTATTTTTTAGCATTTATCAGGGAAAGCACTAACTTTAAAATTCAACAAGTTCTTTCAAAGAAATCATTTATATAACAAGAGCAGTTGGAGGGACAATGCTCGACAATTTCGATGCTGTTCTAAAACAACAGCTTTTTCAGGAAATATGTACCGAATGGAAGACAATTAAAGTTCATGGATGGTAAAATTAAGCTATAATTATTGCATGTCCATCAAAGATAAATTAACAAATAATTCACCAACACTATTTATTTTCATTATCAACAGTTATGTTTTTTTGAAAACAATAAAGTAAATGGATGGCTTGTATTACCTTTATAATATTATTCAATTCAGCATTTGTCATTTGTTACATTTGTCTTTCAAACTTTAAAATTGCTTTATAAATTGATTAACCATTGCTGACAAACAACGACGCAAATATGGAAATGCAGCACTTGAGGAAAGATGTGGTCCACTTTTATTTAATCAGGGAAGATTAACCTTATCAAAAGCCAGACTCTAAAACTCAATTTATTTTTTGTTAACTATAATATTTCTTAAAGGAAGTATATCAGGACTTTTTAAAATTCTACTAAAAGACACTTTTTTTTCCAATAAATCATTCCTATATATACTCTCTGACTCTGTATTGCAATAAGGATATGTATTTAAAGATGCCAAATTAACATTATGAAAAGGGATTTCCTAACTTGGCCTCTGTTTCCAGGTTAGACTAAAATAGATTTCACACTTAAAATCTTAAAATTGTAACATATTTTGTAACGTATCAAATGAGTCACTCGATTTGATTTTAATTTTATATATCATACTGATAGATATGGTAGAATTTGTTTTATCTTGCGATGCATAGGTTGTCAAGCAGTACTTAAGTGCTGTCTCTTTTTAGAATGGGGATTTTGTTTCAAGTTTTGCACTCTGTTTTGGTCCCCTTTTGATATATACCAAACCATTTGGATGTTATTTATTTGTGATAACAAGATGCTTTGTATGCTTTAAGTCATTTTTATACATTTATAATGTTATGTCTTTTCTTGATATACTGGTACCCCCTTTAAATAAAAAAAAAATAACATTAAATTTAGTTATTCCAAATATTTAAGTTCTTGTACAGCACTTAGAGAAAACAGTTTTCCCTTTGTTATCTTTATAATAATCACTGTAACGTTGACTTAAAAATGCAAAGGCCTACATCTAATAGGTGTACCTCAACTCGAATGGACGTCATACACCAGTAATAATATAAAGTTCTCATTGTTAGATGATGTAATCAAGCAGGTATACATATCTTTTTTAAATTGCAGTTTTTCAAATTATTCGTTTGCAGTAACCAACCTTTCATCCGTTGCATATAACTTGGCTCCTCTCTCCTTGGCCATGATGTCCATCATCTCCTGTAACCGTTCATTACCTACAGCATGGTCCAGAAAGAAATTCAAAATAATACATTTTTTTTTAATATATTTTGATGTCAAGTTTCCTAATTTTAAGTACCTTGTTTTGCAGATCAACCTTTCAAAAATATGTTTCCTACTTTTAAGAGCCTTAATTTTTAGTTTAACTTTCCCTTTTTTTTAACATGTTTCCTTTTTTAAGGCCCTTGAGTTTTGGATTGACTTTTAAAGAACATGTTTCCATTTTCAACGTTCTTAATTTTTGGATTGACATTTAAAGAATATGTTTCCCATTTTCAAGGATCATACTTTATTATTGTAGATGGACTAATTTAAAGCATTTTTCTCATTCCCCATTCCTCATTGCCACCAACAATTTCTGTAATATCAATATTTGCATCATGAGAACAGAGCAGTTACATATATAAACAGTAAGTAAAGAGTATTACATCATACAAAACACAATCTATTGATCAACTCTACATTTTTTTGACTTTAATTCATGGCTATATCAGGTTTTGGTTTTCACATTCCTTAATTTTTGAAAATTTAAGTACTTGTCAAGTATTCAAGCACATTTCAAGACAGAAGCTGATATCCAAGCACTTTCTAAACCTGTGCAAATATGTACAAACATGAAACAATGTTAAGAAGTGTCCCCATTTTTATACTCCCCAAAGTTGCTCCAAATTCAATTTCAAGAACTCTTGATAACACATAAATATGCAAATTTTATTCAACAAATAGTAACCTTATCAAAATGAAATCACAACAGCATGTGTTTGTTATCCTAAAATCAAGTAAAGTCAATACATGAAATAAACACACCAAGTTTGAAAAGCATCTATGCTTAGATCTCCATAAATTACCTTGATTTCTGATTCCGCAACTTTCTGTAGTATTATACAGGTCAATTTGGTATACATGTGTAAACAAAGCAAAAATTATCTCGTGAAATTTACTGATGTATGAAAAAGCAGCATATTATATATTACTTCTCTTTAAAACAAGATACAACAACATAGTCGTGAAACTGGAAATGTTTCCATAAGATACAGATGCCCCTGCTATATGCTAATAAATTTTAACAAAAATAAAACAAAAAAGAGCCATAACTCTGGTAAAATTTGACTACCATTTAAAACTTGACCTGTTTTGTTTAATTCTACATCCACACACCAAATACTAATTGAATACATAGACCAGAATTTATTCATCAGAAACCAATTTTTACCAAAAATTACGTAAAAAATGTGTTCATACCTCTTTGTATAATTTGACTGATATTACCAAATATCAAAGCTGACCTGTATTTTATTAAACAGCTACGCATCAAATATTTATTAAATATATCTACCCTTTCAGAAGTTACTGATCGGACACTAATTTGACGATGTACAAATGAACGAACGGAGATAATACTTATTGCCCCTTCACCAAGTTGTTCCAAAGTTTATGTACATGCACAACGCATTTCAGAAATACTGAAATACTGAAATATTGAACAAGAGCAGTCCGTAAGACAGAGCACTTGACAATTCAAATCAGTTGCAATAAAAATGCAAATTTTGATCAAGATTGATGGCCAATTCAAGGATACAAGAGATTTCTCACTTATTCAATTAATTAGGTCAGGTCTTATAACTGCAAAATCCTGTATGCATTTTTAATCCAAAACATGCAATAGCTGCTGAGATATAAACATCAAACAAGGGCTATAAATTGCAAATAAAATTGGCAAAAGTTATCCCTCTTTAATTTCATAACTACAAATTAAGTCTTACATAAGGTTTCAATAAAATACATTGAGTGATTGGTGAGATATGGAATTGATGGTACTTGCATGCAAAACTTTAACCAGAATTTCTAAATCACACACGGACCCTAATTTCATTATATATTAAAGCAATAGTTATCTAACTTTGTTATTGCAGTAGGTGTGATGACTGGGATGTCTTGTGTGAAGTTTCAATCAAATATATTAAGTGATTGATGAGATACGAAATTAATGGTACTTGCACGCAAAGCTTTAACCAGCATTTCTAGTCAAACGAGTGCCATAATTTGTATTATATTCAAGCAAGAATTATCTAACGCAGTTATTGTAGAAGGTGTGATGACTGGGAAGTCTTGTTTGAAGTTTCAATGCAATACAAGCATAACTTTAACCAAGGTGTGAGCCAGTGCCGATGCTCAGGTGAGTAGAATAGCCCTCCATATTTTTTGAATTATCAAGCTAAAAAAGCACTAGCTTCCCGCTGTTTAACCCTTTACTCCATAGATACGCCTTTTCCCACACCAATCACAGAATGCCTTTGAAAACAGAGCAGGAAGAGTTCAGACTGCTCTTACAAGCAATCTGAACACTTCCTGCACTGTTTTTCACTCTGTCAGTTAATATAAACATAATTCACCCATTGCAGATGTGTGGTGAAATAATGCTTTCAATTTGAAAGAGACCAAGAAAATGCTTATGGAGCAAAGGGTTAAATATACATGGAAGTGTTGCCTGAGAACTAGGTTGAAGGTTAAAATGGTAACTGTGAGCTAGTTTTACTTACATCCAACGCCACCCACAATCATTACTTCCTGTGAGCCACAGTGAGCCATAGCACGTTCTGTTATCTCTATCAACATGGCAAAAACAGTCTCTTGTAGGGAGAAACATAAATCTTCTGGAGTGTATTCACCACTCTCTATCAAACTGGGGGCTTTCTCCTGGTGACAGAATAACATATATATAGTCTCACCTTATATCCAATAAGCAAATTCAGGGAATTTATGTCGCCTGTTGTTTTTTTTAAAAAGATCTGATTCAGGCAGTCTTAAATCATTTTTCACAAATTAAAGGAGTATATCTGTAGAACAACAATTGCCATAGTCCCTTAAATCAAACTTAGTGTGTGTTTTGCTATTAGAAATATTGTATTAGAATTTAAAAAGATTTGATTCCGACATTCATGAGCTATTGCATAGAAACAAAAAAAATACAAATTTTCACACATTTAAGGGGCACAACTCTACAATGACAAAAGTCACAACCCCTAAAATCAAACTTAACCTGTATTTTGTCATTATAAATATTGTACAACCATTTCGAAAGATTTGATTCAGGCATTCTTAAGTTACTGCACGGAAACCCCCAAAATTACGCTTTTTCACCAATTAAAAGGGCATAACTATAGCAATAAAAGTTACAACCCCTAAAACTTAGTGTTATGTCATTATAAACATTGTATTAAAATTTCAACAGATTTGATTCAGGCATTCTTAAGTTATTACATGGAAACCAAAGTGTTACTGACTGACTGATGGACAGACAGACCCAAATCAGTGTCATAAAAGATTTACTCTCATTTTCTATCAAAATGGTAACATTAGTTCATTTACAACTATTATGCTTCCTTCTGTCAAACTAGGGACTTTATTTCTTTTTTGAATAGGGTTACTTTCTATTTTAACTCATTTCAGCTTATATATTCAGTTTTATTTGTGGAGGAGGACCTTCCTTCCACAAGTAACTGGCTCACATTTCTCACATAAAGCTTTTGGAGGGAGCGGGACTCAAACTTACTATGACCTTAAGGGGGAGGGATAAGTGATCTTGAGATGGTGCCTTAGACCACTTGACAATGAGGAGCCTTGGTAATATAAAAACAATAACAAATATAGGGTCACTCAAAATACAAATCGTAAAACTCTCCTTAGTGATATGCAACATTATGCACAAGCCAAATATTTATACAGAATATGTACTGCTTCATACATGTATTAATTTATACATGTACCAGTACGAATATTCAAAAGGTATAATGGCTGTGGGTTTGAGCCCAACTAAATCAAAATACTTTTTGAGATAAAGTTTACCTGTTACTTGCTGAAGGTTGGTAGGTCTACTCAGATTCATTCTGATATCTCCCCCAACTAATAAAACTGAACATGGAATAAAAACAAGAAGCCCAAGAGGGCCTGAGGACACTCTACTGATTCATAGTCACCATAGTACTTTTTGAAATTCTATGCAATAGAAACATCTGGGCGGGGTCATTTTCAACCCTAGGGACACCAGTTGAACAAATCTAACAAAACTATAGTTGGTCATCATTACTACATAAACACTTTGAAAATCTGTTGGGCCGTTCATGAGAAGAAGATTTTTTATGTTTTGGACTATTTTTAGTAATGGTGGCCATCTTGAATTTTAGATCGAAAAAAAAAATCTTCTGTATGACTAGTCTCCTATGCAATAGAAACATCCATGTGAAGTTTCAATTTAACTGGCCTAATGGTTTCAGAGAAAGTGCTGCTAACAAACAGACGATGGACGACAGACAACGCGCCATCGCATAAGCACTTCTGGCCTTTGGCCAGTAGAGCTTAAAAACATATAACCTGTCATGCATTCAAAATGGCATTAACCCCCATTCAAAAAAAGATCAGACTAACCTTCTATGACCTTGGAATACATTCACCTGATCTAGTTAAAGGCAATTTAATTTTTTTGCAAGAAAAGATCAACAAAAAAAGGTAACATAAAGTAATTTTTAAACATATTTCTTATCATAAAAAATCTTAAATGCCATGTGATCACAATATAAAACATCTGCTGAGCAGCAACAACCAATATAGACCTATGGACTTACTTACCTCTATGTAAGACAGGAGTCCAGAAAATGATACATCCATTCCTTTAACGGCATATGGTAGTTCCAAATACTTCTTCCCTCTACAAAAAATACAGGAAGTTTTGTAAAGTCGCTATATACATTACATAAATGAATATTCATGAGAAACAGTATAACATATTGTTATATCTCACTCGACAATAATTTATTACAACAAAAAAGAATAATTAAGTATATATACTTTAAAATATAATCATAATGGTACATTTTTATCTTGTGGAAAAGCAATTAAAATTTAATGGTCAACTCTTCCTGTCTTCATATTCAGTACATAATATACTTTAAAACATAATCTATGAAAAGCATCCAGAAGGTTGTGATTTTAGACTGACTCCAGAAAATTTACATGATTTTATGAAATGATTGATTGATTGATTGAATATTTAGCGTCATTTTTATGCCATCGAGGGCTAACAGACGATCAGTTAACCTAACCACTGTTTCCTGGGATTAGCCAGTACTCGAGCACACCCCGTCTCCGCAAGTAACTGATAACTTTCCCACTTGAATCAGTGGTGAGAGACGAATGATAATGAGACGCAATGTCGTATATCAATCATCACGGAGACTGTTGCCGGGCGGGGGATTCGAACTCACGACCCCTGGATTGATAGTCAGACGCGTAACCGACTGAGCTAATCGGGCCCGGCATTTATGAAATGAAATCTTAAAAGATAAATGAGTACCCATTAAAAAAAATCTTTAAGTTTTTAAGTATTTAAGAAAAACTTGTTGGTGAAACAAATGCCTGGGGAGAAAGGCAACAATTCTACCCTGCACAGGGGACAGGGATGTCAAACTTGTATGGCGTATATCTATAACAGTCTTTCACCCTTTGTTTAACTTTCATTTCTTTAGAGAGTGGGGAGGGATTTAAAAGATTTAGCATCATCTTAAACACATGACAGGTTATAAATTATAGCATATCAAGTCTATATCCATATCTATTGGTGGAGAAAGACCTCATAATAAATCTGTCAGAGTAGAACCACCCGCAAGTAACTGACAAACTTTCTCATATAAAATTTTTGTTCCTGGCAGAGCTCAAACCCATAACCTCAGCAGTGAGAGGTAAGTGTTCACTAGACAACAGCACATTGGACCACTCAGTCATGAAGGATCCTTTATTGTTAAGGGGTGTTAACTGGTAGAGGCTACCAATGATACGTTTTCTCTCGTCTATTATATTTATATTGATCAAATTAAAATCATGTTTCTTATATTTATGTATATACTTATAACATTTTGTGTTTATATGCTATTAAAATAAAAAATATATTCAGCTCAATGTATGAGTTCCCACTTCAGCAGGTCAACAAACAGAAAACTTACCGTTTTGCCAACAGCTCAATGTTGTACCCAGGACTTGGGTCATTGGACAGCTGCAACAGAACCATAATACATGTATATATATTTTGTAACGGATTTAACTCCATATTCAACACATTATATGTACATCAACAAATCATGTATATGTATATGGTATCCAAGTTTTGCTAGTGGTGGAAGATTACCTTCCTTTAGCAGGTAACTTTTGTATATAAGTTTTTGGATTGAGCTAGATTAGAGCCCACCACCACAACAGTGAGAGATAAGTGATCGTGGCATCGTGCCCCTTACACCACTTGTCCGTGGAGGACCTTCAGCAATATTCCAATCATTACCCTTCAGCTACACATCATGTATGCCCATTTAGTGGTTTTCCAGTTCCTATTTGTATCACAAGTACATTAAATAAAATTTGTTGTACTTTTTAATGCACCATTCACAAATATGTTGAGCAGTTCTTGAGAACAAAAGCTTTAAGGGTTTTTTTTGTGTTTTTTTAAAAAGTGATAATTTCATTTTAAGACTATTTAAAGTTCCATTTCCATGTTATCTATACATATGAATACATGAAACAAGTAATCCGCAAGTAATTGGTCAACTTTCTCACAAAAGGTTTTTGGAGTGAGAGGGACTCAAATCTACTGCCTTAGCAGTGAAAGGCAAGTGATCTCGAGATGGTGCTTAGACTACTCAGCCACGGAGGACCAGTCCTCAAGAACAAATGTGTACAAGTAGTTTATAACACTCATGATTACATGTATACATCTCATTTATGTATAACAAACTACCTTCAATACTCTGGCAAATCTGTCAAGGCAATTGCCAACTGCAATATCAATTGTCTCTCCAAATATTCTGTAACGTCTCTGTAAGTAAGCTATAACCTGTCAAACAAAACAAGTAAAAACCATTGAAAGAGAGGTGTATAGCCCATACCATAGCTGTCTGTCAAACCTTGACTTGAATTAAAAACAAGAGGGCCAAGATGGTCCTTTATTGCTCACCTGACTGACCTTGAGTCGCCCAACTTCGAAGATTATATAATACATGTACACTCAAACTTCCAGAAAACTGAGATGGGCAAGTAGTTAGAATTTTGATTTGTTTTGAAGATGTAACAGATGCGTAGAAGAGTTCAAACTTGGTAGGGTTCACCCATGGTAAATGTCAGTGAAATTACATGTACATCATATCAGGTCAGTAGATTCCGATTAGAAAGCTTTGTTGTTACATTGTACTATAGCTGCCTGTATAGTAAACTAGCACCTCACTGTGGCGACATGTTTTTTAACAAATCACAATGGCTTGAACAAACTTGGTAAAGGGTCACCCAAGGAACATTTCTGTGAAATTATTTTAAAATCAAGCCAGTAGTTTATGACACGAAGATATTTTAAGTATTTATTATAGCTTATATAGTAAACTAACCCCACGCCCTGGCCGCCATGTTTTTTGCCGAAACAAGATGGCTTGAACAAACTTAGTAGAGGGTCACTCAAGGAACATTTCTGTGAAATTATTTTAAAATCGAGCCAGTAGTTTCTGACAAGAAGATTTTTTTAGTTTTTACTATACCTTATATAGTAAACTAACCCCACCACCTTGCGGCCATGTTTTTGACGAATCAAGATGGCTTGAACAAACTTGGTAGAGGGTTATGGGACTCACCCAAGGAACATTTCTGTGAAATTATTTTAAAATCAAGCCAGTAGTTTCTGATAAGAAGATTTTTTAAGTTTTTACTATATAGCTTATATAGTAAACTAACCCCATCCCCTGGCCTCCATGTTTTTTGACGAATCAAGATGGCTTGAACAAACTTGGTAGAGGGTCACCCAAGGAACATTTCTGTGAAATTGTTTAAAATTGAGCCTGTAGTTTCTGACAAGAAGATTTTTAAAGTTTTTACTTTAGCTGATATAGTAAACTAACCCCACCCCCTGGCGGCCATGTTTTTTGACAAATCAAGATGGCTTGAACAAACTTGGTAGAGGGTCACCCAAGGAACATTTCTGTGAAATTATTTTAAAATCGAGCCAGTAGTTTCTGACAAGAAGATTTTTAAAGTTTTTACTATAGCTTATATAGTAAACTAACCCCATCCCCTGGCCGCCATGTTTTTTGACGAATCAAGATGGCTTGAACAACTTGGTAAAGGGTCACCCAAGGAACATTTCTGTGAAATTATTTAAAAATCAAGCCAGTAGTTTCTGACAAGAAGATTTTTTTAGTTTTTACTATAGCTTATATAGTAAACTAACCCCACCACCTTGCGGCCATGTTTTTGACGAATCAAGATGGCTTGAACAAACTTGGTAGTAGGTCCCCTAAGGAACATTTCTGTGAAATTATTTTAAAATCGAGCCAGTAGTTTCTGACAAGAAGATCTTTAAAGTTTTTACAATAGCTTATATAGTAAACTAACCTCACCCCCTGGCCGCCATGTTTTTTGACGAATCAAGATGGCTTAAACAATTGGTAGAGGGTCACCAAAGGAACATTTCTGTGAAATAATTTTTAAATCGAGCCAGTAGTTTCTGACAAGAAGTTTTTTTAAGTTTTTACTTATTAAACTTGTCCCGCCCCTGGCGGTCATGTTTTTTTGACAAATCAAGATGGCTTGAACAAACTTGGTAGAGGGTCACCCAAGGAACATTTCTGTGAAATTATTTTAAAATCGAGCCAGTAGTTTCTGACAAGAAGATTTTTTAAGTTTTTACAATAGCTCATATAGTAAATAAACCACACACCCCTGGCCGCCATGTTTTTTGACGAATCAAGATGGCTTGAACAAACTTGGTAGAGGGTCACCCAGGGAACATTTCTGTGAAATTATTTTTAAATCAAGCAAGTAGTTTCTGACAAGAAGATTTTTTAAGTTTTTGCTAATTAAACTTGCCCCGGCCCCTGGCGGCTATGTTTTTTGACAAGTCAAGATGACTTGAACAAACTATGTAGAGGGTCACCAAAGAAACATTTCTGTCAAGTTATATCAAAATTCACCTGACCCGCCTCCTTGAAAAACATGTTGGTAGGTAGTCAATTTTTTTCAATATCCCATCCAAACTCTCATAAACACTTTAAAATACAACAAAGACAATTTGCAACCAAAATCAGGGCAATAGTGTTGTGGATAGAGTGTTGGCCACACACACAAAAAAGTTACAGGTTTGATTCCCAGCTTGACCCGGTGCCAAAAAAACAACACTCAGTATTAGTTTTAACCAGGAAGCAGACTTGAGGGTGGTTCATATAAGCTTAGAGCTTTATTCACAATTCTAATTAAAATAAATTAGTATGAACTACCTTGCCATCATGACATGAACATCTACTCTGGGACTATGTTGTCATGGTCAGTTTACATAAACTATATCTGTCGTTATGAATACAGTTAATTTGGTGGCCTACACAGACATATAACATACTTGTGTAATACCTTCACTAACATGTTGAATGTGTAACATACCTGTGTATTACCTCCACTGACATACAGCACCGTCGGATTGTCAGCACCTGTCACTAGTCTGCCCATTTCTATATCTGTGTACTGTTAAGCCATGCGTATGGATATTTACAACATTAGAACTATATTCTTTCAGCTCAAAACTAAGCATAAAGTTGAGCATAAAATACTTTTAAAACAAACACTATTGCAGTCCATTTCGAGGATACATGTATATATGAGTCAATTCATTTGTGTCAAGAAGTTAAGACAATATACGTATGCCAGAGTGTCTAAATAAATTGCATCATATATAACCTTTAAGTGGCATTGAAAACATTTTTAAATTGAAAGATGAGGTTATAAAACAAAATCCATCCTTAAGGCTAAACTCAAATTCATACTTTAACAAAATTATAAAAACACAAATTAAAGTGCAAACACTTAATTCAGTCTGTAATTTGAAAGTATTAATGGAGATCTGAAGTAAAAAGTTATATGTATATAGTACTATATACATTTTTTTTGTAATAAGGAGTCCATTTATATTAGTTGAGAATAAACTCTTTGAGTTGAGCAAGGAATAAAGTTTTATAACCTCAGACCATGTTGGTCAATCGATGGTGTGATGGTCCACAAGTCATCTGAAGCAAGTCATTTGAAACACCGTTATTTAGTACCAAACATTTATTTTCAAAAAATTCTACTTGGCCATAGAGGACAGTTATAGATAAGAAATGATGAGACATGATTTGTGTGGGAGATATGTATACATTGATTAAATGATTAATTGAATATTTAGCAGCATTTTTATGCTATTGAGGGCTTACAGACAAACTGTTAACCAAACTACTGTTTCCCGGGATCCTGAAAGGTTAACCAGTACTCGAGCACACCCCATCTCCACAAGTAACAAATAACTTTCCCACTTGAATCAGAGGTGGAAGACGAATGATAATGAGACACAATGTTGTATATCAGTCATCACAGAGACTGTTGCCAGGCGGGAATTCAGACTCACGACCTCTGGATTGATAGTCAGACACATTAACAACTGAGCTAATCAGAGCCGGCTATTTATATGGAAAGAAATATGTATACAACAATGATAATGTACATGTATCATAATCTTCGCTACAACTCTGACACTGCTCACAAAAGGATACGTCCTATACAGTGGTTAACGCCAACTATAGCTTTATTCCATAGCTGTGCAACAGTCCGTGCAACCAGGGCTGTAGACACCAGCGGTGCTCCCATACCTGGCCCTGAAACAAAAACAAATCGTGGGGGTGCTATGGGGTAAACAACAAATATTTTAAAATTTTCCCAATATAACGCTATGTAAAACAGTAACCACTGTGGCAACCCCAGATTTGACCCCAGAGACATGACTTAACAAACCTTTTTTGGGACATCCATGCATGTCAAATATCTAAGGTTTATGCCTCAAACTTCCAGAGAAAATGTTTTTTAAACTTTCACTTAAATTGTGCTACCAGTAATAAACCCTGTGTCTGGAGTATTTGTAGTTGAATAATGCTGGTGTGTTGGTTAAGATTTAATGAAAAATGGGGTGCTATCACGTCTATGAAAAAAGTTAATGGATTGGATCGATGATGTACAAAGTGAAGGTTTTAGAGATTGTAAACTTCGGTAACTTAGCCATATACCTGTACTTTGTTTATATTTATTTAAACAGTACAAGAAATTGTTTATTAAGTTAAGTCACTAAAACATAAAAGTTTGCCGATAACTAGAGAAAAAGCTGAGCTAAACATAAAACTTTAACTGGACAATGCAAGTAAGAACTAAGTAGGTAAAGGTCAGTGATGTAAACTTCTTTAACATGATGGTGATTAGTTTACAGAATCAATGTTACTACTTAAAAACAAAATACTGTAGATTTAAACACTTTTTTATATATAAATAACTATTCAGATACACACCCAATATCAATTAAATACATATAGACCTTTCCATATTATATTGATCGGAAACCATTATTTTATTGAAAATTAAGTCATAAAAGGTGCCTGTAAAATTTGACCCACATTGACAAATATCAAACTTGACCTGTATCTTATAATTATACAGCTACACAAGAAATATCAATTAAATACAAGGACACTTTCGGATCAGAAATGGTTCAAACATATATACTTGATAAAGGATGGACAGATGGAGGTTCTAACAAATGGGTATTTAAGTGGCTTCTTTTCGCCCAGCTTATTACAAATGTGGCTCAATTTTAGCCACGGACAGAAGGACGGACAGGGATAACACTTAATGCCCTTCACCATTCTTTGAATTGCAGGGGCATAAAATATATTGCATATGGTAAACTTTTAGTTATAAGATAAGTTAAAAAATATATAACTTTGTCACCTTTAGGTGAAACTAGTGCCTACTTTAAGCAATGGTAACAATGTTTTTCATTGCATTGCACAACCATTTTAACAAGACTGTATGCTGCTTACCTTTCGTATAACATATTACATCCACATCCTCAGGTCTAATTTGTGCCTGCTTTAGGGCCTTATGCAGCACATCTAACACTACAGCCTGGTGGTGCTTTGCTGTGTCACGTGGTAGAAAACCTATCAATTATAAATAATTAAGAAAATGTTATTAAAAGTGAGATAAGTCAAGTTCTGGTTAGCTTATACTGACCTGGAAGTAAAATAGTGACATAGAAATTAAATCAAATGATATTCAATGACAGGTAATGTTTAACTAACAATTGCATAATATCCCATTCATTGTTGCATATAGACACCATGTTATGTTTTCATGATGCCCTCATACCACGCAGGTATATAAAGAATATGTGATGGTAGTCCTTTGACAATTACATACTAGTCTGGCAAGTCATGCAGGCTCCTGTTTCACCAATATTTTCATAGGTTTTAATCAAATGCTTAAAATCTTAACGAATTCAGACTGGTTATTTTTTAATTATATATATATATAATCAACATCAAAGAAACAAATATAATCAGTTTTACTGGAACCAGTCTTAAATTATGATCACCTTGCTGTTTTTTTTAGATTTAAGTTTTTAAGTACCCTTTTAATACCCTAAAATCCTATTAAATGCATCTGGGTATCAGGGGGAGCTTTATAAGAAACAATAATAGATTACTGTAAATTGTCTTTACTATTTTATACTAATTTCTTCTGGCGTGAATGCAAAGTAAGTTGAGAGTTTTTCTGATTGATGTCAAGTCTGATTCATGGGTAAAACTAGTGCAGAGTTTCCTCCTGAGAGGTGTCAATGCCAAGCATGGATTAAACCCGCAATCTCTGGTGTGAGCAGCCAACTGTCTACCACTGCACTATCACCCTGCACATAACTGAGTGTAGTTCCTGAGAGTCCATCTGATTGACCCCAGGATGGTTACAATGACCCCTGGCATGTTTAACTTCATATATAAATACTTATCATAACTTATATAGCTGTTGAGTATGATGGCCAAAGAGTGGATGCAGGTACCAGATATAATTAATAACACATATGGTTTAGCACCCCAGTTTCAACACATTACAATTTACCAGTATATACGGCAACCAGTTTTATTGGTGGAAGAAGGCCTTAGAAGTAGAACCATCTTCCTTCCACAAAGTCACTGGCAAACTTTCTCACATAAAGATTTAGACTTAGAAGGGCTCAAACCAAGGACCTCAGCAGTGAGAGGTCTGGAAACAAACCTTAGACTGCTTGTCTATAAAGAACCCTGAAACATACCAAATACAATTAATTATGATACTCACCTTGTCCTGGGGGAGTTATGTATGTGTCCCTGGGGTTGGAAAGTACCACACCATCTTTAATAATTCCCACACCAAGCTTGTTCGCACTTCCTTCAAATCCTATGGCTATCACCATTATTAGTTTTCTAATATGCGCTGCTCATTAGAATGCATGCTGAAAAGAAACATGGACATGTTACCGTCGTGTGACAAATGCCCAAGATTTTGCAAAATTTTCATTTAACAAAAATTGAAGCACCATTTATAAAATTTATAACTGTCAGCAGACAAAGGACAGCGTGGTTAGCAGATGGGGATTGCAGAACCACAAGCAGCACCAGAAACATTATAAATTCTAGTAGCCATCTCTACAACAGAAAAGAGATTATTTCAAGCTTGTCATGGTCTACAGATTAAGTCACAACTGAATGGATATCACAGTAACTTCATCCCAATGCATTATCAACCAGAATACAATCTTCTGGCCACATATATACAGGCACAGCTTATTCCCATCTGGTATTCGCCTGTGGAATCAGCTGCCAGAGTGCAAAGCCGCTGCTTGACCACATAGAGCTTGAACAGCCCCGGGCTGGCCGCCCACCACCAATCATATGTTTATAAGTTTTTTAATCTATACTTTATCGCTCCACATAATAATATCAGTCTATTCTCAAGATTGAAGAGTGGGGATTCCATTTTGACGGAAAGAATGTCACGGTGGTCTATAGTGGCTACCTGGAGGCTCGGAAACGAGATTTCATTTGATAGTCAGAAATCGATTGCTCGAGGTAACTGAAGAAAAAAACAAACCCTCCTACCCCTTTGCACCTCCCCTCTCCCATCAGTAAGAAATACGTTAGTGGAAATGCATAATAAACATATAACACGTAAAATTGGAATTTTGAATACAATACTTAACTGAGATGGTATTGTTATGATATATTTATAATTAATAAAATGTCTTCTAATTGGATTCAATTTTCACATTATACCCCTGTGATTATACCTCACACATGTCAATATTTTGCTTGAGTCTATTCGTACAACGGCCGTGTTGGTTATTATTCTTATTTGCCATATTCTTATTAATAACCCTGTACTAGTACACGGTAGTCGTATTCATAGACAGTCGTAGCAAATAAAACTTCCGGTTTAGAATTTCCAGTTATTTCATATGATAAACTATATTTAAATAGTATGTCATGTTTACGTGCTAAGTTTAGAGTTTTTAATTGTAATGGTATATAGTGAGAGTCTGAAAGTCATTCACTGTTTTACTGTGCTGTTTTTTTGGGTTATATTTGGTACCTCAAGAAGAAGATAAAAAATGGCTTCCACGAAATTTGTCAAAAAGTTTGAGAGAAAATCAAAGGGTCAAACAAAGGATGAATTCTTTGTTGCTCAGTCAAAAATAAATATAGTTTCTCAGTATAAGGAAAAAGTTGAGAGAATGTATCACATTGATGTCGAGTTTGATGACAAAGTTGAAGATGGACAATGGTTGAATCTAGTGGGTGAACCTGTGGACAGGAGAAATGCAAAGGTATAAATATTCTCACAATAGTGAATACCACAGACCGATTCGGGTAATTATGTACAGACTGTTCACTTGAATATAAAATGTCATCATAACATTGTGTAAAGTTTTACATGATAAACAGATAAAGACATTTTATCGGAAAACCGCGACACAGTTTATTTACATCTCTTGAAGGTGAGGCCTAAAAAAATAAATGTTGTGTTTACGGTTTCCCGACCGACCCATAGTAAAATGTCTGTCTCAGTACCATTAGCGGATCACATTTTGAATGCATGACATTTTTAAGGGACCATTACAAAAACCATGTTATCAATTAAATGACATTGTTAACTTGAAAACTTGGGTTATTTTGATATCCATCTTTAGGTGAACAGTCAAAGATCTCTTTGAATGTTATAACAATATGCCTGACTGTCCGTCCGTACGTCTGTCTTCACGTTTACAAGTAATAAAAATCAGATGGAATTTGATGTACTGCAGGAGCGTTTTTGTTAAGGGCGTACTAAACTCTGACAAACAAATCTTTTTTTCTGTAACGTTGGAAGCTCTATAAGAGTTAAAAAAATGTTGACTCTTTAATGAAATTTCCTATGGCCTTCTTTACCGTAGATGGTCGAGAGAGTTAATTTGTACAAAACGAAAGGCCCATTAACCATATTTACAGAGAAAGAAGAGAGCCAATGGTGGTGTTGCTCAACGAAATGGCGATGCAGGGTACGGGTCGGTTTGTGAGTTTTAAGATTTAGTAAAAATACAAAATAAAGAAAGAAAACCGATAGACACCCCTTAGAGCTGGTATGCCTGGGCATAGCTGGTATGAAGCTTTTAAAATAAGAAACACTTGTATCATATCAATGCGATCAGATACCCCATTGGATCTGAGAAGATCACAGATCACAAAAGAGGGCAGCAATTCGGCAAAGGTCATAGGTCTAAGCAGGAGTGATGTCCTCATTTCCCGGCCACATCACTGCTTGGGAAACAGCGTTTAACTGTAATGTTTTATAGACGTGCATCAGGGCAAATGATGCCACAATTTTTCTTTTTAATGGACTAGTATTTTAGTCCCAGAATCTTGCTTAACATTATAGTATTATATCATTTGTAATCATGAATTTCATATTTAGTTACAGTAGTGTGAGGTAATATCAATTTAGAACGATGATATAACACAGATAGCCAGTTAGTGGTGAGGTTCAAAACTGAGTATTAGTTTGGTTTTTGTCTAGTTGTGAAAACTCATTCATATCTAAGTGGTTACATTTGTCAGTTTCTTTAATTTGTTACATTAAAATTATCTGAAATAAACAAAAAAAGGTTCAGTTATTTCGTAAATTTCTTTCATTTTGTTACCACAATAAACATAACATGTATTAATTGATTAAACAGTTTACACATAGGCATTAAAATGGTGTGTAAAGAAATGTTTAAATATTTCTGAAGTATTTATTGATTTTGCCTCTATCTACCAAACTTAATTCTTATGTACTATGCATGCAGTATTCCAATGTTTGCTTGAAATTTTACGTGTACAGGAAATCAGCTCATCCTAAAACAATATTTGTTTACTGTGCTTCGATCCAGTATTTTTCATGTGGGTAGGAAGCTAGCTTTTTTTTTTTCATTAGCCAAAGTTTTATTTTTTTAAACAAAAATGGAAAGAAATCATGAAAGTCAATAAAAAGTTTGGGTAGCTGCAATTGTGAGTGAGTTGGTAGGAGCGTGGCAAACATTGTTTTAAGAACGGCACAACCTCATATCAATTGTAACTGTCTGTCAGTGCCCAAGGACAAGTCAATGTGATGTTTTTGAGCTATTCCCTGAGGACGGAGAAAGCGCTTATATCCCATGATCCGATAATGGCGTAGTTGATCCGTTATTGGTGCTTCCACAGCCTCTTGTAAATTGTTCATACCCATGTAACGGCGAACTAGTTCAGGGAAAAGTTGGCTGGTGTTTTCAGAGGGAATAGTTTTCTTTCAGTTAACATATTTTCTCAACAAGTTTTATGCTAAAATCAATTTTTATATGCGTAAATAAGTTTACACTCTCTGGAAATCGAGCTTTACTAATTTCTTGACTTATCCGCTTAAAATAAAAATATCTTGAGGGGAAATTTACCAGTCAAACTTAGCCGGAATTTATCTTTACCATGCAGCCGGAACATGGCCGTGTTTAAATATCTACCCCATTTTGTTATGAAAGAAAGCGTCTATAAACTTACATGTTGTTGGCAACAAATAAACTGTAAACTTGACACAAAAAAAACACAACTAAATTAAGTTTGTTTTTCACAAAAATGTGACTTTTCTGCTTAGTTCATGGTCAGGATTATGTTCTGTTCCTATTTTTCTAGAATATTGGTATGTCATTTACTGTCTAATAGTTCTAAACTATCATTTAAGAGGCCATCCCAAGGGTTTAAGTGATCTGGGGAACATGGCCAATTATTTTAAGAGATCTGGGGAACATTGGTCATTACTGTCTGGGATCCAGGGATAAAAGTCCTAATTTTAGAGATCTTGGGGAAACACTTACAGTTTTGGGGAACTATGGCATATACTTTTGGTAATTACTCATCGGCTTAAAAATTATCTGGGGCTCTGGTTGCCAGGGAAATGCATAAAAACAGTATAATTCTTGTCACATGTGACAGATTTCGAACTCAGATCTCCCAAGTGACAATCTGCAGATACAGATATTATCTAAAGTTTTGGCAGTGACAAACAATAACAGTAATTATTTTTGGGGGAAATGCAAAAACATGATTAGAGTAGGGGCAATACTAATCGGGTAGGTAGGTATAGGGCAAACAAACAATATGTCAGTTTAGGCCTTCCATTTACATGTATTGGACACCTTAGGGTTTGTGTCCGTCTTGTTCGTCTAAGGTTAAGGTATTCTGATAAACTCTTGCATTTCTGATAGATGTGTTCATTTCCGAGAAGTGAAAAATAGGCATAAAACAAGAATAACGCTTACCACTTGTACTTCACATCGCCAGGTCTGAGAAAAGGATGTATTCACAATGTCCAATTTCTATGAATTGTTCTATGGCGTTTCTATGGCTTTGTTATAATATTAGCCTATGATAAATTTGATACATAGATCAGTTGTTAACATAGGTCAATTGTTAACATTTCAAAAAAGGAACGCGTTTGAATTTTTTTATCACATAAGACAGAGAGAATAAATGTAAATGATAACTGATGAGTTAAAGACCTAGACGAGTTAAGGTTACTACATATTTACATACATAAAAGTATTTGCTTATAAATTTTTTTTTTTTTTTTTTTTCAGAATTACATAACAGCTCTGTGCAATCCAGGAGAAATTAAACAAATTCAGTTCCCATCTACTGCTTGTGCAGATTTTACTGATCCTAAGATCTTGGAGCAAATTGAGAAGCAAACAAATGCTGTGATAAAACCCCTACAGAAGGTTGCACACTTTGAAACATCTGGCACTGAGCTTGCCGTAACATTAGCCATGTCTTTAATGGAGGAGTTATGTGGTTCAGTCAAAGATTCTGACATTGAATGTATGGGCAATGTAGAAGAAATAGAAGACGTCATAACAATATCTCCAGCTACACACAATGCTTCTAATAGATTAGCATCGGTGTTGAAGCGAGCGTTGTCACAGCACAGCGACGGTGTTTGTAGTATGGTTGACTACGAGCATGCTCCAGCATCTGTGCAGCGTGTCCTTGTGAATTGCCTACAGGACACGGAAGACATGGACATAGACAATATAGATGATGATCTCTTGTTTAATGATGGGAATGCCACAAATGTGGTTAGTGATACTCCTTTAAAATTGTCTCATGCTGGAGGTGGTGAACAAGATACAGCTAATAGTATGGAAGTTGATGGACCTCAACAACATCAAATATCTCCTGGTGTTGGAGCATTGTCTGATAAACTTACAGAGGCCACAATATCAAAGCCTCCAGTAACACCTTTAGTCTCTAAACAACATGATTATCTGCACTCTTTTGGTGTCTCAGTAGGGTATAAATCTGAGGAAGTAAATGAAGCACTTCAGTTTGTTGATGAGAAAACACGTCCATCAGATTTTCTGGATCTCTTAAGTTCAGTAAAGAAAAAAACTGATCCATTCATTCATGACATTAGTAATGATGATGATGACGATGTTGTGATTTTAGAAACTGAAACTATAGATCTGACTGAAGACACACCTGCTGCTGGTAGTGGACATGGTGCCAGTGCAAATTTGTCAGATTCCAAGCAGGGTATCTCACTAAATGCCGACTTACCTGATGGGTATAAAGAAAGGTTGATTATGGATTTTTTTCAAGAAGATGATAATTGCTCCCGTGATGAATTAAAACGTAGGAACGCAGAACGACAACAGTTACTGAGGCAAAACTTTAAACAACAGCAACAACAGAAAACCAAGGAAAGCGGTTGTAAACAAACACAGGACGGTCAAAATGCTGGAAAAAAGAAAGGAAAAACAAAAAGTCAAAGAAAGAAACAGCAAAAACTGAATCAACAACAACAACAGCAACAGCAGCAAAAGATTGAAAATCAAAAAGAGAAAAATGATTCGCAACATGACAAACAATTACGTCTAGATTCCAGTGAAAGTCAAACATTTTCTAATGACGATGACCAAACTTGTGTATTTCGACTATGGAATAACGGTGAAGGTGCACAGTCAGAAAAAAACTCAGAACCTATTTTTACTACTCCAAAAAGGAAAAAGTCACAATCAGGAAATAATCAAAGATCCAACACCCAACCCATTACAGCTAAACCCAGTGTTAATCCTCGCCCATATCAACCCGAGCAGCTCCATAATCCACAGGTCACTAATACTTTCAACCAATGGTCACAACCACTTCAACATAAACAGAATACAAAATCACATTTACCAAGCAGGAATACCCAATGGAAGCCCATGCAGGTTGTTACTCCTGTGAATAATTATGCTGGCCCATCTCAGCCAAGACTACTCGTACCACCAAGAGTTGATGGAGATGAATTAAGATACATAGTAATAGATGGTTCAAATGTTGCCATGACGTAAGTGGTGTATTAATTAACAGTAAATGAATACTAGTAAATAGATTCTTTTTAAGTATTCGTTGTAGAAAGCAAAAGAGAGAAATTAACATAAATTCTTATCATATTTTAATAGAAATTTCCATACAACATAAATTTGTTGTTTCTGCTCAGTATTATAATGTGAGTGTCAGGTAGTAAACAGTCTAAAAAAGTGATCATTTTATTTTTTCACAAATTTATCCAAAACATAGAAATTATGGATTCTATAGAATTGTTTACAAGCCCTCCCATACTTGTTCCATATTTTAAGACTCATGTTTTTTCATCCTTGCATATCAAAAATTCATCACTTAATCAATTGATTCTTATTGTAAGGGGCCGAGTGGTCTAAGACACCATCTCAAGATCACTTGCCTTTCATCATACATGTTCATATAATAATTTTTTTTCCATTTTTACAGCCATGGGAATGGAAAGCATTTTTCATGTAAAGGTCTACGACTTTGTGTTGATTACTTCAAGAAGCGTGGACACACAAAGATCACAGTGTTTGTTCCTCAGTGGCGTACTTACCGTCCCAGCGAGGACAATCCGATATTAGACCAACATATCTTGCATGAGTTGAAGGATGAGGAGATTCTTGTGTTTACCCCATCACGTAGGATTGGACGGAGGCTTGTCGTAGCGTATGATGATAGGTACATCATTGTTTATTTACTTCTATAAAAATAACCGCAGCAGTGGTCTAGTAGTAGAGTGTCCGTCTCACATATGGAAAGTCGAGGATTCCATCTCCAGTCGGGTCATACCAAATACTTGAAAGATGGTACTTGAAGCCTCCTTGCTTAGCGCTCAGCATCGGTTGGCTTGGTGTCGATATAATGTGACTTGGTGGTATATCATACCATGTGTCTGGGACATGATACTCCAGTGTGGCAGCCCTTAAAAAACTCTCAAGTAGACTCAATGTCACTATATAATTGGACATTTTTTGAAAGCAATGCTAAACACTATACAACAACAATTTCTATAAAATTACTCTTGGTACATGTATCTGTAATAGGCTGAAAGCAAATTGTTGTATAATAGAATCAGCTTTTGAAATAATTTATGGAAGGAAGCCTAAAATTAAGATTTGAAAAAAAAGAGATTTATTACTAATTATATAGGTATTCCAAACATCAGTATGATACATTTTAACATTTATTGATATCATTATTTTAGTAAAAACATTGTTATTGTAAAAGGGGAATATGATATACAATCAGTGTCAAATGTGACTTTTATAATGCAGCATGTAGCTACTTACCAGGTAAGTTACTTTTCAAAATACGCATCAAGATACAGCACTCCATCACCACCCCCTCAAGATGGTTGTCGTTATTGTCAAAATAGGGTATTATGATAAATATATATTGTTTTAAGTGCTTGTTTTTTGTTGCCTTTTTAAGGTTTGTATTGGAGCTGGCAGAAGCAGAAGACGGCATCATTGTCTCTAATGACCAGTACAGGGACCTCATGACGGAGAAGACCAACTGGCGAAAACTGATAGAAGAAAGGTAAAAAATAAAATTAGTCAAAAGTCCTCTTGTTACTGACGATTGTAAACCACACAAAACGTGTCTTAACCCTTTACTCCATATATACACGTTTTCCCGCACCAATCATAGAAGGCCTTTTAAAACAGTGCAGGAAGAGTTCAGATTGCTCGTTACACTTCCTGCACTGTTTTCCACTCTGTCAGCTAATATATAAACATAATTCACTCATTGCTGATACGTGGTGAAATAATGCTTTTAATTTTGAAGAGTCCAAGAAAATGCTTATGGAGTAAAGGGTTTATATGAACACATTGTTGCCAGTATTACCCATCGACAGTGCTTTTATTCTTTAATAAAAAATATATAATTTAATATTGTCATTCACAAACACTCCATACAGAAGTGTATTGAGTAAACGGTGTATGCAATACAATGTACATGTGTATGTGCCATAGTCTGGTCTGTACATTTATGTCTAGTTGTTCACATATAATTATCTCCATATATATATCATGCATTGTAAATATATATTGTGAACTTGCATCTTATAGATCCCAATCGGAAATTCTGTTGTTGTGAACTTATAATCTTCCTTTATAAAATAATAGATTTCTTTGTCTGTCCTTTATATGGCATGTGAGTAATTATGAATCTTTTAACTGGATCCTTCTCAAATAAAGCTATCAGTTTATTTATGTAAATCATCCTAACAGTTCAGCTGTGTTGCATGTAAATCCATTGTATATAATCATGGTTGACACCAATTTTATTGAGTTGGTTGATTTCATTGTCTTGTGTCCTTGGTTTGCATTGTAGCAAGGGGTGCAGCTGTAGTATGGTCTAACTTATTTCTGGGTGTTTACAAATAATTATCTCCATAAATATATTTACAAATTACAGGGGTAGTAGCTGGTGTGTGGGGAGCCCTCCCCCAATGTTCAGGTTGGTGGGACCAGCATATACATTCTCATATATCCTCATGCACTCTCTGCTCAGGTTGGCCCCTCCATGTTATAATATATACCGGTATATATATGATAGTGAGAATTGTACCATCTAACAAAACAACTTTCAGGTGCACTGGATCATTGAAGGATCCTGAGCTAGCTTTCAGCTTTACACCTTGATCAGAGGACGAAAAAACAAAACGGCACATAAACAAACAATTTTCTGTCTATGCAAAAGTGAAATGATTGAGTGATGATACTGCAGACAGATTGAGAAACCTACTTAAATACTACAAACTAAAAATTAATTATTTACACTAGAAATGCATGCAAAAGCACGCCCATAACCCATATAACAGTACTTTTCTCCATACATTTGTTGTTCCATAGAAGGTATGAGCACATATTTACAATTTAACGAGTAGTTGCAAATTGTTGTGACCTACATAACAGAGGTAGAAACAGTTTGTAACTACCTCTGTATTATGTAGGTAACAACAATTTTGTTTTTAAAGAGGCATTAGATCAAGCTGTGATCATGAGCAGCCAATACTCTATTCTCTGCACTACCACCCCACTTTGACTTGAGCCACTAGTAATGAGCTGCGATCTCGGACATCATTAATTGCTATTGATTTATATTTTCCAGATTGCTTATGTTCTCTTATGTTGGTGATCGTTTTATGCCACCAAATGATCCCCTTGGAAGGGATGGACCTTGTCTGGACGATTTTCTCAGAAAATCAAACAAGCAGCAATATTCTGCTATGGGAAGGTAATTGATGGCGATTACTAAATGCATAACTATGTGAACAATTTGATTGGTGATTGGTGAAATAACCTCATTGCTTAATTTTGCATTACAGTATCATTTGAATGTTTTTGTGTGTTAATGAAGTGTGATTAATTCCATTATCGTTTTAAAGAAAAAGTATGTTGTGATATTAATTGGTTATATGACACAGTTAAACCTATGTTAATGAATACCTCTTTTAAGCATCCACTTGTCTTAATAGCCACATTTTCTGTTTACCATTTTTAAGCAGCCACCTGTCTTAAAGGGTCACTGTTGCTCTTTCCCTTGACTGTATTTTTATTGATAAGAATTATGCTCCAAATGAAAAATATGTAATAAATTTGAGGACATGGGAAATATTCATTCAGTTCTGTGAGGATATATGGAATGGCATTGTCACTGTGACAAGAGCTTGATTTGCAATACTGTTCAACAGGTGGATTACTTAAGGTCATCACAGTAATGCAAAATTTGGTAAATTCTATTCATAAATGATTTTCAGACCGCTGATGAAAAACAGATACCAGTATGGAAATCAGTATGGTCAACAAGGTCAAGGTCATTTCAACATGCCTAAAGATGTTGGTTATCAGCAAGGTCAAGGTCAGGTATTCAAAACTCCGGTACAACGACAGTATTGTAACAAGCCTGACGGACAGTATTATAACCCTTCAAATGGAATGGAAGGACAGTCACATAATCCTGGTCAGTTCAAAGGTTGGCAAGGTCAGCAAAGAGATCAGCAAGGACATTTTAATGTGAAAGGTCAGGGTAAAGGTCATGGACAGCAACTCAACTTGAGGTCAGATGAGGAGACAGAACAGTTATTTAAGGAATTGCGGGCACTGTTTCCTGAAACAGACCAGGAAAAAAAAGTGAGACAGGTTTTGGAAAATCATGAACGAGAAAAAGACTTGACCAAACTGTCAAATTATTGTATCAATGTCCTGTTTCAGTAGTTACACAGTTTACATTGTTTGATTTATTATTATAGCGAAAATGTATTGTCTGAAATTTAAAACATGTAATGTTTGATTCTAAGGGGTTATTAAGTAAATAATTTTCATGTATTTCAATGAGATGTTTTGGTATTGCACTTAGCAAACCATCTCTCAAATAAAGGGCAATAATTAATTGTCATTCAGTGCTCCAGGCGAGTAAGGCTGTACATAAAGTTACTACAGCCAGTCTGGTGGCAGTCATTTTTCACTCAACTGAGCAAAGCTTTATGTGAGTTTTTCTGATACCGGTAATTCTTTTATCCATCATCAATCTGGCCACATGTCAACAGTTACATAAAAGCTGTTTCTTTGAAACGGTTTTGTAGATTTTAACTAAAGCTGAAGCTTTTTATTATTATATATTAAATAACATTAACCTGGTTACAATATGACGGCCGTTACTAAAAATAGCAATATCCTTTAAGGCTTGTATTAACATCTCCTCAATGACCTCTGAGCCAAATGAAATTTCAAATTGATGATTTTACAATTGTCATTCTTTAGAGATGCACAAATGGTGGCTTTATAGGGCATTTCACAAATCAACTTATGACAAAAATCATCGTAAACCAACACTTATTCAAAATATTTTTAATATTCAGCCAAATGAACCCAAAGTTGGCTCAAATAATGCAGAAAATTATATTTTTTTCTTAAAATACAATCATTATGAATGTTGAACAAAACTTAAACATACAACAAAGAAATCGTCAGATTGACGCATGGTGATTTTTTATCATAAGTTACTTTGTGAAATGCAGTCCTGGAGTATAAAAATGTTCAGGGTTGTCATATAGTTTTATATTGAGTTCAACAAGGGTAACTAAAAACATGTTTGTTTCTGCAGCTAAAATAGCAAGAGGGTTGATATTTTGGATATATCAACACTAGCTTGAAATTCTCTACCAAATTGATACAAATTTTGTCCTTGAGGTTCAATCAGATCATCCAAGGATATCAGAATAAAAAAAGTATTTCTGTTTCACTTTTCGAACATCCCATATTCAACATTTCACAAATAAATAAAATGGAAAAAAATCAGAGCAAATCTGCAAAATAAAGTTTACGTGAATTGATTAAAGTGTTTTTCAGTAAAAAGGGACCCCCACCAAATTATTTCTGTTGCTTTATTTTCCACAGCTTTGAAATTTAGCATGTAGCACTGGTTAATGGCCCTTTTACCACAAACAATGATCCCACGACAAGGGTCGGGCTTTATGGATAAACACGTAAAATGAACAACTGCTTTGCAGGTATGAGGAGAATGCTGAGTTTTGATATTTGCATATATCATTGTCTTGTAACCTGTACAAAAGTTACACAAACAGTGAACTATAGGTCAGACATGGGTCAATTATTTTACATGGCTGTATATAATGAAAAAATTAAAAACATTTTAATCTGCTCCTAGAATACCCAGTGCATTGATGTTTGGCGTAAATAATTGACTTGTAAAGCTGTACCATTAATTACACCAACCATGACCCTGAGGTCAGAATTGCAAATATAATACAAAGACTTCCATAGAGAACATAAAATCTGTCTGTGTAGCAGCTTGAATATTTCACATTTATCACATACTTTACGATGCATGATTGTATTTAAACAATCACATATTTTTGATATTAACCTACTGTAATATCATTTCCGATTCATCATTCGAGTTTTCTATATAACTTGGATCTTATACGTAAAACACTGAACTACGTTCCAACTTACCCAAATATATAAATTAAGAAGATTTGTCATGGTAAAATGACGTTATTTTGAGATGTTACATCCTATGAAGAATGAAGGAAACAGTTATGGCAGACTTTATTTTGTTCCTTATAGACATGATATGTTAAATAAATGGTAAATCAATTTAATAGAATTTGTTTTTACATATCAATATTGAATATCTTATTAAACTTTAAATTCCAAAAATTTATCACTTTATTTTGTAATAGGCAATAATACTGCAATAAAAGATGCAATATTTCCATGTAAGTTTGATGATAATGCATTGATTTTATAAAGAAAAAAATTACCCATAACTTGAGACCCTCATCATTTAAATTTCAGTGAAATATCAAAATCTGAAATATGTGTATGCCTTTTTATATCTTTTAGATTGATTGTACTCTGTTTTTGACTCTGATATCAATTTCAAACTATTTGTGTTGGTGATTTGAAAAAACTATAGAACTTACCTTGTATGATAATATCACAATGTGCCACCCAGGGGTGATGATGGGGGATATTTTGATTTTGATGGAAATAAGTGTGGGGATGGGGGTATTTTGATTTTGATGAAAATAAGTGTGGGGATGGGGGTATTTTGATTTTGATGGAAATAAGTGTGGGGATGGGGGTATTTTGATTTTGATGGAAATAAGTGTGGGGATGGGGGTATTTTGATTTTGATGGAAATAGGTGTGGGGATGGGGGTATTTTGATTTTGATGGAAATAAGTGTAATAAGTGTGGGGATGGGGGTATTTTGATTTTGATGGAAATAAGTGTGGGGATGGGGGTATTTTGATTTTGATGGAAATAAGTGTAATAAGTGTGGGGATGGGGGTATTTTGATTTTGATGGAAATAAGTGTGGGAATGGGGGTATTTTGATTTTGATGGAAATAAGTGTGGGGATGGGGGTATTTTGATTTTGATGGAAATAAGTGTGGGGATGGGGGTATTTTGATTTTGGTGGAAATACAATCTGACATCTCATTGTAGTTGTTACAAAAACTAGTAGTAATTGTTGTATTCAATGAAAATGATTTTTTTTCAACTGCACCGTATCCCAAAACAAACTTAACAGTAAACTGTTGTATTATTATTTCACAGAGTGAATATTACCTGTCAGTAAAGAAATGTATGCCGGCGGTTATGCTAGCAAAGTAGTCCTGTTACAACTTACAAGTCAGATATGTCATAAAGTAGCCAGACTCTGTAATTAAACTATTTTGATGACTTTTTGTGTGTGCAGTTTTCATTAAATTTTCGTATTGTTAATGTACAGATTCTCTACCAACATTATTTTGTCATGTTGTTTTACTAACCTGTGTAAGCAGTCACCTCTATTGAGCAACCACTTGTCTTAAGCAGCCCCATTTGCCTTTTCCGATTTCTATGCTTTTAGAGCAAATTAACCTGTATTAAGCAACATCTTCTTTTAAAAGGCCAATTTCTCCTGACTGGCTGCTTATGACAGGTTTGACTGTAGTTTTTGTGAATAGTTGAAAGATGAAAATTGACAGTTACCAATAAAATTAGTATTAGTACTACATTAAAACATTGTTCTTCATCTGGTATATAATATTGATCATCTTTAGATGCTTGCTTTACCAGAAGATGAACATCTTGACAAAGAAATGTAAGAGGTTTTTGATAAAAAAAACATTTTTATAGCCATGATTTATGACCCATAATTTATTTTAATACACATAACGTGATAACATAAAATTTCAATATCTGTAATTAACAAATATTTCCATCATTTTATTCATTCTTTCACTTGTTCAATAATCAATTATGCATTGTTCATAATTCATTCAATTCATTGATTCATTTGTTCTTCAAAATTGTGTTTGTTTGTTCTTTCATTCATTTATTCATTCATTCATTCAAACATAATACATTCATTTGTTCTTTCATTCAGTGAATTAATTACACTGCTTCATTCATTCATTCAATGCTACAAGATTTTGATAAAGTATTTGAATGTTGCAAACAGACAATATGTCTTTCTCGATGATCTCCATATTTATTCACATACAACCCTTGCATATTAAGTTTGAGTATAGCAAAACTACCTGTTTTTCTGTTTTTGTAATAACCCGTTGGCTTTAAACAACAGATGTCTTAAATTTTGTTTCATTCGATGCGTTCAGTTGAAATTATTAAACTTCTCAAATCAAGCACATTTCAATGTAAAGGGAGATAATTTGAACTTAAAATTCAATTTAATTTTGACATTTGGTATTCACAAAATACAATTTCAAATAGCAAAATGTGGATTGTTATTGTTGAGACATGTCTATACATGTTCACATGTAAATCCTTGTTTTATCACCAAAAAAGCTGTTTTACCCATAGAGCCAATAGTCTGTGTCATCATAAAAATTAAAATATTGAAATCAAAATATTCACCCACGATTTTGTTCTCAGTTTCAAAATAAAATAATTCAATTTAGCAGTATTAAAATATTTTGAACTCTTAAACTTATAGAATAAATCTTTTGATGGTCAGTACATATCCTTGATCAATGACAAATGCTTCAAATAACTGACTGACAGTTACAATTTTCATGTTTTGACAGATAGGCAGGGTATACCAAGCTTTGTTACTGACTGTTGAGAAACATTTTTTTGTCAGCAGTAAATTTATCATGTTGAGTCATCAGAAAGTTAACAAAGCTTATAAAAATATTGGCTTTTATTACAAATCTTTAAAATATGAAAAAGGTTCATTTTAACATGCATGTATGGTTAAAGAATGTAGGCACTTACAATATGGACAAATCTTAATAAAAAATTGGTTATTTTTACATATCTGATAAAGGTATTTATGGGTATTGCTCTGGCAAATACTTACACCTTGGAGTTGTAAAGCATTCAATATTAAAAACATAATTTTTATATTGATTGTTATATTAACAAAAGTTATACATGTACTTTTATATAATGTTTATAAAGTTTATAAATGAAAACTTTCACACTGTTCTGATTTTGTATTCATTACCCAGTCAAAGTATGTTACACACACACATATATATGAAATAATTTATTTGAGAACAACCAAACATAAATGTACAGACCAGACTACAGCGATCACACCTAGCTACAATTTAAACCAAGACTATAGAATCATGCAGCACAATAGAGTTGGTGTCAACTATGGCTTATGGCATTGGATCCTAGTAATTTCATATATACAGTCAAACCTGTCAATGGAATGAGCAAAAATGGCCTTTTAAGACAGGTTGTTGCTTAATACAGGTAAATTTGCACTGTAAGCTTACACAGGTTTGACTGTTACTGTACATTTGACACATAACAAGTAACAAGTCCAGAAACACACAATTGTAGTTAGTTAGAATGTCTCTACATCTGCATATAGATTTCAGTTAAAAATGTGGAGGTGAGCAGACCATTATGGAAACAAAGTTTTGCCATGGTAAATAACCTGCATGTGCAATAGGAATTATGACCAGCTTTGCCACGGTTATTAACCCATGGACATAGACACAGATGCGACATGGTGCGACATTGCAGCATCAATTATTGATATTGATGCGGCATGCTGCACCACTTATTTCAAAATATTGTACGCTTTTAAAAGCTAATTTCCAAACTGTTTTACATTTATTTTGCATGTCACACCAATAATTTCTTATTTCTACAAAATACAAGTTTGTAAAATATTTAGCCACACCAATATCAAATATCTGCCTACACCCCTGTAACCTGCATGTAGAATTGGAATTATAACCAGCTTTGCCATGGCAACCAACATGCATATATAACTGGAATTATGAACAACTTTGCCATCGTAATTATCCCGAATATATAAAAGGAATTATGACCAGCTTTGCCATTGTAATTAACCTGCATATATAAATTGAATTATGACCAGCTTTGCCATGGGAACTTACCTGCATATAAAATAGAAGTTATGACCAGCTTTGCCATGGTAATCAACCTGCATATATAATTGGAATTATGACCAACTTTGCCATGGTAACCAGCTTGCATATATAATTGGAATTTTGACCAGATATGCTATGGTAATCATCCTGCATATATAGTTGGAATAATGACCAACTTTGCAATGGTTGTTAACCTGCATATATAAATGGAATTAAGACCAGCGTTGCCATAGAAATTTACCTGCATGTAACTTTGCCTTGGTAACCAACCTGCATATATAATTGGAATAATGACCAACTTGCCATGGTAACCAACCTACATATATAATTGGAATTATGACCAGCTTTGCAATGGTTATTAACCTGCATGTATAAATGTTATTATGACCACTTTTGCCATGGTTATTAACCTGCATATATAATTGGAATCGTGAACGTTTTGCCATTGTAATTAATCTGCATATATAATTGGAAGTATGACCAGCTTTGCCATGGCTATTAACCTGCACATATAATTGGAATTATGACCAGCTTTTCAATGGTTATTAACCTGCATATATAATTGGAATTATGGCCAGCTTTTCCATGGTTACCAACCTGCATATATAATAGGAATAACAACAAACTTTGCCATGGAAACCAACCGGCATATATTATTGGAATTATGACCAGCTTTTCCATGGTTGCCAATCTGCATATATAAATAGAAGTATGACCAGCTTTGCCATGGTTATTAACCTGCATATATAATTGGAAGTATGACCAGTTTTGCCATGGTTATTAACCTGCACATATAATTGGAAGTATAACAAGCTTTGCCATGGTTATTAACCTGCATATATTATTGGTAGAATGACCAGCTTTGCCACGGTTATTAACCTGCACAAATAATTGGAATTATGATAGCTTTGCCACGGTTATTAACCTGCACATATAATTGGAAGTATGACCAGCTTTGACATGGTTATTAACCTGCACATATAATTGGAAGTATGACCAGCTTTGCCACGGTAATTAACCTGCACATATAATTGGAAGTATGACCAGCTTTGCCACGGTTATTAACCTGCACATGTAATTGGAAGTATGACTGCTTTGCCACGGTTATTAACCTGCACAAATTGGAATTATGATAGCTTTGTCATGGTTATTAATCTGCATATATAATTGGAATTATGATAGCTTTGTCATGATTATTAACCTGAACATATAATTGGAAGTATGACAGCTTTGTCATGATTATTAACCTGCATATATAATTGGAAGTATGAAAGCTTTGTCATGGTTATTAATCTGCACATATAATTGGAAGTATGACAGCTTTGTCATGGTTATTAACCTGCATATATAATTGGAATTATGATATCTTTGTCATGATTATTTACCTGCACATATAATTGGAAGTATGACTAGCTTTACCATGGTTATTAACCTGCACATATAACCGGAAGTATGACCAGCTTTGCCATGGTTATTAACCTGCACATATAATTGGAAGTATGACTGCTTTGCCACGGTTATTAACCTGCACATATAACCGGAAGTATGACCAGCTTTGTCATTGTTATTTACCTGCACATATAATTGGAATTATGACAGCTTTGTCATTGTTATTTACCTGCACATATAATTGGAATTATGACAGCTTTGCCACGGTTATTAACCTGCACATATAATTGGAAGTATGACAGCTTTGTCATTGTTATTTACCTGCACATATAATTGGAAGTATGATAGCTTAGTCATGGTTATTAACCTGCACATATAATTGGAAGTATGACAGCTTTGTCATTGTTATTTACCTGCACATATAATTGGAAGTATGACAGCTTTGCCACGGTTATTAACCTGCACATATAATTGGAAGTATGACAGCTTTGTCATGGTAATTAACCTGCATATATATTTGGAAGTACCAATGGAATTGGCCCACCTTGGTAATTCACTTTCATGTATAAAATGAACCATGGCCACATTTGCACTGGTGAGTAATGTACATGTTCAAATAGAACTATGTCATAATTGTCATGGTAGTTCTTTTTGTATAATTGAACTATGACCCAACTTATCCATTTGGATTCACTAACGAGACCATGGAAATATGATCACCTTGGCCATGGAGATTTTCCTACGTATATATTTTATCTATGGCCACTTTTGTTATGGTAATACTTTCACGCTTTTCGCTATGGTAAATTATCAAACACTGTTGTATAATCAAGAGTATTGACAATGAGTTTTATAAGCATAGCTGTTGTTAAATTAATTATCGAATTGTTCTGCTTAAGGTCGAGGGACATTGCCGGGAATATGTTCTTAACATCATAATAATCCGTCATTTACACTTTCTTTCAATACTCACAACCCAGAAGTATATTGTTAAAGAGTTCAGTTGTGAAGGGTTGAAGAGGCACACGTCTGTAAGATTGCAGATAATAATGGAAAGTTCCTCTTAAATAGCTAGATGGTCGCCTTCTTGTTGTAACCTTATTTGTTTTGTACCCTCAATAGTAGTTATTTTGGTTTGTTATTGACCCACTTCGGAAATATGGGGGTGGGGGTGAGTGGCGGTTGAATAAATAGGGGACAAGGCGTTAGCTATACAATAATAATTATTTCACCCCCGTCCCAATTTTTGTATAGTGGGTCAGCAGATTTTCATAAAGAGCGGTTAATACAAAACGTCTTTAAACAGATTTTCAGCCATTAAAGGAATTGTACAGATCTACTCCACAAAACTGAATGGTTCATCCCTTTGGTAATGCGTATGAACTATATTCCTTTTAATCAAGTTTGATTTCCTGTTTAAATATCGGAAAAGTAATCATATATTCGGTAATGTTAGTACCATTTTGAAAGTCGTACTAAAATGCTTTCTCGCTTGGCGCTCTGCATTTATAGGATAGTTCTAGGTCTTGTCGAATCGTTGTCAGTATACTGTGACTGAGTGGGGTATTATACCATGTGTCTGCGGCATGATATTCATGTGTCAGTATACTGTGACTGAGTGGGGTATTATACCATGTGTCTGCGGCATGATACTCATGTGTCAGTATACTGCGACTGAGTGAGGTATTATACCATGTGTCTACGGCATGATACTCATGTGTCAGTATACTGCGACTGAGTGAGGTATTATACCATGTGTCTGCGGCATGATATTCATGTGTCAGTATACTGTGACTGAGTGGGGTATTATACCATGTGTCTGCGGCATGATACTCATGTGTCAGTATACTGCGACTGAGTGAGGTATTATACCATGTGTCTGCGGCATGATATTCATGTGTCAGTATACTGTGACGGAGTGGGGTATTATACCATGTGTCTGCGGCATGATACTCATGTATAGCACGCTTAGAATACGTAGGCACTGTCGCGATACAAATGAAAAGTTGTTGAAAGCGACGCTAAATACCGTACAACAATACTCCTTGCTACTCCTTAAATTGCCATTTTCTGTTTATTTTATACGGTCAACGTATTATAGAAAACACTTAGTTATTTGTATTTTCATGTTCCTGAATAATGAGTACTTTGTACACACTAATATCTAACCTCAAATAAAATTACCAGGGATGATTAATTAACTTCTCAAAGATGTGTTACAGCAAATATTTATCTTATATCTAAAGCGTCATCTAAATAGATTTTTATTAACTGAGTGTTATGAATGAATTTATTTGACAGCTGAAAATCAAGACCAAGTGATCCCAGATTTGATTCCAAGTATAGTCACGTCGTGGTGTTTCAAACGTATTCCCAGGGTGCCTTATTTGGTATACGTGCTGTGAAAGCAGGCCGTCCTTTCGGGGGAATGTTAAGTAAATGGTCCCTTGTACAGGGAGACTAATGCAATGCGCACTTTAAAAAATTAAATATTACCGAATTTGTACATGTATTTTGACTCGTAAAGCAAGAGCCCAAAAGCATTCAATCTTCTTTTATGGTAGAACCTGATGAAAAATTACCTTAAATTGTTGTTATTCTTAGAGATATCGGGTCATATAATACATGACCGAGTGGTCCAATACGCCGTCTTGGTACCACTTAAAGTCGTAGGTTCGAGTCCCACTCGCTCCAAACTCTCTATGTGAGAAAGTTTGCCAGTTACTTGCGGAAGTCTTTTCCTCCACCCACAAAACTGGATATTCCATATGTAACGTGAAATGTGTTGAAATGGTGTTTAACACAGATCTTAAAGAGACACAATGAAAATAAATAATAACGACATACAGAAGAATTGTCGGGAATGGGGGTCAATTAATTGGTGTTGATCTCAAGCGATTTCTGGATTGATGCTTCAATTACCGTTAAGGTCTATTTTTCTTATTTTCCATCTCATTTTGTCGTCGTGGAAGGGCCAAAATACAATAATTTAATGTTTAAAGATCTGGGTTTTACAGACTGTCTATTTGGCTTCTGGTAGATATATGTTGAATGATATTCACTTCTTAGCGTGTGAATATGGTGTAATAGAACCAGAAAAAATAATATTAAACGAGACGAAAGGGGACAAAATAATAACATAAGTATAATTAAAAAAGTTAATAGAAATAGGACGAATATCTAAAATGCTGTAAATATTAAAAACAAGATATTTTTTCATTCAAAAAAGGGTAATGAGACTTTGATTTAATTTTAGATTATGTTGTAAACAAGGATAGTACAACGAATCAACGTAACTGGTCATATCTAAACTTAATCGAATATGCTTAAAATTGTTGAAGCGTTTCTTTCGAACTCTATCTGTGATTTAGTTTATAATTGTCAGAGGGTATCTGCTTTTTAGTATCATACATGTAATAGTCAACGGGTATCTGGTATTCAGTGTTGTAATTGAGTCTTTATCATCATGAATTAAGAATTCCAAACAAGCAAGACCAATAATCAAATTGAACAAAGATGGAAAAATGATACAGTACAATGCTTGACGTGAAACACAATGAAACAATACACTACTTACGCCAAATTAGAGCATGTCTTGGTATCACTTTAATTGTTGTGGTTATATATCAACACATGTGTACTTTATGGGTATCAAGTGAGTGGCGACACAATTTTGGACCACACTGTAATTCATTCATGCCGCATAGGTATAAACATTAAAGATATTTTGCGCAAACTCTGCGGTTATGGGGGTATTAAAGTTCCAGATTCATTTCACATTTGTTATGTTTTTGTATGCATCCATTTGTTATGTATGTTAATGTGTTGATTTTAACATGCAGAAACTGAGCCTTGAAACTTCCCATTCGCGTCATGTAATATTTATGAGTTGGTATGTCATAAAACCAAATCGCATCCATGTATCAATTCATTACGAATTAAAACAAGCTAAGATGATTGAGGGAAAACATTTTTTCTACTTTGAATAATCAGAGACATTGACCCTGACCCGATTTACCTCAAAATCAATCCCAAACTTTCATTATTTGTTTGGAACCATCAAATCAAATGTATTTAATTATTCTAAAAGATATGTGTTTTATTGGGCGGAAATCATTTCCAGACGGACGAACAAACAATGAACGGACGGACAGACGGAGTGACATGAATCACCAATCCTCCCTCATCTCATCGCCTTATTTTTGTTGGTAAGATCTTTAAAATTAACATTGTGTAGAAAATAATATAAAATATATAATTATATAAAGAATCATTTGTGGTAGACGTAAAATTAAAATACAACAACAAAGTTCGCCGTTATCTACACTGCACGTGTAAATGAATATAGTATGGTATATGATTATCTATTTCACATTACAGGAACTTTTAACGTCCGTCTCATAAATGAATGCAGTAGTGAAGAAGGAATAAATTAACAGATACGTTTTTTTATTAATGGTATGTTACGTTGATATTAACACATTTAGAGCTATGGAGGATACTAGTAATTCAACGCCAAAACAGAGGTAATTATATAAAAGTAATAATATTTTTATAACATTTACAAACAAAATGCATTTATATGATTTTTTATCGAAAACAATCTAAATACTTACTCTAAAACCTGTCATAATGTGGAATAAAACTAATGATATATATCTATGACCAAAAGAAAGCGTAGCATTCAAATGGCGCAGTCACCAAAATAGTTTTAAAATAAGTATATAATTGTACAATATACGAGTATGTGTTAAGAAAAAAATGGAAGCATACGTTATTAAATGGAAGTTTAAAGCAGCAGTATTTTGCAAAAACTGACACTTTGTAAACTTCATGTCTTTTCCGTATACATTAACTTGTTCAATACATCCGCGGCCAGGTCATACCAAAGACTCAGCGTTTAGAGGACAGTTCTAGGTCTGGTCGGGCCGGTGTCAGTTTAATGTGACTGGATGGGGTATCATACCATGTATCTGCGGCACGATACTCCAGTGTGATATGACTGAAAGATTGTTGAAAGCGACACTAAACGTCATACAACAACAACAATAATAATAACAATAACAACAGCAATATCTGAGCAACCAATGAATGAGATTCAAGATTTAAAAGAATAAATCCGAAATGATAATTCTGACGACTGACACCACCGCACGTAATACTGCTGTAGTGATGGTCAAATACCTGATATGAAATGAAAATAAAGTAACAGATTCGGTTTTATCGAAGTTTGATCTAGAATATACATGTTTATCGTTTTGGTATTTATTAACTGCATTAATTTCATTTCAGATAAAATTTGGAAATAATAATTAACTCGCATATGTTTGGTAGTTTGAAACGCAGCTGTTCATTGTTGTTACAGATATGATTGTCTTCACAAAGCGTTGGTATTTTTATCAGCTTGTGCCGTCACGGTGATTGACGCAGGCTTCATTTACGCGTTGGGTAAACTATTTGTAGCTATAATGAGAGAATTTGGCAATACGAGAATGGAGACAGCGGTTGTACAATCAACGGCAGCAGTGGTGTTTTTAGGAACAGGTATTTAGTATAATATTTTATTATTTTACTATTCATTTAATTTTCAATGAAAGTTATGCTCAGTTTTTTTTAAAATGAAACTCACTGTACAATATCATGAACATTTTTAGAAGAATGGCCGCCATTTTAAGAATGATGAAATGTCACCTCGGTAGTTTCGGGCAACTCTGCTATTAAAGTGACAGTGTAATACTTTGTCTAGGGTGTACAATACAGTTGGGTATTTTAGTATGTTGACATTTACTGTGACTGTAGAAATAAAGTTTAATTTTTGTTTATCGATACCAAATATATCAGATACACGAGAACAAATGACGGTGCTAAACATCATACTTCTGATGGCGAAGAGGAACATTTGATTTTTTTATATATATTTCAGGAATTGTGAACGGCGCCTTAATTCACAGGTTTGGACCTCGCAAAGTTAGTTTATTTGGTGCTGGTATGTCTTCAATTGGGCTAGTTGCTTCTTTCTTTGCAACCTCTACCATATATCTCATATTTAGCATTGGAATTTGCATGGGTAAGTGAAGGCAATTTAAGCCATTTATCATTGTGTATGTGTTTTAATAAGATTTTCATTATAAATATAGGAAGTTTTGAATACGATTTGCACTATAAAATATTAAGTTTGTATGGGATTTACACTAAAAAACATGATGTTTTGTATAGGATTTACACTATAAAACATCAAGTTTTGTATAGGATTTATATAAAAATTTGCATAAAAGATTTACACTATACAGTTATTACATTTTGTATAGGATTTACACTATAAAAGTATGATGTTTTGTATAGAATTTAATCTATAAAAGTATGACATTTTGTATAGGATTTACACTATATAAATATGAAATGTTTACCAGGACTTATAATATAAACATATGAAGTTTTGTATAGGATTTACACTGTAAATGTAGGAAGTTTTAAATAGGATTTACACATTTACACAACATAACAGTATGGAAGTTATATAGGATTTACACTATAAAAGAATGAACTATGGATTAGGATTACACTACCAAGATGAATGTTGCATACGATTCAATTTGTTGTATTCTCATGAATTTTGAGAGTTGATGATAAAACGTTAGATTGTATTTCAGCGTTTGGCTCTTCAATTCTGTATATAAGTAGTGCAGCAACTGTCGGGAAGCATTTTGTCGGCAAACAAAGTTTAGTAGCCCTCTCTGTCCTGTCGATGAGCTCTGGAATCGGTGGCATGATATATCCATATCTACTAACTTATCTCAAGTGAGTGAAGATAAATATCGTGTTATGATTAAAGGAACTCACGACAATTTTGATTAATGTTTATTTAACGTTAATCTTTTTAATCATTTACTGTAGGTATTATTTAAATCATCTTGATAGCTGTGGTATTGTTTAGGCATAACCGTTTTTAAAGCAGGTGTCCAAAAAGGGTTAAGATAAGAATTTTCAAAATCTTCTTCTCAAGAATCAAACAGCCAAATGTGTTCACATTTGTTTAAATTGTCTCAATGTATGTAGGTTAAAAGTTTGTTAAAATAAATGAGTTACGGTTCATAGGGGCCTAGTAAGAGGACTTTGATTTTTACGTAGGAATACCATGGGATTGATTGATTGAATATTAAGCGTCATTTTATGCTAACAAGGGCTTACAGACGATCAGTTAACCTAACCACTATTTGTTTGGGATCATGTAAGGTTAACCAGTACTCGAGCACACTCCATTTCTGCAAGTATCTGATAACTTTCTCACTTGAATCAGCGATGAGAAACGACTGATTATTAGACGCAATGTCGTATATCAACCATCACGGAAATTGGGACCGGGCGGGGATTCGAACCCGCTAACGACTGAGCTAATCATCGGGACAAACAATACTATGCGAAAAGAGTAAATTATGTTTTTCATCTATTTTAGGCATCATTTCAGTCACCTTGATGCCTGGAGCATTGTTTAGTCGAAACAGATGAAAATGTGCCTTTTAAGAAAAGATGAGCCCTTTGAGTATGGTTTCAAAATTAATCAAATGAAGCATCAAAAGTTCATTAGGGCCCGGTGAAGAAACTTTTATTTCAACATGTATATACTACGGGTAAACTAATATTTCTCATTTTTCTTATCTGCAAGTTTTAAGTAGGCCTAGTTCATTCAAAATTTGAAAATAATTGACAAATGAAATCAAGTGAGTGCACTTTGTCTCTTGTTTTTTGAAGAACAATATCGTGCTTAACATTTATCGTATTGTGACAAATTGTTCAAATATATGTTTACTCATAGCTTTGGACATTCCAATGTATGTCAGACGACATAATTCATTATAAATACCCTCATACACTACTGGTATTCATAACGTAGTGGTAGAGCGTCCGTCTCCCATGTTGAAGTCGTTGGTTCGAACCCCGGCCGGGACGAGGTCATACCAAAAACGTGAAAATGGTTCGAGAAGCTTCATTGCTTGGCGCTCAGCATTTAGAGGATAGTTCTAGGTCTGGTCGGCTCGTTGTCAGTATAATGTGATTAGTTGGGGTCATCATGACATGTGGCATGAGTTGCAGCGAGCATAATTCTGTCTTAAATTGACATGTATAGATTTAATATGCTAAACACGTTTAGTTGATATCAAATGTGAAAAAAAATATATTCAAATGAATATGATTTGACTTTTTAAGGACACGTGACTGTTAATATTCAGACTGGATGTAATCAAGAAATAAGTCAAATTATAATTGTATTCGTTTATTTACATTTGCGGCGTTGCCGATAGGCTTTTTTACACGTCGCTGGTGACAATAACTTTCAAATAATCTCATTAATTTTTTAATTTATCCTAGTATTAAATATATTCGTGATGTATTATTTTATTCACATTCTGTAATATTTCAATATAATAATACCACGGCTTATAATAGCAGACACATGCATTATATACGTATTATATTTATGAGGATTTTTGCAGGCTATTTGTTAATATAAACTGAAAGGCTACAAGCTAAATATATACTTAAAAAAAGGCATAGGGAAAGAAAATACCACAAGAAGAGTCTTCGTACATCGCCTTTTTGAATATCAGTATTAAAAATATAGCTCTTGTTTTGCACAGTTTGTTATTAGATAAAAAAAATCAACGAACAAAAAGTACCTCAACACTTGCAATATCTTTAATTATTTACTATAACACTTACATCAAATTATTTCACAGCGACCTGTACGGGCTGAGAGGAACTCTTCTTATTATCGGCGGAATAAAACTTAACAGCGTGGCAGCTGCTCTCCTGTGGGGCTCTCCAGCAGTCAGAAGCAAAACGAACACGACAGACACAAACATGCCTAGCAATGGCATATCAGTAACTAATAACAGCGCAGCAAATGAGAACGCTGAGTGCAATCATGAGCGTATAGAGAACAACAGTAATGATAAAACAACTACACATATATTCAAGGATATAGAATCAACTGGTGAACCGTTCCGAACTTATGCTATAACCTACGATTCAAAGAAACAGGAAATCGCACATACAACGTCTAAAGCACTGTCAAACAAGATGAAAAGTGAAAATATAAAAATTGCAAAGCACCTTAAATATCTTTTTAGAAACAGTTGCTTTGTATTTTACATAATAGGCAGTTCACTCATTTTCACTGTCCTGATGGTAATTAATACATTTATAGTTGACATATTCTCTGACAATGGATTATAAGATTCGGATTCGTCTTTGGGATTACTTCTTTTGAACATATTCAGTGTAGCTGGTAGACTTTTACCGGGGTTAATTATGCAGAAAGCTAATGTTTCCGTGATGGCAGGTCCAATACTCTCCTCAATTATTGGAACAACAGGCCTAGTGTTTCTGCTTTTATTAAATTCTTTAGGATTTTACCTAACAGTGTGTTGTATGATGGGATTAAGCAATGGTTTGGTTGCTTCTGCAATCAGTGTCACCACAATGGCTTTAGTAGGAAAAGAAAACCTTCCCAATGCGATCGGTGCTATATTTAGTGTCACTGGCGTTTCTAATGCAGCAGCAGGTCCCATTAGCGGTAATACATTTACATCTATTTCGAACAAACATTTGCTTGATTGACAGAATCCATTTTCAAAACTCTTATCGATCGATTAAAGCAACAATGTTTAAATTAATATAATAATTATAATAATTACTTTATTTTACAAGAGTCTAAACTTCCTTGAGGTCGTCAACAAAATTAAACAAGAACAGTGTTAAAGATTATATAGCAAAATAGATATTAAGTGTACCAATTTTCAATTACTATATATATATTAGTAGTATGTATATATATGGCTGGTATACTATGATCTAATACATTGAAGATATTTACTTTTAAACAGAGAAATACTGACATATTGTTTAGTAAAGTTAGGGATGGAATTCCAAATTACAGCTCCTGAATATGACAATGATTTTCTAAATACGAATTCAAATATATCGTATAATTCTACATATATAAGCTGCAGTAGTTACCTGTTATTATGAATATTCGTTATAAATATTTCCGTCCATACATTTTATTCTATTTTAGGAATGGTGCGGGATAAGACTGGCTCGTACACTTTAGTATTTGGCATGGCAGCCATAGCCGCTGTTGTAGGATTGATATTCTTTGTGATAGCATCGTGTTTGCAGACAAGACCAACACGAAATAAGAAACAAAGAATGTCAATATTTTACCTTACGAAACTTTGAATGTCCGGTCACTGAACAGGAAACTCGAGATATTGATTTACTAATCAGATGTCTCTTTACAAATTGACCTACTGCCTCAACTTTAATATGTATATTATTGGAAGCAGTAATATAATGGCTGTAGAAAAGTGTAGTGTTATATTTACTGTCTTGATCGTGTGTGGATTGACACGGGAGTTCAGTTCTGCTTCTACTCCATTTTTAAACAATTCATTGTCATATTTGAATTGTGAAATTAGTAAAAACATTGATGCCTCCATAATTGTGGTATGAATACATGATTTTGGAAGTCTACTTTCACTTTGTCAACAGTGTACACACTAAGCAAAAAAATCTTTTATTTGACAAATGACCCCTATTTTTCTCATAATAACTTGATAGTGCAGAGGTTAACAAACAGTAAAATATAAGTTTCACTTCTTTCTTGGGTCTCTCTATGAATGACAAGCCTTCAATCATTTATTATTTACTATAGAATAAAGAACAAAAAACAATGGTGGATTTACACTTACATGTATTATGTTTCTTCTCTATATGCTTGTGTTACTCGCATTTTCAAGGCAATAAACATGTATATGTTATCCAAAATAAACTATTCAATTTAATTTGAATTTAATTGATTATAAATTTTAACCAAAGGTGTAGCAATTGCAAGTAGTTGGTTGGATGTCAAATCGGCAATTGATCACAATAAAATATAAGTTAATTATGTTTGTGTCAATAAAAAAAATATTTTTTTATTTCTTTGACCGAATATGAATTCATTTTATAAAGGAAATCGTTTGGAAAAATAAAATGTGTGAACTTTAGATTTCTTCATGTTGAAAATGTGGGCAACCAACTTCAGGGGGTAAAAAGTGGTAAAAAGTGACATTTTGACCGCAGTTTTGGACATTTTCATTGGAATCTTGCCTAGTACTCTTATATAGGACTTCGTTCCGCGAAAGTAAGAAAAAGTGACAATAAGGCCAAACGTTATAATGTAAGTATACGGAAAACGCAATGGTGGTAGCTGACCTAATGCAATAAGATAATATTCAAATTGATATTCGAGTTTGAATAATCGATAATATCAAATAATAAATTGAAAATAAAGAATTATCAATTTCAGTAAAACTGAAGCTGACGCATATGATTCTATGATTTTCTCCACATGCCAGCATATTCATGGTTAGATGTAATAAAATGGAATTCAAACAATATCGGCAGGAAATCTGATACTTGACTCAACCCATTACATCTTTGTGGGACGTTATATATATTCGAACAAGTAATCTCAGTGTGTTACCACTTTGGTATTCCAACAGGCCCTCAGAAACAATATTGACAAGAAATCTGATACTTGACTCAACCCATTACATCTTTGTGGGACGTTATATATATTCGAACAGGTAATCTCAGTGTGTTACAACTTTGGGATTCCAACACGCCCTCAGAAACAATATTAACAAGAAATCTCATACTAGATTCAATCCATTACATCTTTGTGGGACGTTATATATATTCGAACAGGTAATCTCAGTGTGTTACCACTTTGCGATGCTTACGGCAGGAAATCTGATACTAGACTCTATCCATTGCATCTTTGTGGGACGTTATATATATTCGAACAGGTAACCTCAGTGTGTTACCACTTTGCAAAGCTTACGGTAGGAAATCTGATACTAGATTCAATCCATTGCATCTTTGTGGGACGTTATGTATATTTGAACAGGTAATCTCAGTGTGTTACCACTTTGCAAAGCTTACGGCAGGAAATCTGATACTAGATTCAATCCATTGCATCTTTGTGGGACGTTATATATATTCGAACAGGTAATCTCAGTGTGTTACCACTTTGCAACGCTTACGGCAGGAAATCTGATACTAGACTCTATCCATTGCATCATTGTGGGACGTTATATATATTCGAACAGGTAACCTCAGTGTGTTACCACTTTGCAAAGCTTACGGCAGGAAATCTGATACTAGATTCAATCCATTGCATCTTTGTGGGACGTTATATATATTCGAACAGGTTATCTCTGTGTGTTACGACTTTGCAAAGCTTACGACAGGAAATCTGATACTAGGCTCTATCCATTGCATCTTTGTGGGACGTTATATATATTCGAACAGGTAATCTGAGTGTGTTTCCACTTTGCGACGCTTACGGCAGGAAATCTGATACTAGACTCTATCCATTGCATCTTTGTGGGACGTTATATATATTCGAACAGGTAACCTCAGTGTGTTGCCACTTTGCAAAGCTTACGGCAGGAAATCTGATACTAGACTCTATCCATTGCATCTTTGTGGGACGTTATATATATTAGAACATGTAATCTCAGTGTGTTTCCACTTTGCAAAGCTTACGGCAGGAAATCTGATACTAAACTCTATCCATTGCATCTTTGTGGGACTTTATATATATTCGAACAGGTAATCTCAGTGTGTTGCCACTTTGCGACGCTTACGCACTGACGGAGCCAATCGTGAAACATCGGGTATTTCGTATTCTCCATATAATCAATTGCGTAGTATAAAGACTGGGGTGATCAGATTGTGACGGAGCTAGTGACGTCACCTGGGGAAACACATTCCAGGTAATCTTAGCTGCAGATACAAAGGAAGTTATTGTATTCAACTACATATATGCAGTAGCCCCCGTGGTATTGGGTGCACTCTCTATATCTTGGTAAGTACATATGTGCCACCGTTCTGACCCTTCTTTTCGGACATATGATGTTGAGTGTTTTGACCCTTATTTATTTTGCACAATGCGATGTAGAGCTTTGATCCTCCGTTCTGGACTCATAATGTAGACTTTTGACCTCTTGTTCAATCCGGTGTTCAATCACCTCCAGCCTAGGGACTCCAGGCTTTTCGCTTGTCCATTTGGGCATTGTTTTACTTATACTACACATGCACCTCCTTGAAACATCAGATAACCAAGGATAATTACTACACTGTCGTTGAGCATATGTGCAACACTGACAAGCATAATATAAACATGTATAATTATCAGTATTAATATTAGTACTATTCTTCTTTAACCACTTCTTCTTTCTTCTTTATAGCTGCAGCTAATGATGGTGTTCCCTAAGATATTATACAGTTTAACACTTGAATATTATGTCTCATTAGGAGTAAGGAGCTTTTGCGATTTATACTTTGTTGAAATGTACAATTTTATGAATGATTTTCACTGCAGTACATTATCTTCAAATACCAAATAAAACCGTATTCATAAGACATATGTATTTTATTCTTAATGAAGAGCATATGCCATTGTGTAGTAAAATTTTATTTATATAAAATGTAGAGTTTTTGACTACTATATCATTTTTTTAATGTAGAGTTTCGACCCATATAATCGGTTTGAATTTGAGTTTTGACCATCAAATTTTAGGTTGCAATTTAAAGTGTGTGCCTATGTTTTGAAGTTTACAGCGTACATATGTACCCATTTTCAGGTCAAGTATCCCATCCATCCCCTCCTTGGCAGTAGTCAAGATAAGGTTATTTTGGGGGTATCTTACCCTCAAGATTTAGCTAGATATCCTATAATTTTCAACAAGGGAGGTAAAATTACCCCCATTACCCAAGTTACTCCTCCAAAACATAGTTTATATACTGAAATATTAATAACATTTTGTTTAGAATACATGTATATAGTTTAAATTTATTTATTTTACTTCTTACAACTTAGACAAATCACACTCGAAGTCTTCCCGGGCAGAACCAGTACTAAGCATATTCGGAAAAAGTGTCTTGCTCAAGGACAACACACATAGCTCTGGTGGAGGATCGGACCCACGACCCTCCGATCGTGGGTTCGGTGTTCTACCACTGGACCACGTGCTAAGAATATATGACCCGTGTGTTTAGACAAAAATGAAATTGTAAACTACTTAATCTAAATAATATTATATAAGTAAGTAAGGTTCTGAATTCTGCATTTTACATTAAGTATGAATGCAATATATCTGCATGCTTCTTTCCCAAAATCTCTGAAATACTCTCATCTTTTCGTCCAAATTGTGGGTACAGTAAATAACTCTTTTATTAAAAGAATCATCTGGGGAACTGATACATGCATATGATTTCAAGTAAAACCTCGATGTTCTGGTTCAGCAGATTGATCGATGTATGTAACAAACAAAGGTCAGTATAGACGGCACATTTCATAACAAAATGAAGTTCGTTCACTATTATATTACAAATGACACACTTTCTTTGGTTAAATGATATTTCCTTACTGTGAGTGTACTTCTTATCAGTAGTTATATGTAATCTATTCGCTTGCAAGCTTACTTTTGAAAAGCCCTTTTCCGTAGGATTTATATAGAGAAGGATACGGAAATGGATCTCGAGACTAAATGTTGATAAAATAGCACGCGAATGATTAATTATTTGATAAATCAACCAATCAAAATTAATACAAGTGCTTTTGTACATTAAATGTGAGGTTTATGTTCAGGGACGTTATTAGGCATACTCATATGCGACCGGGCGTATAACTCAAGAGTTGAAAGAGGGAAATAAAAAAAGGTTTAATTAAAAAATGCAATTAAAAATGAAGCCGAGGGGGCTAATGGGGTAAGGGTTTGTTCTAATATTAGGCAATTTAAATGACATCACAGTCTGTGTCAAAGTCGCTAAAACTACATATTTGTAGTTCTATTAATAATAATCTCGGGGGAGGACCCCCTCTCCCCCAAACTCCCAGCAAGTAGTGGGAGGTGGGGGGGAGGGACAACTCCCTCTCACATACTCCCCCGGCGAATGCTCTGATATTTATGATGTTTTAATCATGATCATTATCTTGTATATAAAACATTGATGTTTGAGGTAAAATTGTAAGTAAGTATGCTTTTAGTGCCAGTATAAGGTCTCACTTCACAATTGTGTTCTTTGTTCTTTTTAAAGTAAGGTCTAGGACTGCCATGTTAAAAAAAAAAATTCCACATAGAATTTTTTTATAAAAATAATAAAAATATTTTACATTGGAGGTATGTATACCCACGTAAAAATGCACACAGTAACTGGTAGGTCTACCAGCTTGTTTTTTTTTAAAGAGGGTGCAGTGACACCCGAAGATATTTTGAAAAAAAGAAGTCCTCAAATGCTCATAAATACATGCATATGTTGAAATCCTATAAAAGTCACTTTTTAACACTAGTGATATCTTATTGCTATGCCAACATAATGCTCTGCTCACAAACAAATGTGGTTTGTGTCAATGAGATGAAATTGAAAATAAGAGTTTGCGCGAATTTTCGTGAATACGCGAGCTTTCACAAAACGTGAATGAGTAACATTTCCTTCCCCATATAAGTCATTGACCTTATAAACATGGAAACAATTTAGATATATAGCTGGTAAAAAATCAAATATGTTTCCATCTGCTATGACCGAGGCAGGTTTATGTCAACTGCAAAGAAAGTGTTTTGCTTGGTTTATTGTAGATGCAGTTAAAACTGGTGCATCGCCATACTTATACACAGATACTAGTATGCAGCTGCCGGGGTGCAACTAGTACAAACCAAGTGGCGATGATTAGAGGATAACGTCATTATCATCTGATAACTACGCTATCAGTATAATTTAAATTTATGGATTACTATACACCTTACCCTGAACTGTGAAAATGTATGCTGACACAATGCCGCTTTTGTTTGTCACCTCGGCGATTTTAACAGTTTTTTTGTGTTTTTCTTTATACGTTTTCTAGTTCTTCGATTACAAATCGGCGGTTTAACCAAACGAACAGTGTTTATAACGGGATGTGACACCGGATTCGGAAACATGTTGGCCCGTGCTCTGGATGCCAAAGGTGTATCTGTATTTGCAGGATGTTTAACACAACAGGGAGCGTGTGACCTAGAGAAAGTGTCGTCTTCCAGACTTAAAACAGTACAATTGGATATAACAGACAAGGAAGCTGTTACACGAGCCTATCAATTTGTCCAAGACAATTTAGGAAAAACTCAGGGTAAGTTTTCGCAGCTGCTGCTGCTGTAAAGGGCAAACATGGAAAACCGCTCGTCAAACATATAAATATAAACTATAATAGAATACTCACAGTGACATAACTAGTGCGATAACGTTCTGCATGGGGTGTCCCATGCGTTTGTTGACTTACTCTTTAACTTCCTTTATATAAAGCTAACTAGTAGACCTAGTAGTTGTTTTGTTTCTTATAGTTGGTTTTATCGATGTTTTCTGGATCTATCGGTGTTGAGGTATTCTTTCTAATAGTGTTTCTTATTAATTATCACTTTTTAAAATATTAGCAGATTTATGGCTGCCACATTTGGTGTTGCTTCTAACATTGGATTTGATCGATGTTCTTTGTGTTGTTTTTCTGCGGCGGGGAGTGTTGGGGTATCAGTTTTACCATTTGTAAATGTTATTAGGTTTGTTGTTGATATCTGATTTTATTTGCAATATTGACTTTTTGCCAGTGTTGTCAGTAGATATTATCAGGTATGTGTTGACATCTGATTTTGTTTCTAATTTTTGATTTTATTGATGTTTTTGCTATATAAATAGGATATGATTTTTTTGTTTCTAATATCGGGTTAACAGTTTCTAACTTAATCACCTTTACAAATGTAATCTTGCTTTATTTCTGATTATATATGGTGTATTGCTGCCATCTGAATTCATTCCAAATATTGGATTAACAGTTTCTAATTGTTGTCAGTTTTATTTTATTCGAATTTGTGTGATAAACAACTGTAAATATCATCATGTTTAGAGTTGTCATCTGATTTTATTCTAATATTGTTATGCTCGGATATTCCGGTAAAATGTGCTATTGTTTACATTTTTTATACGCAAGTGATGCAGGTTATAACCACTTCTATAAGCGAAGTCTACTTAAATAAATTAAATCTTTACTATCATTATTTCACTCATAGCTTTTTTACCTTATCTAGTCATATCTTATGTCACAGTCATAAATACATGTATTTTCTTTAAATCGATCTATCACTTTCAAAAGAGCACATGTCATTGATGAGGAAGCCATGTTTGTTGTTGTTGTAGTAAAGCATTATGGGAGCCTGTAACTAGGTTACCAGATACATAGCAGTTCCAGAATTTATTACTGACTAAGTTTTTCTTTGTTAAAATAAATGCTCTAAAATGTATGTAAAATTAATACAAAGGTATGAAATTGTAGTTTAATATTTGTTCATTTTATTCATAAAGTCTATTGTAATACTTAAATACATTTATAGTGTTAACTCACAGGTTTAAAGTTGATGGTACCGTGCATTTTTTGAGTAGTAGAACTTATTGCGAGTTCCCGTTATTTGCTGGACAACGTTCCCACAGTTTTTTTTATGCGGGATTTCCCATATATTGTATTCGGGACGACGTTCACGACGTCATATTTCGAGAGTCCTTACTATTATGTTGTGGGATTCCAGCACTTTTATTTGTGGGATCAGTTTATGTATAAATAGTAAATACCCCGCACATTTCATTTATAAATACACTTGAAGTTCCGTGTCTCTTTCTTTGGAAGTCTTAGTTAGTATTAACTACACACAGCCGTGGCGGATGGTCGTAGATTTGACCCTCCGCCACGGCTGTTTGTCCTCGAGCAAGACACTTTTTTCCGCTTTTATGCTTAGAACTGGTTCTACACAGAGGAATTCGAGCGTGATTTGTATAAATTGTTTCGCAAACGAAGTAAAATAAATAAGTTCAAACTAATTAAGAAAGTAATTTGATTCTGATCTAAAATAATATTATATCGACGAGACGTTTGAAAATTATTCTAGAATGTCATTTCGTCCGTCTTTCTATTTTTAGAGTTATTGGGTGTAGTAAATAATGCTGGTGTAATGCCAAGCTATGCGCCACAAGAGTGGACCTCGATAGAAGAGTTTGAAAATGTCTTCAAGGTCAACGTATTACGAACTATTTCTGTGACATTGACAGTTCTTCCGCTGCTACGCAAGTCACGTGGACGTCTGATAACGGTATGCAGTATGACAGCAACGTGTGCACTCCCTGGAATTGCAAATTACGTTGTGTCAATATCAGCTGCTAAAATGTTCACAGATTGTTTGAGGTAGGATCAATAGAGAAATTACTGTTCGTTTCTGAGAAATATCATATTTGTTCCATGTTATGAGCACTGCAGTAGCATGGGCACTAAGTCGAGCGAGCACTGCAGTAACATGGGTATTATGTCGAATGAGCACTGCAGTAGCATGGGCACTAAGTCGAGTGAGCACTGCAGTAGCATGGGCACTAAGTCGAGTGAGCACTGCAGTAGCATGGGCACTAAGTCGAGTGAGCACTGCAGTAGCATGGGTACTAAGTCGAGTGAGCACAGCAGAAGTATGGGTACTAAGTCGAGGGAGCACTGCAGTAATATGGGTACAAAGACGAGCGAGCACTGCAGTAGTATGGATGCTTAGTCGAGCGAGCACTGCAACAGCATGGGCACTAAGTCGAGTGAGCACTGCAGTAGTATGGGTGCTAAGTCGAGCGAACACTGCAGTAGTATGGGTACTAAGTCGAGGGAGCACTGCAGTAGTATGTGTTCTAAGTCGAGCGAGCACTGCAGTAGTATTGGCACAAAGACGAGCGAGCACTGCAGAAGTATGGGTGCTAAGTCGAGCGAACACTGCAGTAGCATGGGTATTATGTCGAGAGAGCACTGCAGTCGCATAGGTACTAAGTCGAGTGAGCACTTCAGTAGCATGGGTACTAAGTCGAGGGAGCACTGCAGTAGTATGGGAACTAAGTCGAGTAAGCACTGCAGTAGCATGGGCACTAAGTCGAGTGAGCACTTCAGTAGCATGGGTACTAAGTCGAGCGAGCACTGCAGTAGTATGGGTGCTAAGTCGAGCGAGCACTGCAGTAGCATAGGCACTAAGTCGAGTGAGCGCTGCAGAAGTATGGGTGCTAAATCGAGCAAGCACTGCAGTATTAGTGGTTCTAAGTCGAGCGAACACTGTAGTAGCATGGGCACTAAGTCGAGAGAGCACTGCAGTAGCATGGGCACTAAGTCGAGCGAACACTGCAGTAGCATATGTACTAAGTCCAGTGAGCACTGCAGTAGCATGGACACTCCGCATTAAGAGGATAATTCTAGGTCTTGTCGAATCGGTATCAGTATACTGTGACTGAGTGGGGTATTATACCATGTGTCTGTGGCATGATACTCCAGTGTCAGAATACTTGACTGAGCGGGGTATTATACCATGTGTCTGCGGCATGATACTTTAGTGTCAGTATGATGTGACTGAGATGGGTATTATACTATGTGTCTGCGGCATGATACTCCAGTGTCAGTATACTGTGACTGAGTTGGGTATTATACAATGTGTCCGCGTCATGATACTCCAGTGTTAGTATACTGTGACTGAGTGGGGCATTTTACCATGTGTCTGTGGCATGATACTCAAGTATCGGTATACTGTGACTGAGTGGGGCATTATACCATGTGTGTGCGACATGATACTCCAGTGTCGGTATACTGTGACTGAGTGGGGTATTAAACCATGTGTCTGCGGCATGATACTCCAGTGTCAGTATAATGTGACTGAGTGGGGTATTATACCATGTGTCTGCAGCCTATTACTCATGGGTCAATATAATGTGACTGAGTGGGGGTATAATACCATGTGTCTGCGGCATGATACTCATGTGTCAGTATAATTTGACTGAGTGGGGTATTATACCATGTGTCTGCGGCATGATACTCATGTGTCAGTATAATGTATGTGACTGAGTGGGGTATTATACTATGTGTCTGCGGCATGATACTCCAGTGTCGGTAAACTGTGACTGTGTGAGGTATTATATCATGTGTCTGCGGCATGATACTCCAGTGCCAGTATAATGGGACTGAGTGGAGTATTAAACCATGTGTCTGCGGCATGATACTCATGGGTCAATTTAATGTGACTGAGTGGGGTATTATACCATGTGTCTGCGGCATGATACTCATGTGTCAGTATACTGTGACTGAGTGGGGTATTATACCATGTGTATGCGGCATGATACTCATGTGTCAGTATACTGTGACTGAGTGGGGTATTATACCATGTGTCTGGGACATAATACTCCAGTGTCAGTATACTGTGACTGAGTGGGGTATTATACCATGTATCTGCGGCGTGATACTTCAGTGTCGGTATACTGTGACTGAGTGGGGTATTAAACCATGTGTATGCTGCATGATACTCATGTGTCAGTATACTGTGACTGAGTGGGGTATTATACCATGTGTCTGCGGCATGCTACTTCAGTGTCGGTATAATGTGACAGAGTGAGGTATTATACCATGTGTCTGCGGCATGTTACTCCAGTGTCTGTATACTGTGAATGAGTGGGGTATTATACCATGTGTCTGCGGCGTGATACTCCAGTGTCGGTATACTGCGGCATGACACTAATGTGTAGCAGCGCTTAGAATACGTAAACACCGTCGCGATATAAATGAAAAATTGCTGAGAGCGACGCTAAATACCGTACAACAACACTCTTTGATTCTCCTTCAATTGCCATGTTCATGTTCTTTTATACGGTCAACATATTATAGAAAACACTTAGTGTTGTAATTTCATGTTCATGAATAATGAGTACTATGTACACACTAATATTTAACCTCAAATAAAATAACGAGGGACGATTAATAAACTTCTCAAAGATGTGTTACAGCAACTATTTATCTAATATCTAAAGCGTCATCTAAATAGATTGTTATTAACTGAAAATCAAGACCAAGTGATCCCAGATTCGATTCCAAGTATAGTGACGTCGTGGTTTTCAAACGTATTCCAAGGGTGCCTTATTTAGTCTACGTACTGTGGCAGGCCGTCTTTTCGAGGGAATATAAAGTAGTTGGTCCCGTGTACAGGGAGACTAATGCAATGCGTACTTTAAAAATATAAAACATTACCGAATTTGTACATGTATTTTGACTCGTAAAGCAAGAGTCCAAAAGCATTCAGTCTTCTGATACGAAGTTATTGGTGGTATGTGGCAGTATAACTAGATGGACAAATCGATACAATTCAGAACATTTGAAATTCTGACTTCGGAACCAGCTCTAAGGTAGAAAAGTATATTTAAAGCAGAACAAACTATTTCAATATAATTATGGTAGTACCTGATGAAATTTTACCTTAAATTGTTGTTATTTTTAGAGATACCGGGTCATACATGACCGAGTGGTCCAATTCGCCGTCTTGGTACCATTTAAAGTCGTAGGTTCGAGTCCCCCTCGCTCCAACCTCTATGTGAGAAAGTTTGCCAGTTACTTGCGGAAGTCTGTTCCTCCACCCATAAAACTGTATATGCCATATGTAACATGAAATGTGTTGAAATGGTGTTAAACACAGATCTCAAAGAGACACAATGGAAACAAATAATAACGACATACAGAAAAATTGTCGGGAATGGGGACAAACTAATTGGTGTTGATCTTAAGCGATTTCTGGATTGATGCTTCAATTACCTTTAAGGTCTATTTTTCTTATTTTCCATCTCATTTTGTCGTCGCGGAAGGGCCAAAATACAATAATTTAATGTTTAAAGGTCTGGGTTTTACGGACTGTCTAGTTGGCTTTTGGTAGATATATGTTGAATGATATTTACACATGGACTTCTTAGCGTGTGAATATGGTGTAATAGAACCAGAAAAAATAATATTAAACGAGACGAAAGGGGACAAAATAATAACATAAGTATAATTAAAAAAGTGAATAGAAATAGGACGAATATCTAAAATACTGTAAATATTAAAACAAGTTTTTTTTTTTTTTTCATTCAAAAAAGGGTAATGAGACTTTGATTTAATTTTAGATTATGTTGTAATCAAGGACAGTACAACGAATCATATGTAATCGAATATGTTCAAAATTGTTGAAGCGTTATTTTCGAACTCTATCTGTGATTTAGTTTATAATTGTCAGAGGGTATCTGCTTTTTAGTATCATACATGTAATAGTCAACGGGTATCTGGTATTCAGTATTGTAATTGAGTCTTTATCATCATAAATAAAGTATTCCAAACAAGCAAGACCAATAATCAAATTGAACAAAGATGGAAAAATGATACAGTACAATGCTTGACGTGAAACACAATGAAACAATACACTACTTACGCCAAATTAGAGCATGTCTTGGTATCACTTTCTTTGTTGTGGTTATATATCAACACATGTGTACTTCAAGAGTACCAAGTGAGTGGCGACACAATCTTGGACCACTGTAATTCATTCATGTCGTATAGGTATAAACATTGAAGATATTTTGCGGAAACTCTGCAGTTATTGACGTATTAAAGTTCCAGATTCATTTTCTTTTGTTATGTTTTTGTATGCATCCTTTTGTTATATATGTTAATGTGTTGATTTTAAAATGCAGAAACCCACTCTTTTCTTCCCGTTGGCGTCATGTAATATTTATGAGTTGGTATGTCGTAAAAACCCAATCGCATTCATGTATTAATTCATTAGAAATTAAAACAAGCTAAGTTGATTGAGCGAAAACTATTTTCCTTTGAGTAATCAGTGACATTGACTCTGAACCGATTTACCTCAAAAGCTATCCCGAGCATGCTTTTCCTGTTAGGAACCAACAAATCAACTAATGTATTTACTTATTCTGAAGGAATTTTGTTTTATTGGGCAGAAACCATTTCCAAACGGACGAACAAATACAGTACACAATGAACGGACGGACGGACGGACGGACGGACGGACGTTCTGCTGGAAGTGTAGTTGTGGGGTGAGGTTTTGATATGTTATAAAACATCTTTTTTTTCAGAAAACAAAACAAAAACTATTTTCTTTCTAACCCTAATATCACAAACCTTGAGATCCAACCCTAATGACACTAAAAAAAAGAATGAAAAAAGGTGAAAAAAAGTAAAAGAAAAATGTGAAGAAAATTAAATTAACCCCACAATGCCATTTGCACGGGTATTCGCACTTGTGGGGTGAACATTTCACCCCACAAGTACCAAAAAAAATCACAAGTCCATTCTGTACTGGCAACTCAACCCACAAGTGTTGCTACACACGTACGGACGGACGGACGGACGGACGGACGGACGGACGGACATGAATTAATATATTCTCCCTCATCTTTTCGCCTTATTTTTTGTTCTAAAGATCTTTAAAGTTAACATTTTGTAGAAAATAATATAAAATGTATAATTATTTAAAGAATCATTTGGTGCTCCACGTAAAATAAAAAAAATAAAAGCAAAGTGGTATACGATATCTATTCCATATTACAGTAACATTTAGTAACGACCCTCTTATAAATGAATTTAGCAGCGAAACAGAATACATAATCAGATATATTTTTCATTAATGATATGTTACGTCGATATTAACACATTTAGAGCTATGGGGGATACTAGTAATTCAACGCCAAAACAGAGGTAATTATATAAAAGTAATAATATTTCTATAAAATTTATAAACAAAATGCATTTATATGATTTTTTCATCGAAAATATTTTTGTACTTACTCTAAAACCGGTCATAATTGGAATAAAAAATAATGATATATATCTATGACCTAAAAAAGACGTAGCATTCAAACGACACAGCCACCAAAATAGTTTTAATGTAAGTTTATAATTGTACAATATACGAGTAAGTGTTCAGAAAAAATGGAAGCATGCGTCATCAAATGGAAGTTTAAAGCAGCAGTATTTTGCCATAACTGACACTTTGTAAATTTCATCGTTTCCATATACATTACCACTAATTCAATATATCCCCAGCCAGGTCATACCAAAGATTAGAAGCTTTATCACTTTGCACTCAGCGTTTAGAGGGTATCAAACCATGTATCTGCGGCACGATACTGCAGTGTGATATGAATGAAAGATTGTTGAAAGCGACGCTAAACGTCATACAACAACAACAATAATAATAACAACAGCAACTTCTGAGCAACCATTAATCAAAATTTAAAAGAATAAATCCGAAATAACAATTCTGACGATTAAAAAACACCGCCGTAATACTTCTGTAGTGATGGCCAGACACCTGATATGAAATGAAAATAAAGTAACAGATTCGGTTTTATTGAAGTTTGATCTAGAATATACATGTTTATCGTTTTAGTATAACCTGCATTAAATTTCATTTCAGATAAAATTTGGAAATAATATACAACTCGCATACTTCATCATGTTTGGTAGTTTTGAAACGCAGCTATTCATTGTTGTTACAGATATGATTGTCTTCACAAATGGTTGGTATTTTTATCAGCTGGTGCCGTCACGGCGGTTGACGTAGGTTTCTTTTACGCGTTGGGTAAACTATTCGTAGTTATAATGAGAGAATTTGGCAATACGAGAGCGGAGACAGCGGTTGTACAATCAACGACAGTAGGGGTCTTTTTAGGAGCAGGTATTTAGTACATTATTTTATTATTTTACTATTCATTTAATTTTCAATGAAAGTTATGCTCAGGTTTTTTAAAAATTGAAACTCATTGTACAATATCATCATGAACATTTTTAGAAGAATGGCCACCATTTTAAGAATGATGAAATGTCACCTAGGTAGTTTCGGGCAACTCTGCTATTAAAGTGTGACAGTGTAATACTTTGTCTAGGGTGTGCAATACAGTTGGGTATTTTTAGTATGTTGACCTTTACTGTGACTGTAGAAATAAAGTTTAATTTTTGTTTATCGATACCAAATATATCAGATACACGAGAACAAATGACGGTGCTAAACATCATACTTCTGATGACGAAGAGGAACATTTGATTTGTTATATATATATTTCAGGAATTGTGAACGGCGCCTTAATTCACAGGTTTGGACCTCGCAAAGTTAGTTTATTTGGTGCTAGTTTTTCTTCACTTGGACTAATTGCTTCTTTCTTTGCAACCTCTACCATATATCTCATATTTAGCATTGGAATTTGTATGGGTAAGTGAAGGCAATTTAAGCGATTTATCATTGTGTATGTGTTTTAATAAGATTTTCATTATAAATATAGGAAGTTTTGTATACGATTTACACTATAAAACATGAAGTTTATATGGGATTTACACTATAAAACATGATGTTTTGTATAGGATTTACACTATATAACATCAAGTTTTGCATCAAGTGTGTATAGGATTTATATAAAAATTTGTATAAAAGATTTACACTATACATGTATTACATTTTTATCGGATTTACACTATAAAAGTATGACGTTTTTGTATAGAATTTAATCTACACAAGTGTGAAATTTTGTATAGGATTTACACTATATAAATATGAAATGTTTACCAGGATTTACAATATAAAAAAATGAAGTTTTGAATAGGATTTACACAATATAACAGTATGGACGTTATATAGGATTTACACTATAAAAGAATGAACTATGGATTAGGATTACACTAACGAGATGAATGTTGCATACGATTCAATTTGTTGTATTCTCATGAATTTTGAGAGTTGATGATAAAATGTTTGATTACATTTCAGCGTTTGGCTCTTCAATTCTGTATATAAGTAGTGCAGCAACTGTCGGGAAGCATTTTGTCGGCAAAAAAAGTTTAATAGCCCTCTCTGTGCTGTCGATGGGCTCTGGAATCGGTGGCATGATATATCCATATCTACTAACTTATTTAAAGTGAGTTAAGATAAATATCGTGTTATGATTAAAGGAACCCACGACAATTTTGATAAATGTTTATTTAACGTTGAAAAGGACACGACTGGTAAATGCTTTATTTTGTATTCACTGTCATTGATGCCCATGGGAATTATCAGTTAAACATAGGGACATTTTCGTTTAAAAGTGTTCTAACCAACCAGCTGAATTTGTTCTTATTTGGTATGCATGGTCCAATTGAATAGGGCTTCATGTTTATTTAAAATAAAGGGGCCATTGCGACCCAATATCGGATGTGTTACATAGGATATAACGGGAAAACAGGAAAATCGCTTTCTCTCGACTGTTTTATTTATTGTTTTAATCATCTTGATGTCTAGAGCATTGTTTGGTCATAGCAGATAATGCTATTTCTTTTCAAAAGGACAGCATATCCATAACGGGGCAGCAGCGGTCAAAAAAAGAATAACATTTGTGAAATTTCAAAAATCTTCGTCTTCATAACCGACCTGTCAGATTCGTCTATATTTGCCATTTGGTATTTATAAATCATTCATCTCAGTGAAGGTTTTACGTTTGTAAATGAATGGGCTAGGATATATTGGGGCCCAGTAAGGGAACTTTGATTTTTACATAGGAGTACTATTGGAAAACAGTAAATTATCTTTTTATCATTTACTGTAGGTATTATTTAAATCTTCTTGATAGTTGTGGTATTGTTTAGGCATAACCGCTTTTAAAGCAGGTGTCCAAAAAGGGTTAAAAACATGAATTTTCAAAATCTTCTTCTCAAGAATCAAACAGCCAAATGTGTCCACATTTGTTTAAATTGTCTCAATGTATGTAGGTTTCAAGTAAAATAAATGAGTTACGGTTCATAGGGGCCTAGTAAGAGGACTTTGATTTTTACATAGAAATACCATGGGATTGATTGATTGAATATTAAGCGTCATTTTATGCCACAGAGGGCTAACAGACGACCAGTTAACCTAACCACTGTGTTTTTGGGATCATTTAAGGTAAACCAGTACTCGAGCACACTCCATTTCTGCAAGTCACTGATAACTTTCTCACTTGAATTAGCAATGAGAAACGACTGATAATTAAACGCAATGTCATATATCAACCATAACGGAAATTGTGGCCGGATGGGGATTCGAACGCGCTAACGGTTGAGCTAATCGGGCCCGGGAATACTATGGGAAAAGAGTAAATTATGTTTTTCATCTGTTTTAGGCATCATTTCAGTCACCTTAATGCCTGGAGCATTGTTTAGTCATAACAGATGAGAATAGGCCCTTTAAGGGGAGGTGATATCCAGAAGGGATCCAAAAAGAGAAGGAACTTGTGAATTTCCATTTTTTTTCTCAAGAAAAGATGAGCCCTTTGTGAATGGGTTTCAAAATTAATCAAATGAAGGATCACTAGTTCATTAGGGCCTGGTTAAGAAACTTTTATTTTAACATGTATATACTATGGGTAAACTAATATTTCTCATTTTTCTTATCTGTAAATTTTTAGTAGGCTTAGTTCATTCAAAATTTGAAAATAATTGACAAATGAAATCAAGTGAGCGCACTTTGTCTCTTGTTTTTGAAGAACAATTTCGTGCTTAACATTTATCGTATTGCGACAAATTGTTCAAATATATGTTTACTCATAGCTTTAGACATTACAAGGTAAGTCAGTTAATTGCAGCTATCCCTAGCGGATAGGTGATGGTTATTGGGAGGCATACGCTTTTTGGTGTGGTTCTCATAGGAGTATGTAAATAATGCATCACCCCTTTCGAATTGTCTGGAACAAAGAGGTAACGTTAAAAAATTATGTCTAGGCAAAAAATACAATTTTGTTTAGGTAAACGAGTCTAACAATGCAAATACATAAGGTTGTTTGATAGATTAAAGATTATCCTTTCATATTGTGAAGACGATGGCTTCAGATGTTTAAGGATTACCATGATTTTGGGTTGGATTTTGCCTCGCATGTCTATGTGAATATTTTTCGTTAAAAGTCTTACTTTTAGCATTGGGATTTGTCCGCTAGAAAATATGCATTTGCCGAAAGAATTGTTGTTTTGTGTTATTCAAGATGAAACAAAGTTTATGAATAATTATAAAGTATGTGTTAACATTGAATTGTTAACTGAAAGAAAGTTAGTGCACCCGCCTCTTTCTCTCTTACCCCCCCCCCCCCCCCCCCCCCCCCGCCCCCCAATAGCATTGAACGGTGTATATATAACTATTTACTGTGCAACGGCTGTTAGAATTATGTTTTAAATTTATTTATGATAAATCTGGAATGGACGTAGATCTATACGAATAGGTAGTTAACACTGAAAAGAATTAAATTAAAGGAAATCCAATTGGATCGGATGAAATGGGAAACGGTACGTACTTGCTGAACATAATAATTTTTTCCTTTAAGTCTTTTCGGAAAAAAAATGGGTTAAAAGATAATCGGTTGCTTTATGATGGGGTACTGAGAAAGCGTACAGGCAGTAATATGTGATGATTGAGATACTGTAGGATGGAAAAAATTTTGGTCATATACTATTACTTTTGCTCATTATATCTTGTAGTATGCCATTTTAATCAGTTTGTAATATTTTCATGTTGACCCGAGACAAAAATATGGTAAAGCCCACCAGAAAAAAAGAAAGTCTCTTGTTTTTGAAGAACAATTTCGTGCTTAACATTTATCGTAGTGTGACAAATTGTTCAAATATATGTTTACTCATAGCTTTAGACATTACAAGGTAAGTCAGTTAACACAGTTCATTATAAATTACCTCATACACTACTGGTATTCATAACGTAGTGGTAGAGCGTCCGCCTCGCATGTTGAAGTCGTTGGTTCGATCCCCGGCCCAGGACGAGGTCATACTAAAAACTTAAAAATGGTTGGAGAAGCTTCCTGGCTTGGCGCTCAGCATTTAGAGGATAGTTGTAGGTCTGGTCGGCTTGTTGTCAGTATAATTTTCAAACAATCTCATTAATATTTTTAAGTTTATCCTTGTATTAAATATATTGGTGGTGTATTATTTTATTCACATTCTGTAATATTTATATATAATAATACCACGGTTTATAATTGCAGATATTATTTTCGCAGGCTATTTGTTAATATAAACTGAAAGGCTACAAGCTAAATATTTACTTTAAAAAGGCAAAGGGAAAGATAATTCCACAAGAAAAGTCGTAAAAATATAACACTTGTTTTGCACAGTTTGTTTTTAGATCAAAAATCAACGGAAAAAAAGTATCTCAACACTTGCAATATCTTTAATTACTTACTAAAACACTTACATCAAATTTTGTTCACAGCAACCTGTACGGGCTGAGAGGAACTCTTCTTATTATCGGCGGAATAAAACTTAACAGCGTGGCAGCTGCTCTCATGTGGGGCCCTCCAGCAGTCAGAAGCAAAACGAACACGACAGACACAAACATGCCTAGTAATGGCATATCAGTAACTAATAACAGCGCAGCAAATGAGAACGCTGAGTGCAATCATGAGCGTATAGAGAACAACAGTAATTATAAAACAACTACACATATATTCAAGGATATAGAAACAACTGGTGAACCGTTCCGAACTTATGCTATAACCTACGATTCAAAGAAACAGATAATCGCACATACAACGTCTAAAGCACTGACAAACAAGATAAAAAGTAAAAATATAAACATTGTAAAGCGCCTTAAAGATCTTTTTAGAAACCGTTGCTTTGTATTTTACATAATAGGCATTTCGCTCATTTTCACTGTCCTGACGGTATTTGGTATCTTTATAGTTGACATATTCTCTGACAATGGATTATCAGATTCGGATTCGTCTTTGGGATTACTTCTTTTGAACATATTCAGTGTAGTTGGTAGACTTTTACCGGGGTTAATTATGCAGAAAGCTAATGTTTCCGTGATGGCAGCTCCAATACTCTCCTCAATTATTGGAACAACAGGCCTAGTATTTCTGCTTTTATTAAATTCTTTAGAATTTTACCTAACAGTGTGTTGTATGATGGGATTAAGCAATGGTTTGATTGCTTCTGCAGTCAGTGTCACCACAATGGCTTTAGTAGGAAAAGAAAACCTTCCCAATGCGATCGGTGCTATATTTAGTGTCACTGGCGTTGCTAATGCAGCAGCAGGTCCCATTAGCGGTAATACATTTGCATATTTTTCAAACAAACATCTGCTTGATTGAAAGAATCCATATCGGTCGATTAAAGCAACACTGTTTAAACTAATATAATGATAATAATAATTACTTTATTTTACAAGAGTTCAAACTTCCTTGATGTCCTCAACAAAATTAAACAAGAACAGTGTTAAAGATTATATAGCAAAATGAATATTAAGTGTACTAATTTTCAATGTGTATATGTGTATATGTATGTGTATATATGGCTGGTATGCTTTGATCTAATACATTGCAGATATTTACCTTTAAACAGAGAAATACTGACATATTGATTAATAAAATCAGGGATGGAATTCCAAATTACAGCTCCTGAATATGACAATAATTTTCTAAATACGAATTCAAATATTTCGTATAATTCTATATATATATAAGCTGCAGTAGTTACCTGTTATTATGAATATTCGTTATAAATATTTCCGTCCATATATTTTATTCTATTTTAGGAATGGTGCGGGATAAGACTGGCTCCTACACTTTAGTATTTGGCATGGCAGCCATAGCCGCCGTTGTAGGATTGATATTCTTTGTGATAGCATCGTGTTTGCAGACAAGACCAAAACGAAATAAGAAACAAAGAATGTCGATATTTTACGTTACGAAACTTTGAATGTCCGGTCACTGAACAGGAAACTCGAGATATTGATTTGCCAGTCAGAAGTCTCTTTACAAATTGACCTACTTCATCAACTTTAATATGTATATGATTGGAAAAAGTAATATAATGGCTGTAGAAAAGTGTAGTGTTATATTTATCGTCTTGATCGTGTGTGGATTGACACGGGGGTTGAGTTCTGCTTCTACTCCATTTTTAAACAATTCATTGTCATATTTGAATTGTGAAATTAGAAAAAAAAATGATGCCTCCAAAATTGTGGTATGAATAAATGATTTTGGAAGTCTACTTTTACTTTGTCAATAGTGTACATACTAAGAAATAAATCTTTTATTTGACACATGACCCCTACTTTTCTCATAATAACTTGATAGTGCAGAGGTTAACAAACAGTAAAATGTAAGTTTTACTTCTTTCTTTGGGTCTCTCTATGAATGACAGTCCTTCAAACATTTATTATTTACTATAGAATAAAGAACAAAAATCAATGGTGGATTTACACTTATAAGTATTATGTTTCTTCTCTATATGCTTGTGTTACCGCATTTTCAAGGCAATAAACATGTATATGTTATCCAAAATAAACTATTCAATTTAATTTGAATTTAATTGATTATAAATTTTATCTAAAATTGTAGCAATTGCAAGTAGTTGGTTGGATGAAAATGTCAAACCGGCAAATGATCACAATAAAATGTAAGTTAATTATGTTTGTGTCAATAAAAAAATAAGTTTATATTTCTTTGACCGAATATGAATTCATTTTATAAAGGAAATCGTTTGGAAAAATAAAATGTGTGAAATTTAGATTTCTTCATGTTGAAAAATGTGGGCAACCAACTTCAGGGGGTAAAAAGTGACATTTTGACCGCAGTTTTGGACATTTTCATTGGTATCTTGGCTAGTACTCTTATATAGGGCTTCAGTCCGCGAAAGTTATAAAACGTAACAATAAAGCCAAACGTTATAATGTAAGTATACGGAAAACGCAATTGTGGTAGCTGACCTAACGCAATGAAATAATATTCAAATTGATATTCGAGTTTGAATAATCGATAATATCCAATAATAAATTGAAAATAAAGAATTATCAATTTCAATAAAACTGAAGCTGACACATATGATTATCTGATTTTCTCCATATGCCAGCATATTCATGATTAGATGTAATAAAATGGAATTCAAACAATATCGGCAGGAAATCTGATACTTGACTCAACCCATTACATCTTTGCGGGACGTTATATATATTCGAACAGGTAATCTCAGTGTGTTACCACTTTGCGACGCTTACGACAGGAAATCTGATACTAGACTCAATCCATTGCATCTTTGTGGGACGTTATATATATTCGAACAGGTAATCTCAGTGTGTTATCACATTGCAATGCTTACGGCAGGAAATCTGATACTAGATTCAATCCGTTGCATCTTTGTGGGAAGTTATATATATTCGAACAGGTAATCTCATTGTGTTACCACTTTCCGACGCTTACGGCAGGAAATCTGATACTAGACACAATCCATTGCATCTTTGTGGGACGTTATATATATATTCGAACAGATAATATCAGTGTGTAACCACTTTGCGACGCTTACGCACTGACGGAGCCAATTGTGGAACATCGGGTATTTCCTTATTCTCCGTATAATCTATTGCGTAGCATAAAGGCCGAGGTGATCAGATTGTGACGGAGCTAATGACGTCACATGGGGAAACAGATTCCAGGTAATCATAGCTGCAGATACAAAGGAGGTCATTGTATTCAATTACATATATGCAGTAGCCCCCGTTGGGGTGGGTGCACTCCCTATATCTTGGTTAGTACATATGTGCCACCGTTTTGACACCTCTTTATGGATATATGATGTCCAGGCTTTGCGCTTGTCAATTTGGGCATTTTGTACTTATTCTACACATGCACCTCCTTGAAACATCAGATAACCAAGGATAATTACTACAATGTCCTTGAGCATATGTACAACACTGACAAGCATAATATAAACATGTATCATTATAAGTATTATAATTAGTATTATTCTTCTTTAACCACTTTTAAAGGTTATTCTTTCTTCTTTATAGCTGCAGCGAATGATGGTGTTCTCTAAGTTATTATAAAGTTGAGCACTTGAATATTTTGTCTCATAAGGAGTAAGGAGCTTTTGCGATTTATACTTTGTTGAAATGTACAGTTTTGCGAATGATCTTCACTGCAGTACATTATCTTCAAATACCAAATTAAACCGTATTCATAAGACATATGTATTTTATTCTTAATGAAGAGCTTGTGCCATTGTGTAGTAACAATTTTATTTATATCAAATGTATAGTTTTTGACTACTATATAATATATTTTTTTTTTTTTTTCAGCCATTCAGTGGCCCATTTATTTTCCAATTAACAACATGGATAATTATATGTTTGAGCGAGAATAAACAAATCTGAGCAATATCAATACAAGTATTCCGTATTTCCATAAAAACACTTTCTCGAACATCCTCTTTCACTCATTTTTCAGCTGTCAATCTTATGTTTTTTGCATTTATTTTAAATAATGGACCTCACAATAGAGAATAAAAAAGAACAACTCTGTGTGCACGGTTACTTACGATACAGAAATAATAATAAAAATAATATGTTACGTTATGGTTGGTGTTATTTTCAGGGTCTACTTACTTGTTTCATTTGTTTTAATAAAACATTTCTTACTTATTAATTGTGTCTATATTAACATCTTAAACATTTTTTTACCAGAACCTGGATAAAACACAAGTTATATGGAAGGAAATTAAAACCAGTATTTATCAAATTAATCTTGAAGTAAAGTTTTGAATTTATTCCATTTTTTTTTCAAAAGTTTTTATGGTATTATTTTTAACTGCTATATATTTGTTTGCCCTAAAGGAATGTTTAAGTCTGTTGTGAAGTGCAGTTATAGATAATGGAGAAGTAAATTTTTTGGCTGAGAATATATAGTATTTAATCTCTAATATGATCTGCATATCAGCCATTATATAATGTTCTCCTATATTAAATATAAATAATTCTTCTATAAATGGTAAAGTTATACTGTTCCTTATAAACCATGTTTGTATTTTTTGAAGAAATGATCTTGTTGAAGGACATGTCCAGAGTAAATGAATAATGCTTTCCTCTTGATTACAATAAGAACATAGTGAGCTTGGGACAGCTTTAATTATTTTTAAATATTTCTTTGTTGGTAAAATTCTATGGTTGATCCTGACTTGAAACCATTGTAAAATTGAGCTATAGTTATATTTGAAAGGTGATAAGAATATGTCTTTCCACGTTTCCTCAGAGATATTATAGATTTGCTCCCATTTAAATTTTGAAGTGGGTACTTCATCATTATTATTTAAAATATTGTAAAAATGTTGGCATCCTTTTATAGATTTAAAGTATACATTTATATTGGTGGGTAAAAGTGGATTTGGCATCTTTTTATTGTTGATGGTTATGCCATATTTCTTTGCTAATTTTTTTATTGCTTGTATTATTCCATGGAACTGTAGATAGTTGTTTTTTATGTTGTATATTGTTTTAAATTCATTTTCTGTCAAAAGCTCCCCTTTTTCTGACACGATATCATTAATAAAATATATACCCTTTTCATTCCATAGCTTATTTATTATGGGTTTTCCACCTACTAGCAAATTATTATTTCGAAATATTGGTGTCTGAAGTAGATGTTCTAAGGTTGTAATTCTGTTTAATTGAATTATGCTATTGTGTGATTTAAGAACATCTCGCCAGAATGTATTGCTAATTTTATTTATCTTTTTTGCTGTGTAAGCATTTCCAAAATTGCTAAGATTTGATAAACTAATTTCTTGTTCTATTATTCCACTCCAGGTTCCCCCCATACGTAGTAGTCTCCTAATCCATGTTGCCTTAAGTGCTAAAATAAATGCTTCAATGTTGATCATTTTTAATCCCCCTTCAATGTATTGTTTGGTGACAACTTTTTGTTTTATTTTGGCTGTCCCACTCCATATGAAATCGTAAAAAATTGAATTTATTTCTTTGATTACATTTTCATTAGGATTTGGTTATGCTACAAATATATGATTCAAAATAGGCAATAGCAAACTTTTTATAACAGTGATTTTTCCTAATGGAGTCAGATATCTTCTTGACCATTGTTTAATTTTAGATTTTATAATATTTATTTTTTCTTTATAATTAATATTACTCATTTTGTCTAGATCAACCTGAAAATTTATTCCTAATAGTTTAAACCCGTTTTTTCCCCAATTTAGTTTCCATTTTGTTTTGATTGTCTGACTACTGTATTTCTTAACTCCAATCCATACAACCTGTGTTTTATCAAAATTAACGCATAACCCCGAGATATTTGCAAAATGTGTGAGCTCATTCAGTGTTTCGTTTAGAGATGATTCGGATCCATCAAGAATTGTGGATGTGTCATCTGCATATTGAGAAATCTTAAATTCGGTATTGTTAATTTTAATTCCTTTAATGTTTTTATTTGTTCTTATTTTAATAGCTAGTATTTCAGAGCATAATATTTTTAATGTAGAGTTCCGACCCCTATAATCGGTTTGAATGTAGAGTTTTGACCATCAAATTTTAGGCTGCAATTTAAAGTTTGTGCCTATGTTTTGAAGTTTACAGTGTACATATGTACCCATTTTCAGGTCAAGTACCCCATCCCTCCTCTCCTTGGCAATAGCCAAGATAAGGTTATTTTGGGGGGTATCTTACCCTGAAGATTTAGCTAGATATCGTATAATGTTCAACAAGGGAGGTAAAACTACCCCATTACTTTTATGTTTGGGGTAAAGTTACTCCTCCAAAACATACTTTATATACTGAAATATTAAAAACATTTTGTTAAGAATACATATATATAGTTTAAACTTATTTATTTTATTTCATACAACTACGACAAATCACACTCGAAGTCTTCCCGGGTAGAACCAGTACTAAGCATATGCCGAAAAAGTGTCTTGCTCAAGGACAACACACATAGCTCTGGTGGAGGATCGGACCCACGACCCTCCGATCGTAGGTTCGGTGCTCTACCACTGGACCACGCGCTTAGAATATATGACCCGTGTGTTTAGACAAAAATGAAATTGTAAACTACTTAATCTAAATAATACTATATAAGTAAGTAAGGTTCTGAATTCTGCATTTTACATTAAGTATGATTGCAATATATCTGTATGCTTCTTTCCCAAATTCTCAGAAATACTCTCATCTTTTCTTCCAAATTGTGGGTACTAGTAAATTACTCTTTTATTAAAAGAATCATCTGGGGAACTGATACATGTATATGATTTCAAGTAAAACCTCGATGTTCTGGTTCAGCAGATTGATCGATGTGTGTAACGAACAAATGTCAGTATAGATGGCACATTTCATAACAAAATGAAGTTCGTTTACTATTATATTACAAATGACACACTTTCTTTGGTTAAATGATATTTCCTTACTGTGAGTGTACTTCTTATCAGTAGTTATATGTAATCTATTCGCTGGCAAGCTTACTTTTGAAACGCCCTTTTCCGTAGGATTTATATAGAGAAGGATACGGAAATGGATCTCGAGACTAAATGTTGATAAAATAGCACGCAAATGATTAATTATTTGACAAATCAACCATTCAAAATTAATAGAAGTGCTTTTGTAAATTAAATGTGAGGTTTATGTTCAGGGACGTTACTAGGCATACTCATATGCGACCGGGCGTATAGTTGAAAGAGGAAAATAAAAAAAGGTTTAATTCAAAAATGCAATTAAAAATGAAGCCGAGGGGGCTAATGGGGTAAGGGTTTGTTCTAATATTAGGCAATTTAAATGACATCACAGTCTGTGTCAAAGTCGCTAAAACTACTCATTTGTCGTTCTATTAATAATAATCTCGGGGGAGGACCCCCAACTCTCAGCAAGTAGTGGGAGAGGGGGGACAACTCCCTCTCACATACTCCCCGGGCGAATGCTCTGATATTTATGATGTTTTAATCATGATCATTATCTTGTATATAAAACATTGATGTTTGAGGTAAAATTGTAATTTAGTATGCTTTTAGTACCAGTATAAGGTCTCACTACACAGTTAAATTGTGTTCTTTGTTCTATATAAAATAAGGTCTAGGACTGTTAAAAAAAAGAATTCCACATAGATTTTTTTGATAATTTTTTTTTTATGTAAATATTTTACATAGGAGGAATGTATACCCACATAAAAAATGCACACAGTAACTGGTAGGTCCACCAGCTTGTTTTTTTTAAAGAGGGTGCAGTGACACCCTAAGATATTTTGAAAAAAGAAGTCTTCAAATGCTCATAAATACATGCATATGTTGAAATCCTATAAAAGTCACTTTTTTAACACTAGTGATATCTTATTGCAGTTCATGCTATGCCAACATTATGCTCTACTCATCTGCAGCAAGAAATCGCAACCACCATGATTCATTTTGAAAATAGTCCAAAACCAAATTACATTTCTTTAAGCGTAAGAGCCATGTTACCGTGGGAAAAGGGGGTGTAACTGTGTAGTGAAACGTATACAAATTTTGTAATCAATACGACCTCATAAATAGCCAGTGATGGTTTCATTTTATGGAGATGTCATTCTGCAAGGTAAACAAATGTGGTTTGTGTCAATGAGATGAAATTGAAAATAAGAGTTTGCGAGAATTTTCGTGAATACGCGAGCTTTCACAAAACGTAACGAGTAACATCATTGACCTTATAAACATGGAACAAATTTAGATATATAGCTGGTAAAAAATCAAATATGTTTCCATCTACTATGACCGAGGCAGTTTTATGTCAACTGCAAAGAAAGTGTTTTGCTTGGTTTATTGTAGATGCAGTTAAAACTGGTGTATCGCCATACTTATACACAGATACTAGTATGCAGCTGCCGGGGTGCAACTAGTACAAACCAAGTGGCGATGATTAGAGGATATCTTCATTATCATCTGATAACTACGCTATCAGTATAATTTAAATTTATGGATTACTATACACCTTACCCTGAACTGTGAAGATGTATGCTGACACAATGCCGCTTTTGTTTGTCACCTCGGCGATTTTAACAGTTTTTCTTGTGTTTTTCTTTATACGTTTTCTAGTTCTTCGATTACAAATCGGCGGTTTAACCAAACGAACAGTGTTTATAACGGGATGTGACACCGGATTCGGAAACATGTTGGCCCGTGCTCTGGATGCCAAAGGTGTATCTGTATTTGCAGGATGTTTAACACAACAGGGAGCGCGTGACTTAGAGAAAGTGTCGTCTTCCAGACTTAAAACAGTACAATTGGATATAACAGACAAGAAAGCTGTTACACGAGCCTATCAATTTGTCCAAGACAATTTAGGAAAAACTCAGGGTAAGTTTTCGCAGCTGCTGCTGCTATAAAGGGCAAACATGGAAAACCGCTCGTCAAACATATAAATATAAACTATAATATAATACTCACAGTGACATAACTAGTGCGATAACGTTTTGCATGGGGTGTCCCATGCGTTTGTTGACTTACTCTTTAACTTCCTTTATATAAAGCTAACTAGTAGACCTAGAAGTTTGCTTCATTACCAGTCAATTTTAAAGCCAATTTTCAGAAATTTGTTTAAGAGACATCAAAGTTATCTGGTTTATACGACGTTGTTTTGTTTTGTTTCTTATAGTTGGTTTTATCGATGTTTTCTGGATCTATCGGTGTTGAGGTATTGTTTCTAATAGTGTTTTTTATTGGTTATCACTTTTTAAAATATTAGCAGATTTATGGCTGCCACATTTGGTGTTGCTTCTAACATTGGATTTTACCGATGTTCTTTGTGTTGTTTTTCTTCGGCGGGGAGGGTTGGGGTATCTGTTTTACCATTTGTAAATGTTATTAGGTTTGTTGTTGATATCTGATTTTATTTGCAATATTGGCTTTTTGCCAGTGTTGTCAGTAGATATTATCAGGTATGTGTTGACATCTGATTTTGTTTCTTATTTTTGATTTTATTGGTGATTTTGCTATATAAATATGATACCTACCGTTTTTTGTTTCTAATATCGGGTTAACAGTTTCTAACTTAATCACCTTTACAAATAATAATCTTGCTTTATTTCTGATTATATATGGTGTATTGCTGCCATCCGACTTCATTCCAAATATTGGATTAACAGTTTCTAATTGTTGTCAGGTTTATTTTATTCGAATTTGTTTGATTAACAACTGTAAATATTATCATGTTTAGTATTGTCATCAGATTTTATTCTAATATTGTTATGCTCGGATATTCCGGTAAAATGTGCTATTGTTTTTTTTTATTTTTATACGCGAGTTGTGCAGGTTATAACCATTTTTATAAGCTAAGTCAACTTAAATAAGTTAAATCTTTACTATCATTATTTCACTCATAGCTTTTTTACCTTATCTAGTCAGTTACCATCTGATGTCATTACTACATGTATTTTCTTTAAATCGATCTATCACTTTTAAAAGAGCACCTGTCATTGATGAGGAAGCCATGTTTGTTGTTGTTGTAGTAAAGCATTATGGGAGCCTGTAACTAGGTTACCAGATACATAACAGTTCCAGAATTTATTATTGACTAAGTTTTTCTTTGTTATAATAAATACTTTAAAATGTATGTAAAATTAATACAAAGGTATGAAATTGTAGTTTAATATTTGTTCATTTTATTCATAAAGTCTATTGTAATACTTTAATACATTTATAGTGTTTAATCACAGGTTTAAAGTTGAAGGTACCGTGCATTTTTGGAATAGTAGAATTTATTCCGAGTTCCCGTTATTTGCTGGACGACGTTCTCACAGTTTTTTATGCGGGACTTCCCACATATTTTATTCGGGACGACGTTCACGACGTCATTTTTCTGGAGTCCTTACTATTATGTTGTGGGATTCCAGCACTTTTATTTGCGGGATCAGTTTATGTATAAATAGTCAGTGCAAACTGAATTCTAGATTCCGCACATTTCATTTATAAATACCCCTGCAGTTCCGTGTCTCTTTCTTTGGAAGTCTTAGTTAGTATTAAATACTTTTAATTTCTAAAGCTTATAACTTAATTAGATCTAAGCATATTGTAATAAATATAGAGCAATAAAACAGACTTATAGGCATTTTTGGGAACCTGATTTATTTGGGTCCATTTTAAGTAAATTAAGTTGGCATTTTGTAGTATTATCATGCATGTCACTCACACTTGTAGATTATCAATGATTACCTGATTGACAATTAAAGTATAGAAAATTGAGCATAATCTTGTTTACTCTTTTACTTTCCTAATTTTATTTAATTGAGATATCTAAAGCGGAGTCTGTCTTAGTTTATACTTGAATCAGTTTAAATCTTTACCTCGATCTTCAACCACCTGAGAAGTAGCTGGCTCGCAACAATATTGCATTAACAGCTGTAAATGAGCTTGAATTACGGTCAGTCTGTAAATGTCACTGCCGTTGATCAGTGATGTATATATACCTGCGTATGTCTCTGTAGAACCGGATACTGTATTAAGACCAGTCTGTAAATGTTACTGCCGTTGATCAGTGATGTATATATACCAGTGCATGTCTCTATAGAGCCAGATGTATTAGGACCAGTCTGTAAATGTTACTGCCGCTTGTCACTGATGTATATATATGTGCATGTCTCTGTGGAGTCATTCTATTCTAGTATTATTTGCAAACTCCAGTTTCATACATATTATTAAAAGTGTTAGACCACAACAGTGATTTATCGTACACTATAAGAAAACCAATGATATCCCGTTTATTGTATACCATTTAGATGGCAATATTACAGAGTCACTTCTGCTTTTTGGTATAACTTCATAAACAAATTACTGTATAAACAGGTTGATAGTTATACATGTAGTTCTTACTTAAAACAATTATATAAACAATTAATAACAACTGAGTCGCTAATTGGGTGGATGGTCGTAGATTTGATCCTCCGCCAAGGCTTTGTGTAGTGTCCTTGAGCAAGACACTTTTTCCGCTTTTATGCTTAGTACTGGTTCTACACAGGAAGAATTCGAGCGTGATTTGTATCAATTGTTTCGCAATCGAAGTAAAATTAATAAGTTCAAACTAATTAAGAAAGTAATTTTATTCTTATCTAAAATATCATATCGACGAGACGTTTGAAAATTATGCTAGAATGTCATTTCGTCCGTCTTTCTATTTTTAGAGTTATGGGGTGTAGTGAATAATGCTGGTGTAATGCCAAGCTATGCGCCAATAGAGTGGACTTCGATAGAAGAGTTTGAAAATGTATTCAAGGTCAACGTATTTGGAACTATTTCTGTGACATTGACATTTCTTCCGCTGCTACGCAAGTCACGTGGACGTCTGATAACGGTATGCAGTGTGACAGCAACGTGTGCACTCCCTGGAATTGCAAATTACGTTGTGTCAAAATCAGCTGCTAAAATGTTCACTGATTGTTTGAGGTAGGATATATAGAGAAATAATTGTTGGTTTCTGAGAAATATCATATTTGTTCCATGTAATGAGCACTGCAGTAGCATGGGCACTAAGTCGAGTGAGCACTGCAGTAGCATGGGCACAAAGTCGAGCGAGCACTGCAGTAGCATGGGCATTAAGTCGAGCGAGCACTGCAGTAGTATGGGCACTAAGTCGAGTGAGCACTGCAGTAGCATGAGTATTAAGTCGAGTGAGCACTGCAGTAGCATGGGCACTAAGTCGAGTGAGCACCAGTAGCATGGGCACTACGTCGAGTGAGCACTGCAGTAGCATGGGCACTAAGTCGAGGGAGCATTTCAGTAGCATGGGCACTAAGTCAAGCGAGTACTGCAGTAGCATGGGCACTAAGTCGAGTGAGTACTTGAGTACTGCAGTAGCATGGACACTAAGATGAGCGAGCACTGCAGTAGCATGGGCACTAAGTCGAGCGAGCACTGCAGTAGCATGGGCACTTAGTCGAGCGAGCACTGCAGTAGCATCGGCACTAAGTCGAGCGAGCACTGCAGTAGCATGTACTAAGTCGAGCGAGCACTGCAGTAGCATTGGCACTAAGTCGAGCTAGCACTTCAGTAGCATGGGCACTAAATCAAACGAGCACTGCAGTAGCATGGGCACTACTCGAGCGAGCACTGCAGTAGTATGGGCACTAAGACGAGCGAGCACTGCAGTAGCATGGGCACTAAGTCGAGCGAGCACTTCAGTAGCATGGGCACTAAGTCGAGCGAGCACTGCAGTAGCATGGGCACTAAGTCTAGTGAGCACTTCAGTAGCATGGGCACTAAGTCGAGTGAGCACTGCAGTAGTATGGGCACTAAGTCGAGCGAGCACTGCAGTATCATGGGCACTAAGTCGAGCGAACACTTCAGTATCATGGGCACTAAGTCAAGCGAGCACTACAGTAGCATGGGCACTAAGTCGAGTGAGTACTTGAGTACTGCAGTAGCATAGGCACTAAGTCGAGCGAGCACTGCAGTAGCATGGGCACTAAGTCGAGCGAGCACTGCAGTAGTATGGGCACTAAGTCGAGCGAGCACTGCAGTAGCATTGGCACCAAGTCTAGTGAGCACTTCAGTAGCCTGGGCACTAAGTCGAGTGAGCACTGCAGTAGTATGGGCACTAAGTCGAGCGAGCACTGCAGTAGCATGGGCACCAAGTCTAGTGAGCACTTCAGTAGCCTGGGCACTAAGTCGAGTGAGCACTGCAGTAGTATGGGCACTAAGTCGAGTGAGCACTGCAGTAGCATGGGTATTAACTCGAGTGAGCATTGCAGTAGCATGGGCACTTAGTTGAGTGAGCACTGCAGTAGCATGGGCACTACGTCGAATGAGCACTGCAGTAGCATGGGCACTAAGTCGAGTGAGCACTTCAACAGCATGGGCACTAAGTCGAGTGAGCACTGCAGTAGCATGGGCACTAAGCCGAGTGAGCACTGCAGTAGCATGGTTACTAAGTCGAGTGAGCACTGCAGTAGCATGGGTACTAAATCGAGTGAGCACTACAGTAGCATGGGCACTTAGTCGAGTGAGCACTGCAGTAGCATGGGTACTAAATCGAGTGAGCACTAAAATAGCATGGGCACTAAGTCGAGTGAGCACTGCAGTAGCATGGGCACTAACTCGAAGAAGCACTGCAGTTGCATGAGCACTAAGTCAAGTGAGCACTGCAGTAGCATGGGTACTAAATCGAGTGAGCACTGCAGTAGCATGGGTACTAAGTCGAGTGAGCACTGCAGTAGCATGGGTACTAAATCGAATGAGCACTGCAGTAGCATGGGCACTTAGTCGAGTGAGCACTGCAATAGCATGGGCACTAAGTCGATTGAGCACTGCAGTAGCATGGGTACTAAGTCGAGTGAGCACTGCAGTAGCATGGGCACTTAGTCGAGTGAGCACTGCAATAGTATGGGCACTAAGTCGAGTGAGCACTGCAGTAGCATGGGTACTAAGTCGAGTGAGCATGCCGTGCCCAGTGTTTACAAGTGAAACCGTTTGATATTTCACCGAAACTAACATTTGCTTGTTTTATTTTAGGATTAAAAACAGTAAAAATACCGTTTATAATTTCATTCATGACAATAAAATTATAAACCATTGTGAAATGTCTATAATTCACCAGAAAGCAGAAAAACGTATATATAGTGATGTTGACTTTTCAAAATACACTAAAGAGATATGAAAACGCAACACATGAAGAGATATGAAAACACAGCACATGGATAGATATGAAAACGCAACACAGGAAGATATATGAAAACACAACACATGAGAGATATGAAAACGCAGCACATGAAGATATATGAAAACACAGCACATGAAGAGATATGAAAACGCAACACAGGAAGATATATGAAAACACAGAACATGAAGAGATATGAAAACGCAACACAGGAATGTATATGAAAACACAGAACATGAAGAGATATGAAAACGCAACACAGGAAGATATATGAAAACACAGCACATGAAGAGATATGGAAAAGCAGCACATGAGAGATATGAAAACGCAGCACATGAATAGATATGAAAACGTTGTCATATCTCTTCATGTGTTGTGTTTTCATATATCTTCCGGTGTTGCGTTTACATTTTTCTTTCTGTGTTGCGTTGTCATATCTCTTTCCGTGTTGTGTTTTTATATCACACTTCCTTTGTTGCGTTTTCATATGTTTTGCTGTGTTATGTTTTCATATCTCTTCTTGTGTTGCGTTTTCATGTCTCTTCCTGTGTTGCGTTTTCATATCTCTTCATGGGTTGCATTTTCATATGTCTTCCAGTGTTGCGTTTTCATACCTCTTCATGGGTTGCATTTCCATATCTCTTCCTGTGTTTCACTTTTATACCTCTTCCTGTGTTGTGTTTTCATATCTCTTCGTGTGTTGCATTTTCATATCTCTTCCTGTGTTTCGTTGTCATATCTCTTCCTGTGTTGCGTTTTCATATATCTTCCGATGTTGCGTTTTCATGTGTCTTTCAGTGTTGCGTTTTCATATCTCTTTCCGTGTTGTGTTTTCATATCACACTTCCTTTGTTGTGTTTTCATACCTCTCCCTGTGTTGTGTTTTCATGTTACACTTCCTGTGTTGTGTTTTCTTTTCTCTTCCTATGATGCGTTTTCATTTCTCTTGAGTGTACATATTTTGCATGCCGATCACATAATTATACCACAATGTTTATATTACTATTTTGTTGTTGCTTATTACATTTTTAGTTTAAAATTATTAAACCTTCAGTCAAAACATGCCACCTCAAACATTATCAACATTTCTATTGCTGTATAGCTTTGTTCTGGGTTATTCACCGTGCGAATAAGTAGGACAAATACCAATATAATGGGTTATCTGCACAGTGAAACTGTCCAGACGTTGTCTGTCTGTTTGAAGAGATAACCTGATTAAAGGACACCGTTTTAAATTTATTTTGTGCAATATGCAATAAAAGTTTTTTTGTTTTATCACTCCATCGAATCTTTGTTTAAGAATGTAACAGTAATTGTAATCATCGGTCATGCTACAACTAAGCTAATATTTTGAACTGTGCAATATGAACTATTTTATTGGTCACGTGGTAACATCTGGAGTAAGCCATTCCATGTGTAGAATAAACTTATTTATTTTACATAGATTTCTTACAACCTAGAAAATACATGCTCGAAGTATTTCCCGGTAAAACCTGTACCAAACACCACACATAGCCATGGCGGAGGATAGAACCCACGAACCTCCGGTGATCTACCACTGAACCAATCGCTCCAATCATTAAAGCACAGACTGCAGTCTCAAGACTTGGCAGACTAACAGAATGTTCTATTTTGCATACAAAAGCATATGCCGATCAAGTGTTAAAGTGTTTTGCTCAAGGACACCGCACAAAGCCGTGGCTTAATTAATGTAGACATACAGTATTCAAATCACATTAAAAGCGGACATGGCAATTTTTTGTGTTTTACTGAATAATATTCGTTAACATGATTCATAAGATTATATAAAAACCGAGTATGTACGCAGACCTTAAGTTTCTTTTCGTGTTTTAAAGGGGCATAACACTGGTAAAAGTGTCCTATTTCTTCATGGTTTTAGTTATCATCAATCTTTTACGTAGCAGCCGTGGTAGTCTGTATCATATATGTGACTCTGACATGTGTAAAATACCTCTTGATTGTATCAGTTGTAATCAGTAGGACAGAAACAAGGACAAGAACATATCTATTTGTGCTTGAAATTATTTTTACTCCTGTCAAATGCATGATACAGTTTTTACAAAATGAGTTAATAAAGTTTTCAATACAACTTGGAGATTAATATTTCCAAATTAGTATACATTCACAGGCGTACATACGGTTTGACCACGATTAATGTGCAAACATGAGTAATATTTCACCGTGTCCATGTATTTGTGTTCATGAATGCATTTTACCATATACAAAACTAAAACGTACATATAACTAACCCTATAAACGACTATATATAAAGTTATTTGTTCAATATGAAGTAGTGACCCAGATGTTAAAAGTCAACCGGGCGTCAAGCGGAAGTCAAGCGGGCGTCAACCGGATTTCAGTTACTTATTGGGTATCGCCATTTTAATTGTTATCATACCTATCGGCACGTCTCAAATCTATCATCAATCTTACACACTTGGCGGAAAGTTTACATTTGCTGATATTCCCTTTTTCAGGCGAGAATTGTTTAACACTGGTGTGACGGCGCACACAATTGAGCCAGGTGGATTTGACACGGGTATAACAAACACAAACAGACTGACCACGTTGTTTAAAGCTGCATACAAGAGGGCAACCCCTGAGCTACAGGAGTGCTATGGTGGTAACATAACGTCATTTGGTATGTCGTTTCTTAATTATATGTCTATATATATACTTCTGGTTTAATGTACTGTTGTTTTTTTTCTATTATATCTGATAAAAAGATTCCTTGGAATCACAGAGAATAACAGACTCGGTTCTATTTAATAATGATATATAGTTGTGATATATAGTAATTATATATAGTAATGATATACAGTAATGATATATAGTAATGATATATGCAACAGACGAACAACCCTCGCATCGCCATAGAACCATACCGAATACCCACGGGCGATCCATTCCGATACTCTCCATTCATCATGATGGATGGAGAGTAGCGCAATTGATGCTCGGGAGTATCCGACGATGCCGTAGAAGCGGTTTAAATAATTCCGATAATCTGGTTCCAGCAACACCGAATGTGTTCCCCCACGATTCCAAAGAACAAGAAATAATAACAGCATTATTATTATTATTATTAACAGCATTGATTAAAAGTACAGGGCGACTTTATGCGGTTGCGGTTATGGATGCATAGACAAGTTCGAAGCTCGACATTGAGCCGACCTTTCTGTGGTCACGTCTTCTGTATGTACGTGTATTATAAAGGTAGTTACGTCTTCTTTATGTACGTGTATTATAAATGTAGTTACGTCTTCTTTATGTACGTGTATTATAAATGTAGTTACGTCTTCTTTATGTACGTGTATTATAAATGTAGTTACGTCTTCTGTATGTACGTGTATTATAAATGTAGTTACGTCTTCTTTATGTACGTGTATTATAAATGTAGTTATTATAAATGCTTCATTACAATCAAGAGATATGAAAACGCAACTCATAGTTTAGAGGGAACTTGCTTGGAAATGAAAAAAGTGACACCAATGTAGAAAGTACCAAATTATTCGAGTAAACTGGCATCTTAAGTAAACAGGCAGCCAATACCATCAGCGGACAGTACTTACTGTAGGATATGTATGCTAGATATGTTGAATGGGGTTTAACAGCGTACCAACACATTACAGGTTATTCGACGCCAACAGGAAGGAAGATTCCAGATTCACTCTACATGTACAAAAACAACAAATTAACATACACATTTAAAAAAAATACACCAACAAATGAATATGCAGAATGAACATAAAACATTGATACCTGCAGAACTGCAGAGTTTCAGCAAATTCTATCGTATTACTCAAATTGTCGCTTCTTACGACATGTATGAGCCACAGTGTACCTATTCCTGCTATCACTCATATGGCTCCCTGAAACCACACAGGGGTTGATAATTTAACCACAATAGTGAACATGACAAAAAGTGATAAAATGAACATGACACCCGTTCGGAGGATTCCTACCCCTCTGCAGAGATTGGCAGTGATTCTATTATTTTAAACTTATTTATTTTACTTCGATTGTGAAACAAGTTCTTACAACTTAGACAAATCACGCTCGAAGTCTTCCTGGGTACCAGTACAAAGCATATGCGGAAAAAGTGCCTTGCTCAAGGACACCACACATAGCCGTAGCGGAAGATCGAACCCACGACCCTCCGATCATGGGTTCGGTGCTCTACCACTGGACCACGCGCTCCACGTGATTTATTCTTCGCCGGAATCACACGGGCTCTAGATATGTTGAGCTTTCACTGATATCTCTTCTTTTGTTGCGCTTTCATAACTCTTGAGTGTATTTATTTATTTATTTATTTATTTATTTATTTATTTATTTATTTATTTATTTATTTATTTATTTATTGTGTTTATGCTGTTATGGTGACTGTGCATATGAATGCTTCGTCTTCAAGTTGGTCTTTTTTTTATATATATATAACATGTTTATCGCATAAGTTACGGTAGAATAGTGTAATAAACCAATGGCATATTTTCTAATATTTACCTAGTGTATTCGTCGCTAAGCGTATTCGGCTCTGGTACGTAATTGCTGTCGGAACATCGCTCGGTCATTTTCGTACGTATACGAAGATTGAGGGAAACTATTTATATGCGCGAATTTTCTTTGTTCCTGAAAAATAAATTAAAAGTAAATGTGTCGATTTCCTGAGTTGTTTGATAAAAAATATCTTACACTCGTGCTCATTTATAATTTACTTGGTAGAAACTCGTTGGTAATCTTGAATGACATAATGCTCTGCAGAGCCTCGCATAATATAGTTTGCCAACTCGTTTAATAAATTTAATAATAAACGAACATTCAGGTAAGATTCTATTAATATGTAACATCGTATTTAGTATTTGCCTATATGAATGTTTGACATAACACATGTTTTCTTTTTTCAGTTATGTTCGGAATCAGACATGCTGGATTCTTCAAAAACGATCCGAACTTGGTATCGGAAGCCATGGTACATGCTCTGTTAGCCAGGTTTCCCAAACGACAATATATTGTGGGCCCTGATGCCAATTTTTTCTTTCGTCCATTAATGCTCTTTCCCAGCAAAATTATTGACTTTGTACTAAATTGGCCAAAAACGTTTGGACCAAAAGCGCGCGAACTAGAGGGGCTATAACTGTATAGACGTGTCATCGTAGGATATGGATCAGCGGTTATTTAAGCACATAAACAATGCAATACATGACTATGGCATAGGTATTCATAGTGTTTTACTGATTAATACACATATGCAAATAAACACACTTGGAGTAGTGGTTGTTATTATACTTCATGTATACACTAATGTATAATCGTCATATACTAATGGGTAGCAGTTCTTACCGTGTTATCCAAGTATGTTGTTACCCAATAGAGTAGGTAGCAGTTCTCACTGTGTTAACCAAATATACTGTTACCCGCTCCAGTGGGTACAAGTTCTCACTGTGTTATCCAAATATAATGTTACGCAATCCAGCGGGTAGCAGTTCGTACTGTGTTAACCAAATATACTGTTACGCGCACCACTGGGCAGCAGTTCTTACTGTGTTATCAAAATAAAATGTTACCCGCTCCAGTGGGTAACAGTTCTTACTGTGTTTTTCAAGTATACTGTTACGCGCACCATTGAGCAGTGTTATCCAAATAAACTGTTAGCCGCTTCAGCGAGTAGCAGTTCTTACTGTGTTCTCCAAATATACTGTTACGTGCTCCAGTAGGTAGCAGTTTTTACTCTATTCCCCAAATATACTATTACCCGGTCTAGTGGGAAGCAGTTCTTACTGGGTTAACCAAATATACTGTTTACCGCTCCGGTGGGTACCAGTTCTTACTCTGTTATTCCAAATATAATGTTACGCTCTCCAGTGGGTAGCAGTTCTTACTGTTTTTCCAAATATACTTTTACCATCTCCTGTAGGTAGCAGTTCTTACTGTGTTCTCCAAATATACTGTTTAATGGGTAGCAGTTCTTACTGTGCTCTCTAAATGTACTGTTACCCGCTCCAGTGAGACAGAGTTCTTACTGTGTTATCCAAATATTAGTATACTGTTACCCGCTCCAATGGGTACCAGTTCTTACTGTAATATCCTAATATTAGTATACTGTTTGTTTAAACATATTTTATTGCCAATATATTTACAAATATACATATTACAAGCATAAAAGAAACATTGAAATATTTAGGCAAAAGGGTTTGGCCAAAAGTGATCACCACATTACTTACGGCCATCCCCTTGTAACGACGGTTTGCTTTATATCTCGATGGTTGACTAACATTTGAAAGACATATTAAATATATAAACATGTAGTAAAGTGTTACAGACATACATTATAATTCATGTCAAAAATACTTGAATAGGGTTAAGGAAGAAGAAAAAAAGGAGTTTAAAGTTTAGATAAAAATTCGAAACGAAAAGATAATATAGAAATTGAAACATAACATTCAGAAGAAGAATGTATTGTCGAGTTGTAAAGTTAAGTCCCAGAACTCCATTCAAACTCAAGCAGTACGCATGACTCCTGCAGAGGTATTTTGTAAAACAAAAAACTAAATAAAGAAGGTTTCACAAAATATGTAGTTTATGTTTACTAGTCATTAAAACGTTTTGTTTGTTTTATATATATATATATATATATGAACGATGTCAAATAAATCACAATTTTCTTCATATGTTAAAGCATTGCTGCCAAATAGAATATTTTGAATACTCAACGGATGATATGTTTCTGTAAATAATTGAAGCCGTTGTTCAGTGAAACGTGGATATTGGAAGAAAAAGTGACATGCGTTTTCTGTATCGTATCCACATTCGCACTTTGATGTTTCATGTAAATGATTTATGTACATATCATTATTTAAGTTACTACAGTTATTACGTAAACGTGTATGATAAACAGAAAACTTTCTATTACCGTGTAGAAAATACTTTGGAACGTCAGGTGCTTTAAAATAGTAACTTAGTAATGTTGATTTAAAACAAGCTAAAGATGGAGTTTCTTTTACATCTAATGGGATATTATTCAATAATCTTACAGCAGAGGGGATAGACGAATTAGAAAACAATTCAGTTCTCCTACGAATTGTTTCAAAATCATTTCTATTTCGAAGGTTATAATTAGAATGATCTCCTATTAAATTTGGTGCTATATCAAGTATATAGGATGAAGCCATTCCATTTTTTATTCTATACATAATAATCATTTTTTATATTGCCTTCTGTCATTCAAAGACAGCCATCCTATTTCCTGATATAACCTTTCAAGTGAAATATACCTGGTTACTCCAGTGACTAGCCTGGCTGCTTCATTTTGATTTTTTCAAGATATTCTTTTTCATATAAAGTACAATTGTCCCAAAGGACAGACACATATTCTAGTAGGGGGCATATAAATGAAATGTATAACTGGTTTGAAGGTTTGCGCCTTATTTGAAATTTATTCCTTTCTCATCACTCCTAGTAAACGGGACGCCGACCTTAAAATATTATTAATGCGTTCATGCCACTTACCATTATTACTGAATGTTACACCTAAATGTTTGTGACTTTCTACAAATTTAACTGGAACATTTTCGAATAATCTATTTGGATTATTTAAGTTGCAAGTTGAAAATAGAATTGCTTCAGTTTTATTAGGATTAAAATCAACCAGCCATTGTTTTGACCATAAAAGAAACATATAGAGATCGTGATTGAGTATACCTTCTTAATCTGGCATGTTTGATGTAGAGCAAGCTGAGGAATTGTCATCTGCAAAGAGCCGCGTTAAGATTAAAAGATTATTCTCAATGCCATTAACATAAATTAAAAATAAAAGTGGACCAAGTACAGAGCCTTGGGGAACACCAGCATATTTCTTGATTGAGATAAAGAAGTACCAACGAATACCTGTTGACTCCTTTGAGATAAATAGTTGTGCAACCATTTTAGTAAGTTTCCTTCAATAGCATTCTGTTCAAGTTTGAAAATCAAGCCTTTATGCCACACACGGTCAAAAGCTTTAGAAATGTAACAAAATACCATACAAATATTCAATTTTGAATCTAGTAAATGTGTAATTTGGTGAAATATATCAATTAACTGATAAACTGTGGAATGACCAGTTAAAGATCCTGATTACTTATTATAAATAAATTTGTTCGCATGAAAAAAATTATAAATGTATTTATAGACACAGCGTTCCATTAATTTACCCAAGCAGCTTAAAAGGGATATTGGTCTGTAATTGCAAGAAACTGAAGAATAGCCCTTTTTGAAGAGAGGCATTACCAATGCAGACTTCCAGACTAATGGAAACGTTTGAGTTTGTAATTATTTATTAAACAATAAGCATAATGGCTTAGATATACTGTGTTATGTGTTCTTTAAAAACTTATGGCTTATTAAATCAGGACCAACAGCTTTGTCAACCTCTAATGAGTTGATTATGTCTGTAATATCGTGTTCGGTAATATCAAATTTTTGATAGTTGATTATCAGTTAATTTATTTATTATAGGCAGTTGAATATTTTCATCGTTAATATTTGAAATTGAAGTGAAATAATCATTTAAGCAATTGGCTTTGTCGTTGTCAGTTACATGTAAAGTTTCAGAGTTGTCAGTCTCAATGGTTTTGAGGATCGGCACAGTCTCAGTTTTACTGTTTATCGTTGTCAAATTTCGAATTAATTTCCAGTATTGTTTCGGGCTGGTCGTATAGTCTGAAATAGTAGTTTCAATGTTACTAAAAAAACTTTTCTTTAGCAATTTGTTTAAGGTTATTTACTTTATATCTTAAGGTTATTCGACGTTTGTACGTTACCTGTCCCTTTTTCTAGTAAACTTTCTAATTTCGGAGTCATACCGAGATTTGTCGGTAATTTCTTTTGAAGGAATACAATGCGTTATAATTGAAATTAATGTCTGAGATCTGAAATTAAAACGTGAGCAAGATTCGTTAGTAGTACTTTCGTTTATATAATCCCAATTTTCATCTCTTATCATTTTATTTAGCTTATCAAATTCGCCCTTATCGTAGTTCCAAATTTTCCTTTTAGAACATGTTTGTCAAGTTGAATTTCGTCGAACTTAAGATATGAGATAAGATATGTCATTCCGTCTATTATTAAAGTTGTGTCTAAGAGTGTAGATGAGCTATTTGTAACTCTTGTCGGATTTTTTATAATGTTTAAAAGACCATTTAAATACATGATGTTTCGAAGTTGAGTGACAATTGTGTTCAGTAAGTCTTGGTTCAAGTCACCAACAATAACAATATTAGGGTTAACATCTAGTGCTTTTTCTATATTTGTGTTCAAATAATTTCAGAAAGATGCATCAGTATTGATGTACATAAAAGAAAGCACGAATTAGCTGATCGAACTTCAGTCCAAATAGAATGAATATTGTTGTTTTCAAGGTCAAAGCGACGAGTTGAAAGTACATCATCTGATACATAAGTTAACAGCCTCGTATTGAATGAGCACTTCTGTCTTTTCTGTAAATTTTACAATTAAAATGATCAAGTAAAATTGAGTCAGCCGTGATATTGTCGCCAAGATGGGTTTCTGTAAAACATAATATACTGAAGTCAAGAAGAAAGTCGTTAATGAACTTAAGTTTGTTTCTGATGCTTCGTATGTTCAAATGAACTAGAGATATACCGCTCATATTCGCAGAGTCGTTTGAATTAGCAGGGCCAGGATTAGCAAATTAACAACACATTTCAATAACCTTTTATATATGAGTGTTTAGGGCTATAACATATTTGCACACAAAACCAATTGCATGGAAAATATTCTTCAGTATGTTATAGTAAAAATAATACTTTTGGTATCCTCTGCAAGAGCCGTTGTGGAACAAACCAATGGCCGCATGCCACGAATTTATATCATTACATATTAGGGAATTTAACTACATAATTAAAGATAGCGTACGGCCATTGATTAACGCATTTGTGTGTGTTGAAAGAATGGAGAATGGGCTTAGTATTACTGATGAATAAAGTAAGAAAAAAAGATTTGAAAACTTATGCAAAAAATAAATCAAATTCTACATTCAAAAGAGAAAATAGAAAAACTATCCGAGCTAACTGTAATGCTCTCTCTGATACTGGGAAATATAATACATGCACAAGACTTGGTTAGTGTTTAATGCGTTTAATTTACACCAGTGTCAGACTCTTAACTTCTGCTTTCATATTTACTCTAACAGTTCATTCGTAAACAAGCTATGTTATCATTAATGGGCGGGTCTATAATTATACTCATGAATATGTAGTATATGGTTACAATCCTACATCCCTCTTTTTTTAAATAATTATCTCACAGTCGTATTGTGACTGTAGTACATTTTGATATAACTTAATAAAAATCTTAATTATTTCGTTTATGTTGTATTGCTTATACCAAAAATATCAAATATGAATGCTAACAATTAAATATTGAATTCATCTTTTACTGACTTTGACAATATCAGATTTATCATGATTATACCTAATTATATTATAATAAATATAACAATTCACATCCTTCACGAAGAAACAATTAACACATACACTAACCGTTATTGATAAACACGCCTAAATGTTATCAAGTAAGTATCGTTTCATGGCAGAGACAGTGATTTGACCCTCGATCTTAGTTGTTCTTGTCCATAATGTCCGCAGCTGTTTTTGTTAAAACCTGTTGCATTCCGTATAAGAATCGGACACTAGTATCTTCAGGCTTTATTATAACCTGCACTTTTTACACTTTCCTATACAGTATAGTCCTGATATGTTTTTGTTTTTTTTCTTTACTCTCTCTCTGACATGCGTGGTTTATATATTTGTGAATCATATGCGGTGTTTATATTCCTTTCGTTTCTTTCTGTGGTGCCTTTGGTATAACTCTGAGCTAAACTCGAAATCGGTTTAAAATGCGAAACGTCTCGTGTCACTGTCCTGTTCCCTCGTTTAAGAGAATTCAGGTAATTTTGTTTTTATTTGCCTGTTAAAAATGACTTCTGCTGGTGAAATTGCTGTTGTTGTGTGCGGCGTAGCACGACAGTTACGGAGAAGTTTGTATAATTGCTGTTTATAGCTTAATATCTCGACTGCGGCTGTTTTGATAACCTTTTGCAGCGGCTGCATAAACTTTTCAGCGTGGCCGTTAGCTTCTGGGTGTAACGGTGTTATTTTCCTGTGTTTGAATCCTATGTGATCTGCAAAGTTTCTGAACTCTTGACCGTTAAATGGAGGTCCGTTGTCTGTCCGGCAAACGGACGAGTTCCGAACATTGCAAATATTCTGTCAAAACGTGGAATCACACATTTTGCTATTAATGATGTCAGTATTTCGACAACCGAGAGGCGGCTGTAGTCATCAATGAATCACCATTATATAATCTCCGCACGGTATTGGGCCGAAAAAATAAATTGAGAGTTCATCCCAATGTTTATTTGGTAAAACACTCATTTTCAACGGTTCTGGAGTTGATTTTGGTGAAACTGCCAAACATGGTATACATCTTTTACAAGTACTTTCCACAAGTTCATCAATATATGGGAACCAAACCATTTCTTGTAAAAATTGTTTCGGGATAACTTTATTCCGTTGTTTGATTTTGATGCTACGACTATAGGTGACATACAAGGTGTTGGACTGTCTACGTGTTCAATTATGTCCAATTCTTTAAGCCTTTCGAGATCCTCCTCGACTTGTTTTCTTACATGAAACGGGATTCGTCGGTGTGGTTGAGCAACGGGAGTTACATTTTCATCAATATGCAACTTAATTGTTCTATCTTCCAGTGGGAAATATAATATATATGTACAAGACTTGGTTTGTGTTTAATATGTTTTTATTCACTCCAGCGCCAGACTCTAACTTCTACTCTTATATTAACTCTAACAGGTCATTCACACACAAGCTATGTTATCATTAGTGGGCGGGTCTATAACTATACTCATGAATATGTAGTATATAGTTACAATCCTACACTAATCTAAAGGAGAATGAAAGTTCAAGTCAGTTGATCGTATAGCATGTTAAAAAACAAACAGTAAGAACAATGACGCCAAAAGTATCCTACTAATAAAACAAACACGGCATAAGGAGATGAAATAATACAAATTCGGATTTACATGTACAACTATCATATGATATTAAAGACAACCAGTACAACCTCCTCCGTTTTAGTTTGCCGGTAATAACAATATCATAACAAGGAATATGTAAATGACAATATGAATAACAATAGAAATGCATGAACAAAATATTGTAGTTGTATTAAATCACCATAATCATCATCATCATCATCATCATCATCATCATCATCATCATAATCTTCATCATCATCTTCATCATCATCATTATCACTATAATAGTAATATTCATTATTATTATCATCATCATTATCATTATTGTCGTCACAATCATAATTATTATATAATCAGTATAATACTCAATGACAACATCATTTTCAAAAATAATAATAATCATCATCATTAGCATGTTAGGCAACACCAATAAAACAACAAAAAACTTACTACGTAAATAAGACGCGATACTGTAAACCTCATCATATTCATCATCACCATTATCAAATTACTATCAACATCATAACATTCATCAACATCATTATCAAATCGCTATCGTCATCATAACATTCATCAACATTATTATCAAATTAATATCAACAGTATCACATTTATCAACACCAATTCACTATCAACATCATCACATACATCAACATCATTATTAAATCACTAACAACATCATCACATTCGTCAACATCATTATCAAATCGCTATCGTCATCATAACATTCATCAACATCATTATCAAATCGCTATCGTCATCATAACATTCATCAACATCATTATCAAATTAATATCAACAACATCACATTTATCAACAACAATTTACTATCAACATCATCACATCCATCAACATCATTATTAAATCACTAACAACATCATCACATTCGTTAACATCATTATCAAATCGCTTTCATCATCATAACATTCATCAACATCATTATCAAATTGCTATCGTCATCATAACATTCATCAACATCATAATCAAATCGCTATCGTCATCATAACATTCATCAACATCATTCTCAAATTAATATCAACAGCATCACATTAATCAACAACAATTCACTATCAACAGCATCACATTTATCAACAACAATTCACTATCAACAGCATCACATTTATCAACAACAATTTATTATCAACAGCATCACATTTATTAACAACAATTCACTATCAACAGCATCACATTTATCAACAACAATTTACTATCAACATCATCACCTACATCAACATCATTATCAAATCACTAACAACATCATCACATTTGTCAACATCATTACCAAATCGCTTTTAACATCATCACATACATCAACATCATTATTAAATCACTAACAACATCATCACATTCGTCAACATCATTATCAAATCGCTATAAACATCATCACATACATCAACATCATTATTAAATCACTAACAACATCATCACATTCATTAACATCATTACCAAATCGCTTTTTTTTCATGGGATTCACTTGCAATGGACTTGGTGTTCCTGGTGATAACATCCGCTTATTGACAGAGTCACTTACTGGGGTTTGATTTGACGCCATTTTATGGTTATAGATGTTGACAAGTGGATTTGACAAATGAATAAAATATTTAGCTGGTATAACATCTAATCTTTATCAACTAAAAGTTTAAAACGCAGTATCTAACTGTAGTAGCGTTAACGATTGATTATGTTTACCTTTTAAAACCGGTTTAACAAATCCCGCGAAACATTCCTTTGTTCTTTTGTTCTTTTGTTTATCCAGTGTTCACAATATTCGCAAAAAGTATATCATATAGCACTGCATAACTGCGTTAAATCCATTTAGCATTACCACTTGACATCTTTTTCATCGACTTGATTCAGAACACATGCTGATTTACAATAAAAATCCAGAAATCTCCATATAGGGTTTAGCAACTGTTCGCCATCTTACCGGAAGTGTATACTGTTAGCCGCTCCAGTGGGTAGCAGTTCTTACCGTGTTAACCAAATATACTGTTTTGCAGGAGAAGAACATCATAAGCATTTTGCTTCCGTTCTAATCCTTTTTCTATTATTGTATACACTTGTAATACTGTATAAAATGTACTTATATTGAGAAATAAAATATGTTTAAACTAACCAAATTTACTGTTACGTGCTCCAGTTGGTAGTAGTTCTTAATTTTTCAACAAAATGTACTGTTACCCGCTCCAGTGGCTGGCAGTTCTTACTGTAATATCCAACAATACTGTTACCCGCTCCAGTTAGTAGCAGTTCTTACTCTGTTATCCAAATACTAGTATACTGTTACCCACTCCATTGGGTAATGGTTCTTATTCTTATCAGTTGCTCTACGGGCTACGTGATTCAGTGGTAACACAGATTTAATGCATGCACACTCCGGTTCTTATTGGGAAATATCTACATTTCTACTGCTGCAATCAATCTAGATGAATTGTACGGATCAACTCAATGAAAAATATTTGCACCTGGGTGGTGCTAAACAGGACCAGATTGCATTTCATTTTTTGCTCCCGTTTTATGGAAGGATATCACCGCCATAACTCTTAGTCTGAAATTTGTCGTTTGTTCTTTGTGCAATGGGTGTAAATGTTTCTTTTTTCTTAGTTCTTTGTGGGAAATGAAACATTTCACCTTTGTAACTTTGCTATTTGTCTATCCTGCTATATCCTATCTTTGTAAAAGTTACATACGTCTTGTCTCTTTGTGTCAGATTAAACATTACTTGCTGCGTAAAATGTATATTTAGAATTTGATGCATGTTTCGATATGTGTTTCGGCTGCAGTCTGTCACGAAAATCTTTTTATTCCAATGTTCACTCCCTTTGTAATGAGTGAAGGGAATGTATTTGGACAGGGTACCGTACTATTTCGAATGTGCTGCCGCTGAACGTCATCATTGTAATAAATCCTAACTTCCCATTATACCGTTCAGTGGCGCTGCAAAATTACAGACAGGTCCCCTGTATACAACCCAAGAAGTTGCGAATGGAAATATTTGCTGTAAACAGTTATTAGAATTCGCTACTCTAAATACAGTCTTCAACATTTAGGTCAGCTACCACCATTGCGTTTTTCATAGACTTATATTATAACGTTTGACCTTATTTTCACTATTTCTACCATTCGTGGACCAGAAAGTCCTACATCATATTAAAGTACTATCCTAGACTCATATTTAAATGTCCCCAAAATGGGGTCAAAAGTACCCCTTTTTACCACTTGTTTGCCCCTTGACGTTTTGTATCCCCACTTTCAGCATGAAAAAACACTAAATTTCACCAATTTTACTTTCCATACAGTTTCCTTAATAAAATGAATTTAGTCAGTCACAGAAACATAATTTTATTTTTTTATTGACACAGACATGATGAACTTTTTATTTTATTGTGATCATTTGCCAGTTTGACATTTTCATCCAACCAAAATTAAGCTTACTATAAAAATATATCCCCTGAACACCCCTATACTTTTTTCAGCCGATCAGAGAGCTCCTCTCAATGGTGGTAGCTGACCATATATTCTATATGACCAACGATGAAAACAAAGCAACGCTGATTCCACTAGGGACCAATCGTTATTCTTTCATATACCTCTAGCAGCACCTATCGTCATTATTGACAATGCCAAATGTGTATTTTGCATTGTTACATATGCCCAAGTGCGTTGTACAACATGCTTACTGCATAATTTAACGTTTGCAAATTGAATCCTTTTGAAACACGTGATTAAACTCGTTATATTATGACAGGAAGTATGTAACTTTTACAATGATAGGATATAATAGCAAAGTTACAAAGGTGAAATATTTCATTTCCCACAAAGAACTAAGAAGAAAGAAACATTTACATCCATTGCACAAAGAACCAATGGCAAATTGCCAACTTAGAGTTATGCCGGTGATACCCTTCGATCATCATATGGGGTTTTCTTGACCTACATTTTTGCGACGAAATCAAAGACGGGTAAACATGTTATTGAGGGGGTAATAACAAAACTAAAATATAACTAATAGTGCCTATGCCAGTCTGCTTTTGCCTGCTATTCTGAAATACTGTGACGTTTCGTCAAATTGTATCCATTAGAAACCAATAATATAAAATCCTATAGAAGTCGTGGTCTTGGTAAACGAGACTTGTCATCAGTTTGAGTAAAGGTATGTTCTCAGAACAGATAAAATTAAGGACATTTGCCCCGAACACTGATGGACAAGTCTCACATATTTAGTAAAGGTATCTTGAAGATATTTGTTAATGTGGTTTAGAGAGAGAGAGAGAAGTGTGTGTGTGTGTGTGTGGGGGGGGGGGGGGGGAGAGAGAGAGAGAGAGAGAGAGAGAGAGAGAGAGAGAGAGAGTTAAAACAATAAATATTTAACATTATTTGTTAGTTGTGTTATGTTTAAAGATAATTGCCTAACGAATTGTCACATTGGCTGAACATATTTGCCATAGCGCTTATTACTAGAATGATCCCCGAACATTACGCATACAATGATAAATGGGGAATTCTAATTAAAGACAAGTTTCTCTCTTAAGCACAATCTAATCATTTAGTTGATATATATAACAACTTTTGGTCAGCACCAGGTTATGAAGACACTCTCGTTATAACGCCATAGTAACGTTTTTTATTCTTCTCAGAGTTGTATTATCTTTTTTTCTCAACACGATCTTTATATATTTTTCTATATATCATTATATACAGATACTAAAGTGCATCAATTGTGCTTTTTTTTTTAATTTTGGTTGTGTTTGCGTCGCGTCGCGTTGCGTGGTGTTGTGTTGCGTCTATAGACGTACCACGCGAATCAACAGACGGCATTTGTAAATATGAATGTATGTGGACTCTATAGACGTGCCAGAGGAAATGATATATGTCCTTTGTATAGATAAATATCTGTGTTGGGGGAACTCTATAGACGTGCCAGAGGAAATAATATATGTCCTTTGTATAGATAAATATCTGTGTTGGGGGAACTCTATAGACGTGCCAGAGGAAATAATATATGTCCTTTGTATAGATAAATATCTGTGTTGGGGGAACTCATTAGACGTGCCAGAGGAAATAATATATGTCCTTTGTATAGATAAATATCTGTGTTGGGGGAACTCTATAGACGTGCCAAAGGAAATAATATATGTCCTTTGTATAGATAAATATCTGTGTTGGGGGAACTCTATAGATGTGCCAGAGGAATTAATACATGTCCTTTGTATAGATAAATATCTGTGTTGGGGGAACTCTATAGACGTGCCAGAGAAATTAATATATGTCCTTTGTATGGATAAATATCTGTGTTGGGGGAACTCTGTAGACGTGCCAGAGGAATTAATATATGTCCTTTGTATAGATAAATATCTGTGTTGGGGGAACTCTATAGACGTGCCAGAGGAATTAATATATGTCCTTTGTATAGATTAATATCTGTGTTGGGGAAACTCAGTAGACGTGCCAGAGGAATTAATATATGTCCTTTGTATAGATTGATATTTGTGTTGGGGGAATTCTATAGATGTACCAGGGGATTCAATAGATGTTTTTTGTACATACACATATCTGTGTTTGGGGAACTCTTAAGACGTGCCAGAGGAATTAATATATGTCCTTTGTATAGATAAATATCTGTGTTGGCGAAACTCTATAGAAGTGCCAGAATAATTTATTTATGTCCTTTGTATAGATTAATATCTGTGTTGGGGGAATTCTATAGATGTACCAGGGGATTTAATAGATGTTTTTTGTACATACAAATATCTGTGTTGGGAGAACTCTATTGACGTGCCAGAGGAATTAATATATGTCCTTTGTATAGATAAATATCTGTGTTGGGGGAACTCTATAGATGTACCAGAGGAATTAATATATGTCCTTTGTATAGACAAATATCTGTGTTGGGGGGACTCTATAGACGTGCCAGAGGAATTATTATATGTGCTTTGTATAGATAAATATCTGTGTTGGGGGGAACTCTATAGACGTGCCAGAGGAATTAATATATGTCCTTTGTATAGATAAATATCTGTGTTGGGGAAACTCTATAGACGTGCCAGAGGAATTAATATATGTCCTTTGTATAGATTAATATCTGTGTTGGGGGAATTCTATAGATGTACCAGGGGATTCAATAGATGTTTTTTGTACATACACATATCTGTGTTGGGGGAACTCTATAGACGTACCAGGGGGATTAATAGACACACTTCGTGCATGTAAATGTCTGTTGGGGGAATTCTATAGCCGTACCAGGGGCACCAACAGACGTCCTTTGCATATATACATATCTGTGTTGAGGGAATTCTATAGACGTGCCAGGGGGATTAATAGACACCCTTCGTACATGTAAATGTTTGTTGGGGGGACTCAATAGCCGTACCATGAGCATCAACAGACGTCCTTTGCATGTATACATATCTGTGTTGAAGGAACTCTATAGACGTGCCAGGGGGATTAATAGACACACTTCGTACATGTAAATGTCTGTTGGGGGAACTCTATAGCCGTACCAGGAGCATCAACAGACGTCCTTTGCATATATACATATCAGGTTGAGGGAATTCTATAGACGTGCCAGGGGGGATTAATAGACACACTTCGTACATGTAAATGTATGTTGGGGGAACTCTATAGCCGTACCAGGAGCACTGACAGACGTCCTTTGCATATATGCATATCTGTGTTGAGGGAACTCTATAGACGTGCCAGGGGGATTAATAGACACACTTCGTACATGTAAATGTATGTTGGGGGAACTCTATAGCCGTACCAGGAGCACTGACAGACGTCCTTTGCATATATGCATACCTGTGTTGAGGGAACTCTATAGACGTGCCAGGGGGATTAATAGACACACTTCGTACATGTAAATGTCTGCTGGGGGAACTCTATAGCCGTACCAGGAGCACTAACAGACTTCCTTTGCATATATACATATCTGTGTTGAAGGAACTCCATAGACGTGCCAGGGGGATTAATAGACACCCTTCGTACATGTAAATGTCTGCTGGGGGAACTCTATAGCCGTACCAGGAGCATCAACAGTTTGCATATATACATATCAGGTTGAGGGAACTCTATAGACGTGCCAGGGGGATTAATAGACACACTTCGTACATGTAAATGTCTGTTGGGGGAACTCTATAGCCGTACCAGGAGCACCAACAGACGTCCTTTGCATATATACATATCAGGTTGAGGGAACTCTATAGACGTGCCAGGGGGATTAATAGACACACTTCGTACATGTAAATGTCTGTTGGGGGGACTCTATAGCCGTACCAGGAGCACTAACAGACGTCCTTTGCATATATACATATCTGTGTTGAGGGAACTCTATAAACGTGCCAGGGGGATTAATAGACACACTTCGTACATGTAAATGTCTGTTGGGGGAACTCTATAGCCGTACCAGGAGCATCAACAGTTTGCATATATACATTTCAGGTTGAGGGAACTCTATAGACGTGCCAGGGGGATTAATAGACACACTTCGTACATGTAAATGTCTGTTGGGGGAACTCTATAGCCGTACCAGGAGCACCAACAGACGTCCTTTGCATATATACATATCAGGTTGAGGGAACTCTATAGACGTGCCAGGGGGATTAATAGACACACTTCGTACATGTAAATGTCTGTTGGGGGAACTCTATAGCCGTACCAGGAGCACTAACAGACGTCCTTTGCATATATACATATTTGTGTTGAGGGAACTCTATAGACGTGCCAGGGGGATTAATAGACACCCTTCGTACATGTAAATGTCTGTTGGGGGAACTCTATAGCCGTACCAGGAGCATCAACAGTTTGCATATATACATATCAGGTTGAGGGAACTCTATAGACGTGCCAGGGGGATTAATAGACACACTTCGTACATGTAAATGTCTGTTTGGGGAACTCTATAGCCGTACCAGGAGCAACAACAGATGTCCTTTGCATATATACATATATGTGTTGAGGGAACTCTATAGACGTGCCAGGGGCAATAAATATACGTCCTTTGTACATGTAAATGTCCACCCCTTCCAACGTATACGTTACATAAACGGTCACTACGCATCATTTACGGTGATAACTACACACGATAAACTGGTACTTCCTGTTATTTTGTGCACGCGGTCGATCAGTCGGGTAATATACCAAATTATATCAGTAAAATTACAAGTTGATCTTATAAGGCTGCTTAACGCCAAAATTTGCTTAGTACGTAGCATAAGTAAGTGCATCGTATATTGTACATTACATAAGTCGGTGTATTGTGTCATTTAGTGGTATTCTAATCAGATGAAATACTTCTACCATCCACCTATTTCAGGGTTGTTTTTAAGTTGTATCGTTGTTTACATTTCACAAATAAACTAAGTATTTTTCCATTTTAGAACATTATCGTCCATCTCACTATTTTGTATGACATATCGCAGCTGTTTCAGACTCGTAAATCATTACCTGTTTTTCATGTAATACATGTACACTATTTACATTGAACTATTTGTCTATTAGCCCTCGATGGCATAAACTGACGTTAAATATTCAAACAAAACATTGTTCTAATAATCTTTCTTTTAGCTATTAAGAGTCGAATATTATAGTTATATATTAGCCACACTGGGACAGACGGTGGCACTTGCCTCCTGTAGAATTTGTGGAGTTTCACATGTTTATTAGTGTTTTTGTAAATAATAATAGTTATTCCCAAAATACGAATTACTCTTACATATCTTTCATAGATAATATATACAGTATGAATGTATCATAATACCTAGCAAATACTTGTCTTACAGTGTATTACTAAGAGTTGATATGTACTGTTATGTCGGGTCTAAAAAGCCACCAATGTGTATTCAAGATAATAGTGTAAAAATGAGTAATTGTATAAAATGTAGTTTGTGTTATAGATTTGAACGGCTTAAAATGTCTGATATATCAGAAAAATGCATACCACGAGCTAAATATCTTTTCGTGGCAGCATGCCCCCGGAAACCCCTAGAAAAGTTGTGACTGTGAAATCAAACAGGACGATATAATAGAATAACTACGTCAACATGTCCGATACCTCAGCATTGTAATATCGCTTTTTATACAAACACATGTATACTTCTACATCACAGGATTGCGAGAGATATTGTGATTTTGTCGTTGCTTTAAGTTGGACATAATTTTCAAGTGTGTTAGTTGAATACCGGTAACAATTTCAATAGAAAAAAAAAGAATATAAAATAAATGTACAATATTTTAGTATTGACTGCAGTTTGGACATTCGACGTCCTGAGTGACAGTCAAAGGCGTACACCATTAGACCACTTTTAAAGCTGTTACGTCTCCAAAGGGGCGTCATTCTAGTTGACCGGAACTAGAATTAATTCATACGTTTGATATACGTTTTGTGTTATGCAAATCGTTGTAATCGACTAAAAGTTTTTGCTGGTGAATATAAAATACCTTGAAAATATGAATGCAGTATCCATACATTTTGGCGGTTTGCTAGTACTGCGAATAGCCTAATTTTAAAATCCTCATTGATTTGATTTGAGGTCAACCCATCCAGTGGGATGTGGTTGTATTACAATTTCTACAATCAGCGGTCGTGAAGGATTGAGTGCCTTTTACTGTTTTTGTTTCTACTTTGTTTTCTTGTGTCTGAATAAACCGGTTGAGCACATATTTAAAAACTGAGTTTTCAAACACTATTAGACTTTGCACTCCCTTCAGGTTTCATACTTGTCTGCTCAAACTTCCGTTCTTCTCCTAAACCTTTTTATTTTCTACATTCCTGTATTAGTCTCTTTCTATATATTTACTGTCTTTCATTTTCGATTGTGCTTATATACTTTCTCCGATACAAAACCGTCTATATTTCATACCTTTCGCCTGTTTTCGGTAAGGTACCCTGACCAATATAGTAACCCGTTTAATAAGGTAACGTTAAATGCCGCAACCGACATTATATGATATGATAGTTTTTCTTTCCAATATCCAATAAACACGCAGTCCCATCTGGTACATGATGTATGCATATATATATGATAGACAGTTGTTCATTAATGATAATAAACAGTTATAATGTTATTTTCATGGTATAAATCATATGGAATAAATTTAAATTGAAGCAAGGGTGAAAGTGGAGAAGGTGTTATGCATAACGGTAATAATATTCAAAAGTCAAGTCAGAAAGCAAATATAATACAACATGAACCTACCTACATATTGTAATTAAAAATACATGTGAATCATACATGTATGGCTATCTATTTGAAACGCTTTTAGTATAAAAGTACTAATTTTTTTTATTGTACTGTTGTTTTCTGAATTTAACAAATTGATAAACTTAGGCATGTTTGTTCTTTCTCAATAATATTTGTTTATATAAACTTTTCTCAGATCGGGATATAGCACACCTTCAATAATAAAATGATATGCATCCTTTTATTTATTAATCCTTTTATTTATTTCATGCTCTGCATTTTTGTTCGTAAAATGGTGTTCTAATTTGGCCATATAAAACGGCCAGCATCTACTTCTAATTGATGCGACGAGAGTCGTAACTTAGCAAACGTTTTAATGAACTTATCAAGTTGGATACAATAAGGCGGAACTCTAAAATTAATAAAACTCTTGTAAAAGACTGCGCGTGTTGTCTTGGTTAAAGGACTATGCCAGTTTTGGATAAATTGATCACTACTACGTTGTTTTACTGTTAAAATAAATAGTTCCGATGATCTGGCACCTTGATATAGCTACACATCATTAAAGCCTAAATTTGATGAAAGATTTTTCAATAAAGAAACCCAATTAGTTTTATTAATTTTTGGATATACCTCTAAATCAGTTAAAAGCATATTATAAACAATTCTAATGTATTTTGAATCGTTTGCATTCAATATTTTTAACCAATATTTAATAATATTTGTATATCGTTGACAAATAAGAGATAGTCTGCCAAATTCACCATACACAAAATCATTCTGCGTTGATTTTTAACACCTATTATTCTTTTTAAAAACTGTAAATGTACTATTTCAACGAGTAAACCATCATTAAATCCGCAGACTTCACTCACGTAATTCAAAATGGGAGTAATTAACTTGTCGAAAAGATCTACCCTGTGCTTCGGCGATATCAAAGTAAATTTATATAAATATCTATATAATTCAAAAATATCCTTTCGGCTTGACCTGATAGAGTGTTAATGGCTTCAGCAAAATAATCACCTACTGTAAAAACTGTGCCTAAGTAGGTAAATCTATTAACAATATCAATGACGAAAATATTACATGTAAAAGATAATTGTTCGGCAAATTGCCACCTTTTCTGAAAATAATGATTTTTGTTTTTGTTGTATTTATTTTAAGCTTCCATTAATTACAATATGAATCCAATAAATTTAAACCGTACTGTAATTCGTCTGCTGTTTCTGAAAATAAAACGATATTATCAGCGTATAAGAGCAAGAATATTTTAACATATTAATGCCAAGACCATTAAAGCCACTACGTTCAAAAAAAAAATCCTGTTCAATGTCATTAATAAATAAAGAAAACAATAATGGTGATAAGCACTCCCCTTGCCTCACGCCAAGCGCACATTGAAACTCATTACTTAAATTATTACAATATTTAACTCTTGATTTTATAGACGAATACATTGATCTTATAATATCTAATATTTTACCCCAAAATCCTAACTTAATCTATTTATACCATAAATTGTCACGTACTAAGTAGTCAAAATCTTTAGTAAAATCAATGAATGTACAATGAATGCACAATATAATGTTTTACCTTGATTAAGAATATGAGTAATCAGACCAATGAACACAAAAATATTGTCAACAGTTCTCATTTTTTTATATTTAAAACCGGCCTGAGCATCTATATAAATACCGTACGTTTCTGCCCACTCAGAAAGTCTATTATTTAAAATACGCGTGACTTATTAAACTAAACGTGATCCCAAGATAAACATCCACTACACTTGTACTGCCTTTTTTTCCAACATTTGACCAACATTCAGGAAAATAACCAATATCAAATATCCTATAAAGTATATCAGGAAAAAACGTTATTAATGTATAAACAATGAAAATATTTTTAAAATGGATAAAACGCATCTGATTATCGTAAATAAAGACAATCTCAATGGTTTGGTATGTCAAATCCACCAAAACGTGACAACATCGATATTTAAATTAGATTGGTAAACTTGAAACGAAATCCTCCTTCTATAAATAGAAAGTAGTTAAATACTGCTCGACGACCTTTGTGTCGTCATTCGGACTTTTTCTAAGATTTATTATGTGTAATTTTTATAGCCAATTTTAAAATTTTGAAAAAAATCTTGATAAATTCCCTTTTAAACGTGAACTAAGGTTGGCAGTCAAGGCATAGTACCACCATTGCAAAAAGGAAGTGCTTCCGTGGGGTAGTCGCATAATGGCGATTATAAATAATCCTCGATTCTCCTTTTTAAAAATGCATTTTCCTTATTTTAATGCTTATTCTTTTATTTGAATGGCATTATTGTTGTATTTTGAACATTTTGATAGCATTGTCATGTTTGAATTATGAATTTAGAAAAAGAAATTGATGCTTGGAAATTGGGATATGAATACATGATTTCGGAAGTCTACTTTCACTTTGTCACCAGATTACAGTGAGACACTGAGCAGAAAAAAAAATCCATATTTTGATAGTGCAGAGGTTGACAAACAGTAAAATGTAAGTTTCACTTCTTTAATTTAGTACTTTCTATGAATGACAAGCCTTCAAACTTTTGTTATTTACTATAGAATAAAGAACAAAAATCAATGGTGGGTTTACACCTCAAACCAGTTTGCGGTGTCGCAACATTGACACCAACGCTAAAAGACTCACATCACTATTATTAGATGAAGGAGGTAGAAATTAAGCTTTAATTCTCTTTTACTTCTTTTTTCAGGGCTTGTATTGCAGTGATTTATTTTTTCCTACCATGTGTCAAATGCTCAGTATTTTAGAAATCACCATTGAAAATTTGATGCTGATACAAGATTTCGAGGCAATTCTTTGTCATTTTAGCATTGTTGGTTCAAACCGCATCGTGGGCGAATAGTTGACATATCATTTGTCTGCATATTGACAGGTATCACAAAACTATTGAATTAAAAAAAACACACCTGGTCAAGTAAGCTGTTTTTCCTTTATAATTACAGATCTTGAACCAGTGAAGAAATTGAGCCCAGACATATTCTGCAATTTTTTTTCGCTGTGTTTTGGACATATATATTACAATTGAGCCCTACGGGAAATGTAATATGGTGTGAGACGTTAATGTCACAAACCCATCTGCCGACAAATGTCGCACGTTTAACGCGCTATGGCATAGCACCACATTGGGAACAGGATTCGCTTCCGTGGGATAGTCGCATAATGGCGTTTATAATAATTTAAAACTGAATAACAACCCTTAAGTAGTTGGATAGAAGTAGTATGTCATGTAATTAAAATACCGCTGAATGACACAATGCCTCAACTTATGTAGTGTACAATATACGAGTCACCTACTTATGCTACGTACTAAGCAAATTTTGGCGTTTAGCACCCTTATAACCTCAACTTTTTTAGCGATATAACTTGATGTATTGATATATAAAACAAATATAAAACACATAAAGTTGTCCCAGAATTGCTTCCAAAGTGACAAATTGATCTGTAAATTACGTGTTTTCAATCTGAAAGTGGTTCATTCCGTCACTTTTCTCGAATATTTAAGGAAACGGTCATGATCCCATTCAAAAACACATGCTCGCTTGAAACTAAAATATAATACCGCTCGTATCGGTTATATCTTTGATATAAAAACGAAATAATACTACGAAAATAAAGGTTTTTTCCCATCTCACTGCCCAACCGCGTGCACAAAAATAACAGGAAGTACCGGTTTATCTAGTGTAGTTATCACCGAAAATACGGTGTAGTAGCCGCTTATGTAATACATACGTTGGACGGGGTGATGTCTGTGTTGAGGGAGCTCGATAGCCGTACCATGAGCACCAACATACGTCATTTGCATATATACATAGTTATGTTGAGGGAACTCTATAGATGTGCTACTCGTTGGCATTATAGCTACTGTATGCCAGGGCCTGTATTTCCCCCCCAGAAAACTAAAAGTTCCTGAGTAACCGATTCTAGTACGTTTTGCATAGAAAAATACACACACAGCCCCTGATAATGCACCATTAGTCATTTATATTTGAAAAAAAAATGGTGCAGCACCCAAGAGCACCCCAACCCTAAAATTCTAGGCTTGCAGTTTTATTTTGATCAAGCTAGGTCCCTGCCATACACACACCACCTGCTCACATTTGCAGGAGGGTTAGGGTACACTCTCCGCTACGTCTTAGCTCTACTTCCAGCCGAAAGTGAAACACGATTGAGATTCACTTTTTCACGATTACATCTTATGGTTTAGTTTTAAGTTTCTTGCGTGCGTGTGTATGCGTGCGTGCGTGTGTGTTGTCTTTAATAAAAGCGTTTTAAAGTCACAAAATATTGGAGTAAATTACAATCATACCCCTCCCCCGTAAAACTCACTAGAATGCATGATTTGATCCTCTACGTCTTGACTATCAGTTTATGATGTACTGGGTTTGATACTCGTTGGAGACACGCTTTTAAATACAAGTGTGTGTGTGTGTGTGGGGGGGGGGGGGGGGGGGGGGTAATAATAAAGCATAAAAGTACACAAAAACATCTAAGAAATTACAGTAGAATTCAGCAGTTAGTGTTTAAGAGTTAGCAATCATTTTTTGGAGCGGTTCCCCGTATCCAGATAGCGGGGGTATAGTAAAATTACCGCCACCAGCGGGAGAGTGACACCTTTCAGGGGCGTAGCTTGGATGAAAACGACGTGTAGGCACCGTTGTAGGGGGTCCGGTGCATGCTTTCCTGAAAATAAATTCAGCTATACTGTCATAGGTGTGTTATGACATATATTTCTTGTTTTTTTCAGATGCCTGGTTATCCTTAATATTAACTTTGAATTTACTGTTGATCACTGTTTTATAAATAACAAAAAAAAATAATTTTTTAGGTTTGTTCACTTCAATAAAGGTAAAAATAAAGTAGCATAGTGGTCAGATTTTAATACATTTTTGGGCAGTTCTCAGATAAAAAAGTGTAAGCACGTGTCTATAGGAAGCTACGCCACTGCCTCACCCCATCCCCCTCACCCAGTTTGCCTCTTCCCAATAATAGAAGTGCCTACAATATAAAGGTTCCTCTTAAAAGGAAACTATTAGACTTTAATTTCAAATGTTACTCAGCAGAGTTACTGTGTATGCCACGTACGCTACGCGCCTGGTGATGCTATTCATGTTGATTGCGCATGCTCTGTATCATAATTATCAATCGTGAAACATCGGGTATTTCCGTATCCTCCGTAGAATACACCTCGTGTATAGCTCTAGAATACACCAACGCGAATCGCCTGTGTTACAAGTCTGTGTTCATTCGCGTGAAAGTAACAAATTATGTATCCGTCATTAAGTTGATTATATATGGCGTTGTTATATCGATTTTATTATTTATAAACTCGACATGGGTCATATTTATAGGGAAATTTAAAATATCAGCCTTGATTAACAAACGTTTATATTTTCAACGTACATGTATATAAGGGGGCCGCCATTTTACTTTATCATGTGACTAAAAGTATTTCCAAAATGGCGCCTTATTATGTCAGAGGTCTATTGCGTAGCATAAAGGCCGAGGTGATCAGATTGTCATAATTATGTGACCCAAATGTGGTTTGCGATGACGTACTTTTTTTAGACAACCCTGCGCGATACGTCATTTCTAAAAATATTTGAACTAGTCTGGTACCCTGTCCAACTTCATTCCGTTACTCTCGATTACGAGAGTAACGGAATGGAGTTGGGCAGGATACCAGACTACACTTGACAGAACACGTTTGTATGGTTTGGCATTTTTTTTCGCAGAAAAGGCCGAAGTTAGTTAAAATTGTAGTTTTGATCAGCGCGTGTCCAGATAAATTGATAGATAGGTAAATAAATAAAGAAATAAATAAAGAAAGAAAGACAGAAAAAGACAGACAGATTATTTTTGGATGGGGTTTAACGCCATTTTCAACATATTTCAGGTTATTATATGGCATATTTCCCCATATCTCCAAAGGCCTAACAGTACCTACACATCGTTTTCAGCTAAGCTAAGACCCTGAACTATTTTATAGGCAGGCACACACACCACATTTTAATTTGACCCTTGCCTGATAAAGAACACAATGCGTTCAAATAACTCAGTTGCACAGCAAAAGCGAAGCAGAGAACAAAAGTTCTGCCGATAAGCGAACAAGAGTAGATATAATTTGTTTCAGTTAACCGAAAATTATCTAGTGAAAGCAAATTATGGAGAACGTATTTAAATTAACTTTGATTTTTATTGGCGTTTTTGGCGCTGGTATTTCAAGGCATTGGGATTTTCGCACCAGCATGGCTTAAATTTGACTTAAAAATTCACGATGGATCAACCGATGTTGAAATTGACGTGAGCCTGGGACTGTGGACAGCCACGGGGTCTGCCAATACCGGCGAGGGCCAGCAATGTAAGGCGTTTACCACGGATGAATTGGAACACTCCATCACAGTTTCACAGCAGCCATCTACAGGCAAAAGTAAGTCATGGCACGATTTTAAATAACATTTGTAAAGCTGAAACAGAATAGATTCACCCAGGTGCAAACGCCATATTATTATTTTTTGGTTCTTAGATATTTAGATCGATGTTCGGTTGTGTCTGGTGGTTGAAAAAATATGAAGGTAGATATTGCACAATAAGAAGTCGGGTTACGTGTGTGTTGCATCGATATTGGCCTCGTGACAGAGGAAAGTAGCACAGTTAGTCTCGGCTACCGTCGTGTTTACATTTTGTTCAATAAACAGGATTGGGTGTCCATTAGGGGCCAGGCGTGTGATTTTATGTTATGGTAATGGTCGTCCATCTGTTCTTATAATAATTGGATACTTTTTATTTTTATTAATTATTTGATCTTATATATGAGAATGATCCTTTATAATTGGTTAGATCTATATGGAATCGATCAGGAAAGACAATTCAGATATATACTTTGTTGCAAGTATTACATTTTGTTCAATGATATATCTCTAAAATTTAATAAAATTTAATTACTTTAAGACCAAAATAAATTAGTACCTAGATATTTACTCCGAAAAAGTTTATTATAAAAAAAGAACCATAATATGCCAAAACATTTTAAACTTTTGAATAATTTTCTTTCATTGTATGCCTAATACAACACTTCTGTTTAAATCTGAAAAAATTAAAAAAAATAAAATTGCAACACGCACCCCACCCCTATTTTAAAACAGATTTGGTCTCTAGGGATTAGATAATTATGGCCTAATACGACCCTGGGATCAATAATCAATTAATATTACCCTTGATGAACAATCAGTTAATACCACCCTGAGATCAATATACTGCAGTGTTTATATTGATGGTGTTCATATTGATGGTGATTATATTGATGGTGTTCATATACTGATGGTGATGAATAGTGGTGGGCCTATAATCGGATGACATCGATTTGCGGCGTGAAGAAGTTTACCGATTCCGATAATCGATACCATTTCTCATAATCGATTATCGCGTTTAAACAGTGATACGACACGGAACCGCAAAATACTCCGATGTTTAACCCGGAACTAGGAAACCGCGCATGCGCGTCTCGATACCTTACATAACAGGTGTAACCCCACCATTGATTTTTGTTCTTTATTCTATAGTAAATAATAAAAGTTTGAAGGCTTGTCATTCATAGAGGGTCCCAAATGAAAGAAGTGAAACCTACATTTTACTGTTTGTCAACCTCTGCACTATCAAAATATGATGAGAAAAGTAGGGGTCATTTGTCATATAAGAGATTTTTTTCTGCTCAGTGTGTACACTGGTGACAAAGTGAAAGTAGACTTCCGAAATCATGAATTCATACCCCAATTTCCAAGCATCATTTTTTTTTTCTAAATTCACAATTCAAACATGACAATGCTATCAAAATGTTCAAAATACATCAATAATGCCATTCAAATAAAAAAATGAGCATTAAAATAAGAAAATGCATTTTTAAAGAAGAAGAATTGAGGATTATTTATAACCGCCATTATGCGACTACCCCACGGAAGCACTTCGTATTTGCAATGGTGGCACTATGCCTAACAGAATGGCGTACATTTTGTATTGAAAAGTTTCTTCGGAGATTCAAAAAGAACTTGTATTTTAAAATTTATTGTTGATGAACGTTCAATGTTAAATTTGCAAATGATTTAATGATATTTATGGCGTTGAAATATACAAAAAAATACATACAATTACGATTTCGGAAACGACTTTTGGTCTTTTCTTTTTGACAGTTTTTTCCGAGTGTCACATTTTCTTTCGTGTTGTTGGAAATTCAACTTGTATTTTCTAAAAGTGGCTCAACAGCAGATTTTAGTTTCGTTTTCAAAATAAAACTACACATTTGAAGATGAAGTTTGGCCATCTCATGCAATGATTTGGAAAATGTTTTCATCAATCTCAAATGAAGAGCACACATAGTTAGAACGCATATTTTCCAAAAAATAGACTGTTATCAGTTGTCCTCGGATCTTTTATTAGTTAAGAAATTTCCGTGTTAAATTAAAAAAATATTACTTGGGCGATTTACCTGATCACGTACACCCAGCTTCACGATTCACTCAGTCCGGCAATGTGTGCAGACCAGTTTGTTTACCCGTACTGATTGGCAATATTTTGTACGGATTTCGATGCAAAAATACGCACTACGGATCGATGTTTAAAAAATACGGAAATCGCTAACAAAAGTACAAATATTATCCGCCCAGTGTTTTTTTTCTAGCACGGAATGGAAGGGCGCAGCACCCTGTCCCTTTTTTACCCTGCCCTTCTGCCTTAAAAACGCCGCCTTATGTCAAAATGTTTCCAGCTGCCCTTATTACAAGTCGTATAAACGAATCACAAGTCAAAATTTCATTTCAAAGATACCGATATGACACGCTTAGGCGAATACACAGGTAATAACTTGTGCAATTATTTTAGGTATTCCGCAAATATGCGCAAGGTGTAACAAACGAGCATAATTGTCTTATGTTGTTTTTTTTTATTTATTAATAAATCAACAATAAGTAGATTTATTCAGTTTTCTGCACTTGGAACCCCAAAGTCATTTGATACTCAATTTTGAATAGTGTTTGATTATTGGTTCACACAGACATGTACCACACTACCACTCACCATACTTAAGTGTTACAAAGCCAACCACTGAACAAGCAGTATTAAGCAGAGGATGATGAAGAACTGAAAGGTTCATCTATAGAAAGCAGTTACTACTGCCAGTTTACTACACTTATAATTATATATATAAGAAAACATGGTAAGCAGTAAAACATCCATTAACATGCAGACATAAGTAGATCATTCTGGAACTGATTATAATCGGTAAAATCGCACCGGAAGTACCAACCGGTTCCAACCGATAATCGATTATGATTTCCAACCGATGTTCCATCACTAGTGATGATACTGATGGTGTTGATATTGATGGTGTTGATATTGATGGTGATGATACTGATGGTGTTGATATTGGTGGTGTTCATATTGATGGAGATGATATTGATGGTATTGATACTGATGGTGATGATACTGATGGTGTTCATATTGATGGTGATGATACCGACGGTGTTGATACCGATGGTGACGATACCGATGGTGATGATGCCGATAGTGTTGATGCCGATGGTGTTGATACCGATGGTGATGATATTGATGGTGTTCATAGTGATGGTGTTCATATTGATGGTGATGATATTGATGGTGATGATATTGATGGTGATGATATTGATGGTGATGATATTGATGGTGTTCATATTGATGGTGTTGATACTGATGGTGTTGATGGCGATGATATTGATGGTGTTGATGGTGATAGTATTGATGGTGTTGATATTGATTGTGTTGATATTGATGGTGATAATACTGATGGTGTTGATACTGATGGTGATGATACTGATGATGTTAATATTGATGGTGTTCTTATTGATGGTGATGATAATAATGGTGTTGATGGTGATAATATTGATGGTGTTGATATTGATGGTGATGATATTGATGGTGTTCATATTGATGGTGTTGATGGTGTTGATATTGATGGTGTTGATATTGATGGTGTTGATAGTGATGGCGTAAATATTGATGGTGATGATATTGATGGTGTTGATATTGACGGTGATGATACTGATGGTGATGATACTGATGGTGTTGATACTGATGGTGTTGATATTGATGGTGTTTATGGTGTTGATATTGATGGTGTTGATGGTGATGATATTGATGGTGTTGATGGTGATGATATTGATGGTGTTGATATTGATGGTGATGATACTGATGGTGTTGATACCAATGGTGATAATATTGATGGTGTTGATACCGATGGTGATGATACCGATGGCGTTGATACCTATGGTGATGATACCAATGGTGTTGATACCGATGGTATTGATACCGATGGTGATGGTATTGATGGTGTTCATATTGGTGTTGATGGTGATGATATTGATGGTGTTAATATTGATGGTGTTCTTATTGATGGTGATAATATTAATGGTGTTGATGGTGATGATATTGATGGTGTTGATATTGATGATGATGATATTGATGGTATTGATATTGATGGTGATGATATTGATTGTGATGATATTGATGGTGTTGATATTGATGGTGTTGATACTGATGGTGTTGATGGTGATGATATTGATGGTGTTGATGGTGATAATATTGATGGTGTTGATATTGATGGTGTTGATATTGATGGTGATAATACTGATGGTGTTGATACTGATGGTGATGATACTGATGGTGTTGATACTGGTAGTGATAATATTGTTGGTGATAATACTTATGGTGTTGATACCAATGGTGATAATATTGATGGTGTTGATACTGATGGTGATGATACTGATGGTGATGATACTGATGGTGATAATATAGATGGTGATAATACTGATGGTGTTGATATTTATGGTGATGATACTGATGGTGTTCATATTGATGATGATGATATTGATGGTGATAATACTGATGGTGTTGATACTGATGGTGATGATATTGATGGTGTTCATATTGATGGTGATAATATAGATGGTGACAATACTGATGGTGATGATAGTGATGGTGTTCATATTGATGGTGATAATATAGATGGTGACAATACTGATGGTGTTGATATTTATGGTGATGATACTGATGGTGTTTATATTGATGATGATGATATATATGGTGATAATACTGAATGTGATGATATTGATGGTGTTCATATTGATGGTGATGATATGGATGATGACAATACTGATGGTGATGACATTAATGATGATGGTGAATGTGATGATTATGTTGGTGATGAAGATGATGATGATGATGATGCTGATGTTGACAATAGTGGTGATGATTATAAGTGTGTACATAATGATGGTGGTAATGATGCAGATGATGATTTATAAGCAAAGGCAACAATGATGACAAAAATAATGATGAAGATAATGAACGTGATAATGATTATGATAGTGACAACGATAGTGATGACGATCTTAACGTCTCACACCACTATTACATTTCCAACAAGGCTCCATTGCAATATTTATGTAACAAAATATGCAGCATGTGCCTGGGCTCAAATTCTACACTGGTTCAAGATCTGCAATTATAAAGGGAAAAAGCATATCTTGACCTGTTTTTTTTTAATCAATGGTTTTCTGATATATGTAAACTTCCAAAGACATAAAATGTCAGCTGTTTGTCCACGATGCAGTTCGAACCAAACAATTCTAAAATTACACAGATTGCCTAAATATCTGGTATCAGCATCAGATTTTTGGTGGTGATTTTTAAAAAACTAACCATTTAACACATGATAGGAAAACAATAATAACCGCAACAAAGCCCTGAAAAAGTAGAAAAAAGAACCAAATCTCTTTCATCTGTAGGTCCGGAGTATTCAAGGGAGATAAGCGTGGTGTAAGTCCTAATGATTTAATAATTGATAATTATGATGATGTTTATGATCACAAGGATGTTGAAATGGAGACATGCAGTGCTATTGTATTGGAGCTACTAACTTGTTACAGCAAGAGAAGTTGCAGCATCCATAAGGACAGTATCTGCTGTAGCTGTACCCTGTGTAGCAGTACGAGCCGCCATGATGGTGATGATATTGATGGTGTTGATATTGGTGGTGATTATATTGATGGTGTTGATATTGGTGGTGTTTATATTGATGGTGGTGATATTGATGGCGTTGATATTGATGATGTTGAAATGGGGACATGCAGTACTATTGTATTGGAGCTACTAACTTGTTACAGCAAGAGTAGTTTCAGCATCCATACGGACAGTATCTGCTCTAACTGTACCCCGTATAGCAGTACGAGCCGCCATGCACAGCTGAAATAGTAATTGTCATATAATATGATTGTGGCATAGGTGTAAGAGCCGTGGGTGGGGGCACCAATATGCAGGTTCAGCATATACTTTGGGGCCTGGAAGTACATCCTCATACACTCTCTCCTCAGGTTGCCCCCCTCCCCTCAATAATTGAAACGCTACTACGCCCATGTATGGTTAAACTGGGCTTCTGGGCGCTGCATGAGAGATAGTAGTTTAAATTTGCTTATTTTACATCGATTGTGAAACAAGTTACACCTTAGAGAAATTACACTTGAAGTCTTCCTGGGTAGAACAAAATGGGTTGGGCCACAAGTTCTAGTAACATTAGTTACGGCCCTCCCCTTTCAATATACAAATAACATTAGAATCAAGATGGCAGTTATAACATTCAATAGAATGTAAACCAACAATAAAAAAAAATGAAGAGATCAATAAAAGAAAAATAATGAAAGTAGATCAATTTAAAACAATGTTAACGTAATAATGTTGTTTTATTAAATAAGAAAACTCCTAGAAAACGTAGATTTAAGCTTAAGCTCTTATTTAAACGTTCAAGGGATTAAAAATGAATGTTCAATATAAAAATATCGTTTTTCAAATATGTTATATTATAAAAGGTAGTACATGGATGAAAATTACTTTGAAATGATCACATATCACTCGGACAACTGGCTGAAGGAAAATAAAAACATCATTTTACCGCGTAGTTTTTTGTTTCTTTTAACTCCCAAACGGTTAAAATCTATATTTTTCGGAAACTTGATATCCTCAATCGGAACATCGCTCGGCCATTTCCATAAACGTTTGAAATAACGTTATTTCGAAGGTTTACGGAATTGGCCGGTATTTTGAACATTTACTGAAATGGCCCGAGCGATGTTCTGATTGAGGATATCCTCTCTACAGAAACAGCGTTCGACTTTGTTTCGTGAATTTTCATGAAATATTAAGGAAGTTATCTGCATACATGTTACCTGAAGCAGTGCAATATCTCCATTTATTATGTCATTGTCTGAAGCAGGCATTTTCCCAATCACCCTCGCAGAGTTATCGTTCGTTACACTCATTCAATGAATGTAATGAGTCGAATGTATTAGAGAGTGGCATTTTCCTTCGTTTTTTGCGGCACTCCGTAGAATAACGTCTTGTGCGTTTTTCACTTGGCTAAAATGTTTAGCTTGGCAGATTTTGTTTTGCGATGTTTTGGACGGCGCAGCGACTGCATCAATTCGGTCGCCATAATGATAACAATAATGATAACATTTATGATAACCATAATAAAAGTACAAACCTAAAGAAACTTTATATGAACAAGAGGCCCAAGTTACCCTGAGGCGCTTGCCTGAGTAAAATATTGATACTTGTGGCGGCCCCATCTTTGACCCTGTGGGGATGCGGAGCACTTGGCCCAGTAATAAATCATCGGACCCAGGATAGGTAGATCATGGGTTCGATCCTCTACCACGGCTTTATGTAGTGTCCTTAATAATCATATCCAAATATGCTTAGTATTGGTTCTAACCAGGAATAGATCTACTTCGTGATTTCTACAAGTTTTAAGAACTTGTTTCACAAATGCTGTAAAACAAATAAGTTTAAAACTAATTTGATCATACACAGGAGTGTAGCTGGCTTCATACACAGGAGCGTAGCTGGCTTCATACACATGAGCGTAGCTGGCCTCATACACCGGAGCGTAGCTGGCTTCATATCAGGGGCGTAGCTGGCTTCATAAACAGGAGTGTAGCTGGCTTCATACACATGAGCGTAGCTGGCTTAAGTTGGATGTGTAGGCACAGGTAGTGTAGGGGGTTCTGAAGGCATGCTCCCCATATGAACTTGAAAGTGTGGCTTTTGGTGCATTTCAATACATATTTACAGATATAACTCATGGGTCATATGATAAGTAAAATGTACGTTTACATGCAAAAATACACAGACACTTATTTTATTCAAATAAAAAATAATAAGGTATACTAAAAATCAACGAATTCTATATACATGACAGTGCGATATTAGATAATTCATTGACAAATTTCAATATACCATAAACAGTGAAATTATCAACATATGTAGTAATTCACTCGGGGACATTTCAGTATACCATAAACAGTGAAATTATCAACATGTGTAGTAATTCACTCAGGGACATTTCAATATACCATTAACAGTGAAATTATCAACATGTGTAGTAATCCTCTGGGACACTATAAATAACTGACAATTTCTGTAATATCTTTAAAATAAACAGAGGTTCTTACAAGTGTGCTAATTTATTATTTAATTTATCAAAATATTTGCAAAAATATATTTTGCAACCTAATGTCACACATTATTTAATGTTTTCCAATGGATTTGGTTAACACAATAATAAAGTACAAATTCTATTTCAGCACAAAACCATGTCTCCCACTCATACAGTTGTGAGAATTTGCCTTAGATGCTAAAACTGGCAGATTTTAGGACTAGTGACAGGGCTTCACAAAAAAATGCAATGGCACCGGAAAGTAAAGTGGTTATGCACATTATCAAAGTTTCACATCCATCAATTATTTACTGTAAATATTGTCAACTCATGGTTGTTGGTTGTGGAGAAGGTGCAATGGTAAGATTAAAAAAAAATTGAAGTGCCATAACCCAACCAAAAACCACTGAACTGGAATGCAAAAGGGATATGAAAATATAGACTTCAGGTCAGTCCTTTTCATTGCAGTAATTTAAAATCATGCTTACATATATTCCAGAGACTATCCAGAACCTGCTAGGCACCATGATGGCGGCAAAAATCCTGGCAACTATTGGAGGTGGTGCAGCCATTTTCGGATTAATACTGCTGTTTGTTAATTTCCAAAGCCAAGATTCTATGAAAGGAAGACACCTAACATGTGTGTGTGGCTGGGCACTGTCCTGTAAGTTTTTAATGCGTAGATCCGTCATTACTTTTGTTTTTTGTGTGAATAGTTAACATTGAAGCAGGGATGAGAGATGAATGAGTTAACCATGAGGCACAAGATTGAACTCCAAGATTGACATCCAACCACTCTACAGACTGAGCTAACCGAGTCTGGCAATGTGTGTTTATTTATATTTAAACCTGTAAATGTTAACTAAACAATTATACCATATGGAGTACTTGATTCTAGTTGTAGTTTCTAAAGCTTAACACTGTGTACTGCACAAATGTGTTTGACTGAGGAAGAGTGGGTGGGGTTTGACTGAAAAACAGTGAAAAAGAATGTTTTATTATTATACAATTCATATGTACTTAATTACATATAATTTATATGTACTTAACTACATACAATTTGTATGTACTTAACTACATACAATTGATATAGACTTAGCTACATACAATTTATATGTACTTCATAATTTGTCTATAAATAGCCTGTTAGTTGGAGAAGTTTAGTATAGATAACCCTTAGAAATGTTATATATACAGTCAAACCTGTGTAAGTGGTCACCTCTATCAAGCAGCCACCTGTCTTAAGCAACCATATTTTCTATTTCCGATTTCTATGCTTTCAGAGTAAATTAACCTGTTTTAAGCAACAACCTGTCTTAAAAGGCCACTGTTGCTCCTTCCCTTGACCGGCCGCTTAAGACAGGTTTGACTGTATATACATACAGAAATCACTCAGAATAAATATGGTTGTTGTCATTTCAATCATATCCCTTTATGAAATAGCATTATTCTGATTTTGCCACATATCTTCATGATCCAATATTAAGTGTGTGTGTTTGCATTTATGAGTCCCTAACAGGATCCTACTCATATAAGCTACATGAATCAGTTCATTGATTGATCGATTGAATATTTAGCATAATTTTTATGCCATCGGGGGCTAACAGACGATCAGTTGACCAAACCACTGTTTCCTGGGATCCTGAAAAGTTAACCAGTACCCGAGCACACCCCATCTCCGCAAGTAACTGTTAACTTTCCCACTTGAATCAGCGATGAGATGAATGATAATGAGACACAATGTCTTATATCAAGCATCATGGAGACTGGCTTGGTGGGGATTCAAACTCATGACACCTGGTTTGATAGTCAGACAGTAACTGACTGAGCTAATCAGGCCAGGCTCAGTATCATATTAGGTACATTGTCCTTATGGTCCAGACCTTTGTTACACCTAGATCCTGGTATGTGAGCTATAACCATTTCTAAATGGGATAGTGGATTCTTGTATCCTTGATTTGGAAGATACGCTCACTGTAGTCTGATCTGTAGGTTTATGTCGTCTTGTTCACAAATATCTTGTCACCATATATGTATATTGTGGTTTAATACCATGCTTATCTAGCCTTTGTCGAATGTTTATCCAACTACAAGTAACTGATATTTTCATCTGATATTTGTTGAGGATATTGATTTGTGTCTTTGCTATTTGTTTGGTGTAATCCTGGATCTCTTCAGAGTTATTTGAAAGTATTGTGTTGTTTAAGCCGGTGTTAAGGGAGTCAGAAAAGGGTTTAGCGGTCACTTCTATTAAGCAGCCACCTGTCTTAAGCAGTCACATGTTTTTTTTTCATTTTTATGCTTTTAGGGCATATTAACCTGTATTAAGCAACAATCTGTCTTTAAAGGTCACTCCTTACCTTGACTGGCTGCTTAAGACAGGTTTGACTGTATATGCATTAGCGCTAATGAACAGACTAATGAAAATGAGAGTATTCACTTTTTATTTTCTTGGTTATAATCTGTGCCTCTATGGGTTTTATTCCTTAGCTTCCGAATGAACAGTAACTCTAACTCGTTATTTTATTTCTGTCAATGACTGTGATGTGGGTCAAGGAGGACCACCCCACCATCCACTTTACAATGCCAGCTTATAAATCAATGGCTCACATACAACAATCACATTCTTAATAAAAGTAGTTTATATATTTTCACCATAATGTTTTCTTTGGGTTGGGTGATAGGTGGTGGCGTTTATTTATTTATTTGGGTAAAATGTTTCTTAGCAATATTGTGTTTGATAGTTGTTTCTCAAGTAAATACATGTTACAATTAATTTTGTTTTTATATTTTTGACAAAAATTGGTTTAGGAGTTAATACGCGGAACTATAGGATTCATATTCTGTCTGTGTCCGTGTGTTTATGTTTCTGTATATCCTCACAGACTTCCATAAAACAAAAGATAAATAAAGGGAAATGAGCTTTCAGGTATGATCTCTTTTGACGCCTGGCAAAGTTTTTATTTTTAATTAGAAAATATATGGTTAAATTTCAAGACCTAAAAAAAGGCATTTTTTGTCCTCATATCTTTTTATTCAATATTCAAACGGCGATGCATATTAATGATTGGAACAAGTGCATTTTAATGCCATAATCACTATAAAACACCACATTTGACCTTTGTCCTGTTATAAGACCTAACCGTTTGATTATTACCCAGATATTTTTGGTTTCCAGCTATTCTTGTGTTTGCTGCTGTCGGATTGGAAGGCAAGCAGAACACTGACTTACAGAGAGAAACAGAGCTGTTGAAAGCAATGCCAGGAATGTCAGATAAATTAGACATTATAGTTCGCTTTCCCTGGGCTATCGTCATGTCTGGTAAGCACTTATAATTACAAGATTCAGGGCTGTCCTTGATTTTGTGAATAGGTTGAATTTTAAAAGTAAAAGGGGCTTTTTTTTTTACATCAATTGTGAAATAAGTTACAACTTAGGCAAATCAAACTTGAAGGCTTCCTAGGTAGAACAAGTATTAAGCATATGCGGATAGAGTGTCTTGGTCAGGAACACCACACATAGACTTGGCGGAGCATCAAACCCCTTGCCCTCCGATCTTAGATCCGATGCTCTACCTTGCACTTGACCATGCGCTCCACTTAGTTTATACTAATTAAGCTTGATTGCGATGAAAGCTCAGAGCTTATATGAACCACTTTCGAGTCCGCTTCCTGGGTAGAACCAGTACTGAGTGTTGTTTTATGAGAGGCATCCGGTCAAGCTGGGGATCGAACCACAACCTCTGATGTGAGCGGCCAACACTCTATCCATAACACTACCCGCCCCCGCTTACTTAAGATTACACTGAAACAACGTGCTGAAATTGAGATAGCCGAAATATCCTACATCATTAAAAGTAGCCACTTTCAGACTTTTCAAATACATGTAATACCTTTTTAACTGAACGTATTTCATTGGCTAAATTTTTTTTCAAAATCCTTATTTCAATATAATTCACAGTTGGCAAAAAATAATTTGGTAAAATATTCTTGGTTTTAAAATGTTTATTTCATTTATCTGTTATTTTACTAAAATAAAGGTGACTATTAATATTGTTTTAGAAACAACACCTGTGAAACATACAGAAAATGGTATTTTATATTAAAGTGGCATTACCAGTATCTGAAGATATTTATTTTATAAAGAAATAAACAACTTGTTTATGAATGACAAATATTTTCATGAATGCTCATGGCCTTTGATTCATATATAATAGCCTCTCTTAAACATGAATAAATCATGTTTTCAATGGAGTGTATTGTTCGTGGGTGGGGGAGGGGAGAAGGAATGCTATAAAATACCTTAAAGGCTCATTAAACCCCAAACTTTTCTATAAAAAGAAATGGGAGGAGCCTAATTTCAAATGGTGGCACTTTCTTGCAACAATGTTGAATTGGGAGATGTTTTTCTGTAAAACATAGTAACAAAGTTGTCATTATTTTCAAAAAGAAGTGCAGTTGTAGGGACATATTTTGTCTTTATAAAAATACCCTTTATTCACAAAAGCTCCCTGAAACTAAGTAGTAGAAGTCCTTACAAAATTGAAATATCAAGGAAAATTTGCTAAATATTTGAATTTTGAACCCTGTCTGACCCTTGTCACGTGGTGTAAACAGCAACACTTGCTTGGAGATGTGTATAACCCACTTTGAGGAGCCATGCAGTGTTTGATATCTCAGAGTAGAATAATGTGTTTGACTTTCAGTTTGTGAATTACATGTTTAGGAATATTAATCTTCATAATATTTCTGCCTTTTTCATATTATAAACAAATGATTATACATTGTAGTTAATGGCTTATCTCAGATACATGCATACATGCTTTTTTTATTTGGATGCAAATAAGTAACTATTCACACTAACCTTGGTTGATCATTGTTTTGAATCCCATAATTCACAATAGCTTCCTTTTGGAAATAACTTTAAGTTTTGTTTTTTTAGCAAATAAATGTCATTTTATTGTTTATACAGTTCTTATATCACAGCCTTCAATTAAAACCACTTAGTGCTATATAGGTGGCATTGGGTGTATGTGTATGCACCATGTACTATGTTCAAAACGCAACTTGGCATAATTTAGATCTTTGTTGGTTCAATATTCTTTGCTTTTGTTATTACATAATTAAGTAGGAACCAAACTCCTACATTTGAAAACATATTCCAGTATTTTCTGTATCTACGTTTTGGTAAATGACTGTTTCTTTGATTAAGAAATGAAAATTCACCTAGCCAAAACTGATGTTTAAATTTTATAAACGGACATGAAAACAATATCCACATTTATTTTCATCATCATCATCAGCATCAATAATCATGTTATCATTTTCCCCATCTGTGCCTCAATTTTTGTCCTGATTGCCATCTGACAATAAATATTCCTGCAAGTATGTTCTGTTTCTAACTATAGTTATTTTCATCAACATTAATTGACCAGTCTGGTGTAACTAAATGATCCTCAAAATCACACTCATTATAATCAAATAAATGGAATAATATACAAAACTGTTCCCTCGAAACCTTCAAAGTATTTCCGTGATTTTCTTCCATTTGTAAGTTTTGCCAGGGAAATTGTGAACCTAAATGGAGAATGGGTCATTCTATTATGTCAAAGGGGTTTCTGTATTTTTCAATCTTTGTATGTTTTGTCTCACAAATAATTGTTTGCCCTTTACTTGTGTCCAAGCAATTTATTTACAATTCATTACAACATGTATGCCTGTTTGATATTATAAGTCCATAATAAATAAGATAAACCATTTTTCATAAATAGTTTCATTCTCTCTAAGTAAATAATGTACTAATCCATGGAACTTGACCCAAATAATTTCACTTTATCTCTTTGATCATGACCAGAGATGTGTTATATGTAACCCAGCATGATACTGTAAATTGGATGTACCTAATTAGCAATTTTGTTTATTATGCATGCAGATAAGATGTCCATTGCAATATATTTGAGTGCTGTGTTTGCTGTACTAAATCATGGGAAACCTTTATTTTAATCCATAATACTGAGGAACCTGCACGTACAGTAAACACTGTTGCTTAGATTAACTTCCATAATATCAATGAAATATATTTACAAGAAATTCAGTGTGTGTTAACTTGTAACAGGCAGTATCCTCTATGGCTATGCTGGTAGTTACAGCTTATGTTGGACATGAGTATTATCAAATAACTGAAGTAAACTTGTCGGCTGCTAGTGATAAGCCCCGCCTATAATACTGTGTGTAGGAGCTACCGGCGATGGGCCTTTAAACATCCGAAACGGTCGTTTTTAGTTTTAATTTAAGTCAGTTTTACTCTTCCAGATAATAGAATACATGTTTATTTGATCACTGAGAGACTTTGCAAAGTAAAACAAATTTATATAAAGCACATTACTAGTACATAATTAAGAATGGGTTTTGTTTACAAATTAATGTTTGTCTCTTTCCGATAAACACCTATATCATACGTTATCGCAAGATATCTTACAACAATCATACAACTAGTATGATTTTATTCCCCTAAGATCCATTTGTCCTATTGTCGGATAAATTGTGCAACTGTCACATGAGCATCACGTGATGATCATGCGAGGGGGTCTACGATGCTTCCCAGGCCTGCGATGCTACGATTTCAAGAAAAAAAATTAACTCCGAATTAAAACCATCGCAGCATTCTTAGAGGCCAAAAAATGTACGGGGCTCGGAAGAATCGTCCCACACACGCAAGATTTTGCCAATTTTGGTCAGTTACGAGCCTCGGGAACACATCAGGAAGGCAATCTGACTTAAATTAAAGGCTTAAGATGAATATATTTATGTATTTTTTTCAGAAAGTTGCAAAATAAATGAGTAAATTTTATTATTTGTGTATTTTCAGGCATCGGTGCTTTCCTTAGCACTGTTATAGCGTTAGCGGTGTCGCTGAAGATGTGCAACATCAACAATGAGAATGTTCCCGTAACGTGGAACAAGTTCAATAACCAAGCCATATAAACTATGAGCAGACATCATCGCAACATGGTGCTTCTATAATCTTGTTAAACCAACCAACTTTTGTTTAGAATCTCATTTGACTGCTGTATATTGTTAGTCGCCATTATCTCATTGTTGTGTATGATCAAGGTCAAAGATTGTTTCACAGAAGACGCATTGTGTCAGAGAATACAGGCATAACAATACAGAAAACATTGCAACAGTGACAGCAAAATAATAAACAGAACTTATAAGCGATCAGTTACAGTCGATGTTTACCACATACATTTTAATAATGTTGATGATTAGCTTTCACAATAATTAGCTTACTCTGAAAAATAGTAAGGACATAATAAATTTTGTGCTAGATTATCATCCCCGCCCGCAATTAGCAATTTATTTATAATGTACAGACAGGAGTATTTAATGATAGAGTAAACCCACAGATGTAGAAGTGTAACAATTACAAATGCATCATATAATGTCATGTTTTATTTTATATCACAAATATGTTATTGTAAAGTATCTTAAATTTGATTTAAAAAGTCAGAAAAGTTTTCAGTATTCAAAGTATTTGAAAAATTAGCAGTCAGTTACAGAAAGTAAGGTGCTGTGAGACATAAGGACATGCTGTATTCCCCTGTATAAATGGCCCCCACCAAACCTTTTTTCTTTTCTTTTTTTTTTTTAAAAGTGTTTTCAGTAAAAAGTTAAAGAGGAGCCTAATTTTAATGTGTATTTGTTTGTGAAAAAATTATAACATATATTTGTTATTGAACTCTCCAAGGAAAACAAAAACATATATTTCTTTACCCAAATAAACTTCTATTGCTTCGCTCCAGCGGTATTTTATTCAGGGAAATATGGTATATGCTAGTTGTCTACATATATAAAAGGGTGTGAAAAGACTATTAAAACAAATTACAATATTAGATTTAACATCTATTTTGTTCACAGTGCTGTGTTGATTTGAAGTTTTAGCTTTTCTGTACTTCCAAGTGATCTTGTTATCTTATACTATATATGCTGTATCCTTCTGTCTTCGAACCAGACTTGAATCTCTCTGTCATTTAGTGAATTATCCATTGATTTGTGTCATATTTGAGTCATGTTTCTAAAAGTTGTTTTAAAAACTAACCAGTTCAAAATGTAAATATTTGATATTTCATCATACTTCATGTTTGTGTCATGTTTGTTTATAATCATTTCATTCGCTAGACGTTGAACTAATTTGTATATGTTGTTTCATCGCTGAAAGCTTTTTATATAAAAAAAAAACAATTGTGAGGAGATTGCTGTTTTTCTTTATTCCGCCAGTGTTCTAAGCCTATAATACAGACATTGCAGCACCCCAAATTCCACTTAATCAGTACCAGTAACTTAAATTCATAAATCACTACATCCAAGAGCAATAAACCCCAAATTACAATTATCAGTTCCTCATATTCCAGGACAACCAATTGTAATAAATCGGTACCTCAAATCGCAATTAGTCAATTCCTCAAATTTCAGTATATTAGTACCTCAAATTTCAGGACATCCATTTCTAATCAATCAGTACCTCAAATTCCAATTAATAAGTTCCTCTAATTCCATTAAATCAATACACCAAACTCCTTTAAATCAGTACCTCAAATTGCAATAGATCAGTACCTCAAATTCCAATTAATCAGTACCCCAAATTACACAATAGATCAGTATCCTAAATTACAATAGATCAGTACCTCAAATTCCAATTAATCAGCACCCCAAATTCCAATAGATCAGTACCCCAAATTACAATAGATCAGTGCCTCAAATTCCAATTAGTCAGGACCCCAAATTGTAAAAGATCAATCTCTCAAATTCCAATTAATCAGTACCCAAAATTGCAATAGATTAGTACCTCAAATTCCAATTAATCAGTACCCCAAATAGCAATCAATAGATCAGTACCTTAAATTAAAACTAATAAGTTCCTCAAATTACAATAGGTCAGTACCTCAAATCCCAATTAATCAATTCCTCAAATCCCAATTAATCAGTCCCTGAAATTACTATTATTCAATTCCTCAAATACCAACTAATCCGTACCCGAAATTGCAATAATTCGGTAAAATTTCAATTTAGATTTTTTTACAGAATCATAAGTTGAAAGTGCATAAGGACAAGTACATGTACATAAATTATACCACGAGAACCACTGCAGTCTAAATGTTCTATGTCCAAATGCAACATTGACAAATAACATTAATATTGTTGTAAATTTTGTTTGAAACATTTCTTTCTTTGCCGGTTGTATATGCAAGTAATCGATAATCGTTATCTTGAACTCTGTTATCTCAAACTATAGAAATATTCTCGAAGTAAAAAGTTGATTAATTTGTTTTACTATATATATTGTTTATTTTAAACTACTGGTTATCTTAAAATATTTCCCTTTACTTTGAGATAACAAGTCAACCGTATATGGGACGTTGTGTATGATCGACCCGTCGGACATAATAACATGTATCTTGGTACTGCTGTACTGAATACTGAACATGTACAGTAACTTTAGCAATGCCGGTTACATGTACATGTTTTAATCAACATATTGGAGCATGAATTAAGTCATTCGGACCACCTCGCCAATTATCTTAATTATCGAAAGATTACGGAATTGGCCGAGTATGTACGATAAGAATAAACTAGGCGTACATGAAGAGAGGGTCGGTCTTACTTTGTAGAGAATGATTTGTATAATGTATTAACATAATGCAGGTGGCATTGTAGACATTCTGTACCGTAACATAGAAGATCCTATGCTGGATCCAGGCGCGTAGCGTGGCATACTCAGTTACCGCTCTGCTGATTAACATTTGAAATCAGACTAAAAAATAAAAATGCTAAAATCGATAGAAGCAATAGACATTTAACATGAGGGGTGCACAAATGAGTACTTAAAAAGTTGCAGTAAACATCAAGGGCGGATTCGGGGGGGGGGGGGGGGGGGGGTGCACAAAAAAATAAAACAAAGCTGAATAGCTTTTTTACAAGTAGATCATCGTCTGCAGAAAGTCAAACGCAGAAGAAAAGGTATGTATATTTGCATGTCATGTTTAAATGTTTTTAAATGGACCAGTCTGCTAAAACATGTATACATTTAAAATATCTATACCGCGTAGGCCAAACTTTCAAAAGCACCGAGACAGAAAGAACCAAACTGGTGGACAAACTGAGGCAAACAAATAAGCAATACAACATTGAAATCTATGTTTCATCTATTTTCATTCAATGTTATATTAAAAAAAGATTTAGCCAGAAAAAACAATATGCCATCGGCCTGCTCCTAACAAGAGAGTGATTTGCTATGATTGTGTGAATAAATGCTCAATGTCTTAGTGGTTCTGTAGCGTAATAGGTAACTTGTGCGCCTGTCAGTCTAGAAGTCTAACGTTCGAGCCTGCCTAGTCTTTTTTTTTTGTTAATAAAAAATTTAAGTTATTCGTGTTATTATTTTTATCTTTATTTAAAAGAATTAGGTTATAAATGTATATACATTCACTTAAATATATTTGCTCCCCTAACATCAACTCCTGGATCCACACCTGCGCGCCCCCTCTAAACTGAAATCCTGGATCTGCCCCTGTACATAACCCAAAAGTGTCCTTTATGTAAAATATCGACCTCCTTTGTACAGTCCGAAGTAAACTTGTAGTTTAGTGAAATACTACATGTACCATACAAGTATCAAATTCGTCTCTGGTCCGTTCGTTTTAAAGTATGTATAAATACAATTATATATAATTTTTTGATAATTCAAGGGCTTTTATTCAGGTTTTGTAATAAAATAAGGCATGTTGAAAAGCTGTATCCGAGATATTTTTGATATTATTAAATTCGATTTGGGCGACGATCCAACAAACACTGAGTGTGCCGAAGCTAGATAAAAAGCACATTTTTTAATGATTCAAGTTGTTGTTGTAGTTGTATGGTGTTTAGCGTCGCTTTCAACAATTTTTCAGTCATATTGCGACGGTGTCTACTTGAGACAGTATTCTAAGCGCTGTCACACTGGAGTATCATGCCGCAGACACATGGTATGATACCCCACCCAGTCACATTATACTGACACCGGGCCGACCAGACCTAGAACTCTCCTCTAAATGCTGAGCGTCAAGCGAAGAAGCTTCTAGTACCATTTTTAAAGTCTTTGGTATGACCCGGTCGGGGATTGTTAATGATTCAAGGATTACAACGATAGGATATAGTAGGATAGACAAATAGCAAAGTTAGAAAGGTGAAATATTTCGTTTCCCACAAAGAACTAAAAAGAAAGAAACATTTACACCCATTGCACAAAGAACAAACGACAAATTGCAAACTAAGAGTTATGGCGGTGATACCCTTCCATATCGTTTAGCTGGTGCAAAGTGTCAATGGTCGTTTCTGAAACGCTATTTTAGGTATTGGTTTACCGCTCATTGATATAAAATATGGGAATATCTTTTGAGAAATTGGATGAAATTGAATTGCGGGATGCGGAAGGAGTAAAACGGAATAGCATTTTCTCAAGCCTTATGAACCAAAGTATTGGCAATATATTTGCCAATGGATTTAGTTTTATGCTTCTGACTGACTTTGATTCTTGAGTTTTATATACAGCGTAAATTATACAATGATTATATTGTGATCTCCCTCACAGCCTAACTTCACGAGACGCCGTCGCACTCTATTCTGATATATCTATTTTACATATTAAATTTTTGTATAAATAAAACTGTTCGTTTGTTTTATGTGATTTTTCTTGAATCCATAATATTACATTATTATAATAAAAAAGTTGACAGCAGTAGTCGCCCCTCAATAGTTACGTAACCATTTTCGACCAATCTTCAAACCAAAACATGAACTTTGTAGACATACGTCAATATGTAATCATCCATTACACAACGACGAGACAGTAGACCGAGTCATAATTTGAACTCGTGACCCGCGATTAACAATCTCAATGGTTTATTACGCCGCCTTGACACTAAATAACCCCTCAAAACTCTCACTTTAATACGCATGTCTAAATCTGATTGGATATGGTGTCAAATATGATTGGTACAACGATCAATTAAATTAATAACAATCACACCTTCAATGAAATGGTAGAACATTACAACGATCAACATGAAACATAATGACAGAACAATGTTTGAGCGAATTGTCGAAAAACGTATATATATATTTTTTTGGGAGGATATTTATTGTATGTAACAGACTAGCTTTAAAGCAATTTTATGAAAATAATTTAAAATATGATACCCGCGCACATACAGCAAGTACAACTCTGAACAAACTAGATCTTAGAAAAATCTAATATTGGACGACATTATTCCACGATACGAAGATTTAGTCAATAGTATAGACAGTTAAAGTTACTGATGAACGTGCATGGTTTTATAAACATTCATCAATCGTATTAAACTGGGAATATATCAGGATGTTTCAAAAATTTAAATTTGACCAAAAACATTTTTCCTAATATATCATGCCTATATATACCCATTGACCTCGTATTGCCAAATGATATCTACTAGTATTTAAAATATGCCAAAATAGTAAGTTGAAAAGAGATTTCATAACTTGGGCTACACGCCTAGGTTATGCTGAAATAGATTTCCCGCTTAAAATAGCAACTTATTTTGTGACGTATTAAATTGGTCACGAAATTTCATTTTGATTTCTTCTTCTTTAAAAACGCATTTTCCTAATTTTAATGCTCAATACAAGTTTTTATTTAAATGGCATTGTTGATGTATTTTGAACATTGTACACACTGAACAGAAAAAAAATATCTTGACACATGACACCTGCCTTTCTCATCATAATTTGATAGTTCAGAGGTTGACACATTTTCTGTTCTTTTATTTGTGCCTCTCTATGAATGACAAGTCTTCACACTTTTATTAATAACTAAAGAAAAAAGAACAAAATATCAATGGTGGGTTTACAGGTGGATCGCTGGTTAAAATGCTTCGTATTCGGTGTGCTAATAGAAATAAGAACAGGTATGAAGAACAGGCATTGGTCTTCGGGTCTAAAACAGTTACTATATGTCATACAACATAGCGAGATGGTCGATAATGTTCTAAAACGAAACATTCTTTATTGTGACGTGTTTACAACGATACAACTTAAAAACTGAATAACAACCCTCAAATAGTTGAATAAAAGTAGTATTTCATGTAATAAGAATACCGGTAAATGACACAAAACTTATGCTACGTACTAAGCAAATTTTGGCGTTTAGCACCCTTATAACCTCAACTTGTATTTTTTACCGATATAACTTGGTGTATTGATGTATAAAACAAATATAAAACACATAAAGTAGTCCCAGAAATGTTTCTGAAGTGATAAATGTATCTACGAATTACGTGTTTTCAATCTGAAAGTGGTTCATCCCGTCACTTTTCTCGAATGATTGAGGAAACGGTCATGTTCCCATTCAAAAACACATGCTTGCTTGAAACTTAAATACAATGCCGCTCGTATCGGCTATATCTTTGATTTAAAAACGAAATAATAATATGAAAATAAAGAGGTTTTCTCACCTCACTGCCCAACTGCGTGCACAAAAATAACAGGAAGTACCGGTTTATCGTATGTAGTTATCACCGAAAAGGCGGCGTATAGGCATAGTACCACCATTGGAAAAAGGAAGTGCTTCCGTGGGGTAGTGGCATAATGGCGGATATAAATAATCCTCGTTTCTTCTTCTTTAAAAATGCATTTTCCTTATTTGAATGCTCTTTTTTTTTTATTTAAATGGCATAATTGATGTATTTTGAACATTTTGATAGCATTGTCATGTTTGAATTATGAATTTAGAAGAAAAAAATGATGCTTGGAAATTGGGATACGAATACATGATTTCGGAAGTCTACTTTCACTTTGTCAACAGTGTACACACTGAGCAGAAAAAATCTCTTATATTACACATGACCCCTATTTTTCTCATCATATTTTGATAGTGCAGATGTTGATAAACAGTTAAATGTAAGTTTCGCTTTTTTCATTTGGGTCTCTCTATGAATGACAAGCCTTCAAACTTTTATTATTTACTATAGAATAAAGAACAAAAATCAATGGTGGGATTACACCTATAGTAGCCGCTTATGTAACGGGGTGCTATCACCATCTTCCGTCGTGTATATGCTGTAATAGTAGCAGTGACTTAGTTACATTTATTTGTCCCCGGTAATAGCTAGCCCTTACGTCACCACTCTACATGCGGCTGTTGAAGTGGAATGACATATTCACCTGAGTTCCAGCCTTCAAAGTGGGTCAACCCGGGTTTCAACATTTTTGTTGATTGATGTGAACTTTTTTAAACTATCATCATTTTTATAGTTGTAAAAGTAACCCTAGACACTGTCATTTTGATGTTTTAAGATATCTACCATACAGATATCAACAATTTCAGCAGTTTACTATGAGGCATCACGATGACACTGCAACTTTAAAAAAAATCTCCAGAGGCAATCTTCATCTGTAATAATCTTCTAATAATTGCGACAGGAATCTAATTCGTCATGAAACAGCTAACTCTACATTAATCGTCTACAATAATCTACTTCGTCAAGAATCGACTATAATCGTCTACAAGAACATAATCGTCTTATCCAGCTTCCGATCAATGCTTAGCTCCTCGGTATAAGCTTGCGGTAAGCACACGGGCACTGGATGCTGTGGTGTGAGACGTGTAGGTCACCTTGACGTGATCTTGGTATTTAGATATCCGGCTCAACGTGCTGTACAGCGGTGCTATGGTGCAGCACCGGGAGAAGTAGCGATCCTGTCGATGCAGTCTAAGCATAATTTTCTTTTCCTGCTCGCCACAAAGTCTAGAGCTAAATGCGAGCGTACATAAACACTATACAGCATCATGTTATTATATAACATTAATACCAAGAATTCGACACTACATAGTATCAGTGACTTAATTGTTTATATTTCTCTGTTAGTATGTTATCATTAGCCAGCATTATTCATCTGTCAATCATACATATTTACAAGAATCACTTTTTATTCTTTATTAATAATCATCTCGCCAAAATGTTCAAATCTGAAACACTCTGTACCCGTTTTATTCATGAAGCGGACTTCCGTGCGTATTGGCTCTCAGCTTACTTTACAACTGAATGCAAATGAATAAGTGTAAACTCAATTATACACATTGATTGGACATGTATATAACATTCTCTCGATTAATTTATTGAATAAGAACATATATATTGAACATGTTCTAAACAGAAAGACAGACATGCTCACAATAATCAATTAGACCAAAGACGCCATTTTTCAAGAAAGCCCTTTTTGTTTTTTGGCCCGAAATTTCAAGTATTTCCCAAACAATGACGACTTTTGTTCGAGTTACAGACGACGAAAATGAAGAAGCAATTGAGATTCCAACAGAGGATGATGGTGGTGATACAGACGGAACGTTACTTTTGACGTCATTAATTGCCCAGTTTCCTGGAGCATGCGGTCTAAAATACCGATCTGAAACTGGTGCACTGAGGGGAGTTCGATTGGCAAATGGCAGACTTCATCCACCAAATAGTTTCTGGGAAAACACCACGTATATAGTAAACTTTCCAAAAGGTATTGCATAAGTAAAGTCATTAATTTTATGTGGCATATACAATTGGAAGTGACTATCTGCACGACGGTCGTGCCAATTATTTTTCTTATACGCATGACGGTCATGCCCAGTATTCCCCTATCTGCACGAAGGTTGTGCCCTTTATAGCTTTTATCCACACAATAGTGTATCTCCATAATTGTTCATTAAAAATCTTATTGCAGCTGCAGAGTTTGACATTAACTTGCATCCGACACATGTCTACCATTGAATCAATATTAAGTGGCGTAAATCTTCTGGATACGATAGGCTATACCGTTGGCTTCAGTTATTGCCCTTCTATAGTTTATGACAGTAGATGACCAATTTAATATTTACTGATATAAACAATATTGGTCACGGCTCGTGAAAGTTTGGTCAGGTCTAGTAGTTTTTCTGAGTTACTAGAACTGTGTTCTAGTGGAAAAAAAAGTTAATTAAGATAAATTATGTGTGTGTTTTGTGATATTTGAAATATAGTTAACTAGTTACACTTTTCTAGATATTTGAAGGCTATCATAGACTGCATTTATATATATCATATTGCCAAGTTTACTGGATGGATTGAATAGCATCAGAGGCTTGACATGCCATTATAGTATATTATGACAGTAAGCAATCATTAGAAAAGAAGAGGAAGATATTTAGAATGATGTTTTAAACTAATTTGTAACAGAGCCTACAGTACAGAAATGATAGTAAAGTCAATAAAAAAAAAAAGACTTAATACAACACAATAAGTCGGTCATACTGATAGAGACAGTCACTTCTCCCTAAATTGTTCTCACTTCTCCCAATCTTATTCAAACTTACTTGTTATTTACACATGCAAAATGTTATGGGGAGATAACCCTACATATAAATAAATAAATTCAGTTATATGTATGTTTATGCGAGATATTAGACATTTCATATTATACTTAAAATGTATTGGTAATGAAAATCAGAGCAACTTAACCTTTGATCAGGCAAGTTATTTTTCAGTCAGTGCACTTGCCATGGGCGAGTCTCCAATTTTTTGTTTCTTGGATATACAGCATATATGTTTTTTTTTATATATCTTTGTCTCCATCTCCCTCTTTTTCATGTTCACTCTGAATGTTTTATTACATAAATGAAGTAAATGTTTGAATCACACATTTTGTAGACATAAAAACAAGTCTTTCGCTTGACCTCTATCTTATTATATGCAAAGTTAAAAAGTCTTTGTCACTAAAATCAATATCGACTGCTTATCTGATTGTCAGTTGGTGGAACCAAACCGACTATAACTGATTATTGATTGTGACTAATGCATGCAAAATATTTATCAGAAACGTAAAATATACTATGTTTTTGTACCTTTACCAACAATAAAATATAACTTTTTCTTTTACATTTTTTCGCGTTTAGATGCCAATTTCTATGTGTGAAAATAATCACAAATATAACAACTGCATTGTGATTAAAATGTCACTTGCAAAACATACTTTATTTTATATTTTTAAAGCTGAATCAAAGAGGAAAGGAGATGAGGAACTTGATAACCCAGTATCAACAAAGATAAAGAAGGTGGAAACAGTGCGAAAATGTAGTGACCTGATCGTACTGGGCCTACCTTGGAAGAGTACTGAGGAAGACATGACACAATACTTTAAACAATATGGAGATCTGATTCTTACACAGGTATGCATCTCTGGGGATTGTGCAAATTGAAAATAATAAAATTCTCATTGATTTTATTATTTTCAATTTGTACCATATCAAAACAGAATTTTAAATTTATCTCCCGAATTCATTCTCTGAGATTGCTGCAATTTGCCTCGTTTTTTAAACCAAAAGCACTGATTTTTAAAGAAAGGCTTTTAAATTTACATTTTGTTGTTGCTTTTTTGAGCTATCTGTTTTTAGGTCTTTAAGTATGGTAGATATTATCACAAGATGCAATTCACAAATTCTAGTAGGGATAAAAGGGAAGAGAAGCATGTTCAATCCGGTAACTACTTCACATTATACTGCTTTTGGTTTAGACATGCGTGGGATCTATTTTATTTCAGCCTGGTTGCAAAAAAAGCTCTAAGCTTACATGAACCGTTCTCTAGTCTCCTAGTGTAGAAGCATTACTTAGTCGCGGTGGAGCTGGAATCAAAACCGCTTTATTGAGCAAACACTATCCACTATACTACCACCCCACTTAAAATACACCAATTACAACATGAGAGTGAACTATGTAAAAAAGTTTTAAAAAGTTTTCTTTTATAATCTTTAGGTGAAAAGAGACCCACGCAGTGGACAGTCAAAGGGTTTTGGCTTTATCAGGTTCAAGGAATATGATTCTCAGCTTCGATGTTTAGCAGCTAGACACAGGATAGATGGTCGTTGGTGTGAAGTCAACTTACCTAATTCACATGTAAGACAAATACATTGCTATCTCTGTACATGTATGTATTGTTTTAAGGTTTTCAGCTATTTGACTGATTGTCCAGTAGACATTGCATACTGGTATTTATCAGCTGTACCTATAGAGACAAATGCATACTGGTATTTAGAATTTATTAACGTAGAATTGAATTTAAACAAGTAAAAAATATAGTAAATACCTAATTATTAGAAAAATTGCCACATATATATATATATTAAAAGTTGCTTGAATCATGAATTAGTAAAAACTGTATTCCATAGAATGTCACAGACAATCAAATGCAAATATCAGGCATGTAAACTGGTTTGATTTTAATGCAAATTATTGTCCCTCGCTTTGAGAGATGCGGTAGACACTAATTTGGGTCCATCTGTCCATCACACTTTGGTTTCCGTGCAATAACTTAAGAATGCCTGAATCAAATCTTTTGAAATTTTAATACAACGTTTAATATGACAAAACACAGGCTAAGTTTGATTTAAGGGGTTGTGGCGTTTGTCTTTCTAGAGTTATGCCCTTTTATTAGGGAAAAATCATATTTTCGTGCAGTAACGTAAGAATGCCTGAAGTAAATCTTTTGAAATGTTACTAAGTTCAATTTCGGGGTTGTGACTTTTGGAGTTGTAGAGTTGTACCCCTTTAATTTGTGAAAAATGGTCCCACTTTTTAGGTTGCTGTGCAATAACTTAAGATTGCCTGAATCAAATCTTTTGAAATTCTAATACTATTCTAATTCTATTTTAGGGGTTGTGACTTCTATCATTGTGGAGTTGTGCCCCTTTAATTTGTGAAAAATCGTCCCACTTTTTGAGGTTTCTGTGCAATAACTTAAGAATGCCTGAATCAAATCTTGCGAAATTCTAATACTTTTCTAATTTTATTTTAGGGGTTGTGACTTTTGTCATTGTGGAGCTGTGCCCCTTTAATTTGGGAACAATCATAATTTTTGGTTTTCTATGCATCAGCTTATGAATGCCAGAATAAAATTTTGTTACAGTGCTTATAATTACAAAATTTTGATTTGTGAAAAAATCATTTTTTTGAGGTTACCTTCCAATAACAAACTAAATCTTGTAAGCAGGGGACCTGAATCAGAGAATTTGCTTGTTTTTTTTTACCATTCCAGTTTTATTTTACAGAGCGACGGAGGTAATACACCTACAAACAGGAAGATCTTTGTTGCCAGATGTACTGAGGATCTCACGAAGGAAGACTTGAATGAATATTTTGAGCAGTTCGGGGAGGTGATAGACGTGTTCATTCCAAAACCATTCCGAGCATTTGCCTTTGTTACATTTGCAGATCCACTAGTTGCAGATAAGTTATGTGGGGAGGATCATATTATAAAGGGGGCAAGTGTACACTTGAGTAGTGCTGAACCAAAAGGAGGGAAGGGTGATCATGGGGAGAGAACATGGAGTGGTGGTAGAGGGGGCTATCATAAGGGAGGTGGTGGCAGTGGTGGTGGTGGTAGAAGAGATGATCAGGGATGGGGAAATAATTCCAGGAATGTTGAACCCATGTCAAATGAGCCATCTATGAATAATATTGGTATGAACATGCTGAGTTCGGCAATGTTGGCAGCTGCTCAGGCTGTGTTCCAGGGAGGTAACCCACAGACTGGCTCAGATAACTATCAGTTGGGACCCGGGTTTGGGGGCACAAGGGACAGTAGGAGCGGGCAGCAACAGCAAAATAGCGGATACTCATCTAACAGCACATGGACGGGCGATAATCAGAATCAGTCCAGTTATTCCTCCTGGGGTAACAGGTCCGGAGGTGGTGGGGGTTACAGTAGTAACAACGCAACACAGTCCTGGGGTCAGGGGACTAACAGGGGCAGTTGGAACTGATATGTTTTAGGATAGTCGAAACTTCTAGATAATTAATGTATAAAAATGACTGGTTAATAACTTTGAACCTATTTTAATATCTAAATAAAGGTAACGCTTTAATGTGGTTGTTCAGTTAACAATACATGTTTATACCACATTCATAACAAACTGAGGGTATTATTTTTTAACTAATTTTTATTATTTTATGTCAAATCGTGCATTTTGATCCATTCCTTTTACACAAATTCATGATTGCGTCCAACAGAAGCTTTGTGAAGCTAAAAAGAAGTATGAGTTAACTGGAAGGTCTGGGGGTTGGTTAAAACAAGACTTCATGTGGGTTTGGCATGTTTGTTTTTACTTCTTAAAAAAATGCAGAAATTAAAGGGCTTTGGGGAAAACTCCAGTTTTTGTTAAGAAATAAGGTTCATAATTTAATTTTATGTATTCAAATTATTCAAATGTTGAACTATGTTCTGGCTGAAGGTCTCTACTTATGTTTTATAATAATATAGGGTTTTTTATTTATTATGTTTGAGGGCGGGGGGGGGGTGGGTAAGTTTTAAATACCTATACAATGGAAAATTAATTGATTTGGATGTCACCAATGTTCTTAAAAGCTTGGTGATAATTTTGTTACGCCCTTTTACACGTCTTATCTGGCATAAGGTTCCTTCTGTGTGTAATCATTCTTACTTGTACATGGTACAATTAAACAATTATGAATTTTAAAAATAGCCAGATAAAAAGCAAAAATAAATTGTAAAATGTTATGTGTTGTTAACACGTTTATGATGCCATTAGCTACCTTTAAAAAGCTTAGATATTGTACTTAAATGGACAAACAACACATAATGTTTTACTAAAGGGAAAGAAATATAAAATGTTGTGAAAGATAAGACTATTAAGTTATACCAGTATAAAAATGGGTTTGGTGGACAGAATAAAATTCAGGGGTTTAGCAATTGCAGGGATGGAGATAAGCAGTTAATTAAATGCAATCTGGGCAAGTTGCAGGTGGATTTATAAGAGGGTAGCTATGTGAGTTGAAAAGATGGCCAGATTCTTATGGTGAGCCATTAGAGTAGCTGGGCGAGCTATGAAGGATTGATATGAAGGTAACCAGAACGCTATAAGGGAATGGTAATGAGGGAACCTGGACGAGTTGTAATGGTAAGAGGGAAGCTGGGTGTGTTGTAGGGATAGAGGATAGCCAAGTGAGCTTGTAGGGATTGATGAGGGAAGGTGGGTGAGCTGTTGGGGATTGGTTTTAGATGACTGGGTGAGTTGTAAACAGATTGATATGAGGGTTGAGTTGGCATGTTTGGTTAAAGATTTTGAGATTAGTTGGGTTTACAGTGAAGAGTGGTTAGTACAAGAGGCGATTGCTCATGGAATTGGTTGAACTTAGTTTGAGAAGAAAGTCATTGAGAATGTGCAGAAGGTTAAAACATATATAGATGGATTGAAGGAAGAAGGAAGGCCAAGACTGTTCTTGAAAGTACAAAATTGTAAAAAGACGAGAATATTAAGAGCGTTAAGAACAATGGTTTGCCTACTGAAATAGACAGATGTGCGCAGAGAATGAATTAAGAAAGGAAATGAGATTCAATTTGAAAGCTGTTGTTTGTTGCATTGTTTAGAGTTGATTGTTACTGGAAGTTCATAATTTTGTTTAATTGCCAATTATTAATCACTTCATTCTTATCTAAGTATTCAAGTGATACATTTGTGCCTGGGTATTCAAGTGATAAATTTGTGCCTGAATATTTAAGTGACATGTTTGTGTCTGGATATTCAAGTGACACATTTATGCCTGGGTATTCAAGTGACACATTTGTACCTGGGTATTCAAGTAATACATTTGTGCCTGGGTATTCAAGTGATACATTTTTACCTGGATATTCAAGTGACACCTTTGTACCTGGGTATTCAAGTGATACATTTGTACCTAAGTATTCAAGTAATACATTTGTACCTGGGTATTCTAGTTGCACACTTGTTATCAAGTACATGTATTCTAGTGACTGTGAGCAGTGTTACTCTTGTATTCATTGGCTAGTCCTTACATCGAATAAAGGAAGATAAGTAAACGAACACATCATACATGTAAACTTTTCTATCGAAAGCATTATCTGTCAGTTGAAGAAGATACTTCATTGGAATCAAATTTTAAGGATTTTTAATGAGCTTTTTATATAAAAAATTAACTTCATTGTAAAGAAAAGATTACATAAGTTGGACATAATTCATTTAATTTTATTAAAATCCGAAATAAAGTTGCATAACAAATACTGTAAGGTTTTGTATGTGTATCAATTTGAATATATCAATGAAATGTCTTAAATTCCCGCACGCCAAAGACAAAAAACAATGTTTTAAAAGTAGGCTATGAGGTCATTAATGATTGGCTACCATGATATTATCATATCACATTAATATTCAAAAATATTCGAGTCTCATTTGTCTATTAGATAGATGTGTATGTTGTGTGTACTTGTGAAGATTAAAACGTATTGCAAAAAAAAAATTGTGTGAGTTTTAGCGAGACCAAATTAGTGTGGAGTAAATTGCCCCTATTTGTTTACTTGTATGTGAATGATTTCATTTCTTTTTCAACATGTGCTCAAAATGAAACCAGTCAAACATGAATATAATAGCTATAATCATGTATATACACATGTATTCTGTATAAACCCAATACTTCTGGTCATTATAATACAAAGGGGTCCACCTTGGCCGAGTGGTCCAAGATGCTGTTGTTTAATGACCATTTGCCTCTCACTGCTGTTGTGAGTTTGAGTTCCGATCTGAGGTAAAACTTAATGTGACAAATTTTTGCTTAATGTTACAAAAGTTACTTACAAAAAAACGCTGTTTTTACTTAGATTCATTGTGAGGCCTTCCTCCTCAAATAAAACTTGATATGCTATATATAACCTGTAATGTGTTGAAAATGGTTTTCTGAGTAGAACCACTATCCTTCAGCAAGTAACTGGCAAACTTTCTTTCATGAAGTTTTTGGAGTGAGCATGACTCGAACCTATGGCATTGTGATGATAGGTAAGTGACCTTGAGATGGCACCTTAGACCACTTGACCACGAAGGCCCAAAAGCTGTAAGGAAATAACAATGCAGCATCTGCGGGTCTGGTTAACTTAGTTGGCAGCACATCTGACTCAATGGTTTTGAGTTTGAATCTGTCGGGCAGTGGTCTCCATGATGATTAATAACCAGCATTGTGTCTCATTGTCATTCGTCTCATGTCACCGATTCATGTGAAAAAGTGGTCAATTACTTGTGGGGATGGGTGTGCTGAGTACTAGTTAACCTTCCAGGATCCAAGGAAAGAGTTATTAGGTTTACTGATCGTCTGTTAAAAAATTAAAACAAAACAATTAATGAATGTTAGTTTTTCAACACAGAGGCAAACATAAAGAGTGATGCTTACCAGTGTTTGAACTGTATGTTGTGTGGCTAACAAAACCGAATGTGTGGCCATGATGATATGTTTTTTAACTTGAATGTGTGACTTGTAATGATTTTATGTTACAATGTTACTAACTTAAAAAAAGGGTGACCTTATTGAATTGTTAAGGTTGCCAAAATAAAGACCGAGTGAATGCAACAATAAGATTAGGATGCAAAGTTGAATGTGTAACCGCAGAGAATAAAAATGGTTACAATGTTTCTAAGCCAAATGTGCGACCGACTAGAAGAGTTAAATTTGACTTGTAACAAGGCCCAATGTGTGACATAAAAGTAGCAATGCCAAATGTGTGACTGAAGTGAAGAGTTATGGTTAATTTGTAACAATTCCTGTGTGCGACTGAAGTGAAGAGTTATGGTTGACTTGTAACAATGCCAAATGTGTGACCCAAGTGAAGAGCTATGGTTGACTTGTAACAATGCCAAATGTGTGACTGAAGTGAAGAGTTATGGTTGACTTGTAACAATGCCAAATGTGTGACGCAAGTGAAGAGTTATGGTTGACGTGTAACAGTGCCAAATGTGTGACTGAAGTGAAGAGTTATGGTTGACTTGTAACAATGCCAAATGTGTGACCCAAGTGAAGAGTTATGGTTGACTTGTAACAATGCCAAATGTGTGCCCCAAGTGAAGAGTTATGGTTGACTTGTAACAATGCCAAATGTGTGACTGAAGTGAAGAGTTATGGTTGACTTGTAACAATGCCAAATGTGCGACCCAAGTGAAGAGTTATGATTGACTTGTAATAATGCCCAATGTGTGACTGAAGTGAAGAGTTATTATGATTGACTTGTTACAATGCCAAATGTGTGACCCAGGTGAAGAGTTATGATTGTCTTGTAACAATGCCCAATGTGAGACGCAAGTGAAGAGTTATGGTTGACTTGTAACAATGCCCTATGTGTGACTGAAGTGAAGAGTTATGGTTGACTTGTAACAATGCCAAATGTGTGACCCAAGTGAAGAGTTATGGTTGACATGTAACAATGCCAAATGTGTGACTGAAGTGAAGAGTTATGGTTGACTTGTAACAATGCCAAATGTGTGACCCAAGTGAAGAGTTATGGTTGACATGTAACAGTGCCAAATGTGTGACTGAAGTGAAGAGCTATGGTTGACATGTAACAGTGCCAAATGTGTGACTGAAGTGAAGAGTTATGGTTGACATGTAACAGTGCCAAATGTGTGACTGAAGTGAACAGTTATGGTTGACATGTAACAGTGCCAAATGTGTGACCCAAGTGAAGAGCTATGGTTGACTTGTAACAATGCCAAATGTGTGACTGAAGTGAAGAGTTATGGTTGACTTGTAACAATGCCAAATGTGTGACCCAAGTGAAGAGTTATGGTTGACATGTAACAGTGCCAAATGTGTGACTGAAGTGAAGAGTTATGGTTGACTTGTAACAATGCCAAATGTGTGACTGAAGTGAAGAGTTATGGTTGACTTGTAACAATGCCAAATGTGTGACCTAAGTGAAGAGTTATGATTGACTTGTAATAAAGCCCAATGTGTGACTGAAGTGAAGAGTTATTATGATTGACTTGTTACAATGCCAAATGTGTGACCCAAGTGAAGAGTTATGATTGTCTTGTAACAATGCCCAATGTGAGACGCAAGTGAAGAGTTATGATCGACTTGTAACAATGCCCAATGTGAGACCCAAGTAAAGAGTTATGGTTGACTTGTAACAATGCCAAATGTGTGACCCAAGTGAAGAGTTATGATTGACTTGTAATAAAACCCAATGTGTGACTGAAGTGAAGAGTAATTATGATTGACTTGTAACAATGCCAAATGTGTGACCCAAGTGAAGAGTTATGATTGACTTGTAATAAAGCCCAATGTGTGACCCACGTGAAGAGTTATGGTTGACTAGTAACATTGCAATATGTGCGACTTAAGTGAAGAGTTGAAGAGTTATTTTGATTGACTTGTAACAATGCGAAATGTATGACTGAAGTTAAGAGTAATTATGATTGACTTGTAACAATGCCAAATGTGCGACCCAAGTGAAGAGTTATGATTGACTTGTAATAAAGCCCAATGTGTGACTGATGTGAAGAGTTATTATGATTGACTTGTTACAATGCCAAATGTGTGACCCAAGTGAAGAGTTATGGTCGACTTGTAACAATGCCCAATGTGAGACCCAAGTGAAGAGTTATGGTTGACTTGTAACAATGCCAAATGTGTGACCCAAGTGAAGACTTATGATTGACTTGTAATAAAACCCAATGTGTGACTGAAGTGAAGAGTAATTATGATTGACTTGTAACAATGCCAAATGTGTGACCCAAGTGAAGAGTTACAATTGACTTGTAATAAAGCCCAATGTGAGACCCAAGTGAAGAGTTATGGTTGACTTGTAACAATGCCAAATGTGTGACCCGAGTGAAGAGTTATGATTGACTTGTAATAAAACCCAATGTGTGACTGAAGTGAAGAGTAATTATGATTGACTTGTAACAATGCCAAATGTGTGACCCAAGTGAAGAGTCATGATTGACTTGTAATAAAGCCCAATGTGAGACCCACGTGAAGAGTTATGGTTGACTAGTAACATTGCCATATGTGCAACTGAAGTGAAGAGTTGAAGAGTTATTTTGATCGACTTGTTACAATGCCAAATGTGTGACCCAAGTGAAGAGTTATGATTGACTTGTAACAATGCCAAATGTGTGACCCAAGTGAAGAGTTATGGTTGACTTGTAATAAAGCCCAATGTGTGACCCACATGCAGAGTTATGGTTGACTAGTAACATTGCCATATGTGCGACTGAAGTGAAGAGTTATGATTGGCTTGTAATAAAGCCCAATGTGTGACTGAAGTGAAGAGTTATGATTGGCTTGTAATAAAGCCCAATGTGTGACTGAAGTGAAGAGTTATAATTGACTTGTAATAAAACCCTATGTGTGACTGAAGTGAAGAGTTATTATGATTGACTTGTAACAATGCCAAATGTGTGACCCAAGTGAAGAGTTATGATTGACTTGTAATAAAACCCAATGTTCGACTGAAGTGAAGAGTAATTATGATTGACTTGTAACAATGCCAAATGTGTGACCCAAGTGAAGAGTTATGATTGACTTGTAATAAAACCCAATCTGCGACTGAAGTGAAGAGTAATTATGATTAACTTGCAACAATGCAAAATGTGTGACCCAAGTGAAGAGTTATGATTGACTTGTAATAAAACCCAATCTGCGACTGAAGTGAAGAGTAATTATGGTTAACTTGTAACAATGCCAAATGTGTGACCCAAGTGAAGAGTTATGATTGACTTGTAATAAAACCCAATGTTCGACTGAAGTGAAGAGTAATTATGATTGACTTGTAACAATGCCAAATGTGTGACCCAAGTGAAGAATTATGATTGACTTGTAACAATGGCAAATGTGTGACCCAAGTGAAGAGTTATAATTGGCTTGTAATAAAGCCGAATGTGTGACTGAAGTGAAGAGTAATTATGATTGACTTGTAACAATGCCAAATGTGTGACCCAAGTGAAGAGTTATAATTGGCTTGTAATAAAACCCTATGTGTGACTGAAGTGAAGAGTAATTATGATTGACTTGTAACAATGCCAAATGTGTGACCCAAGTGAAGAGTTATGATTGACTTGTAATAAAACCCAATGTGTGACTGAAGTTAAGAGTAATTATGATTGACTTGTAACAATGCCAAATGTGTGACCCAAGTGAAGAGTTATGATTGACTTGTAATAAAGCCCAATGTGTGACCCACGTGAAGAGTTATGGTTGACTAGTAACATTGCAATATGTGCGACTTAAGTGAAGAGTTGAAGAGTTATTTTGATTGACTTGTTACAATGCCAAATGTGTGACCCAAGTGAAGAGTTATGGTTGACTTGTAACATTGCCATATGTGTGACTGAAGTGAAGAGTTATGATTGGCTTGTAATAAAGCCCAATGTGTGACTGAAGTGAAGAGTTATGATTGGCTTGTAATAAAGCCCAATGTGTGACTGAAGTGAAGAGTTAAAATTGACTTGTAATAAAGCCCTATGTGTGACTGAAGTGAAGAGTTATTATGATTGACTTGTAACAATGCCAAATGTGTGACCCAAGTGAAGAGTTATGATTGACTTGTAATAAAACCCAAGGTGTGACCCAAGTGAAGAGTTATGATTGACTTGTTATAAAACCCAATGTGCGACTGAAGTGAAGAGTAATTATGATTGACTTGTAACAATGCCAAATGTGTGACCCAAGTGAAGAGTTATAATTGACTTGTAATAAAGTCCTATGTGTGACTGAAGCGAAGAGTAATTATGATTGACGTGTAACAATGCCAAATGTGTGACCCAAGTGAAGAGTTATGATTGACTTGTAATAAAACCCAATGTGTGACCCAAGTGAAGAGTAATTATGATTGACTTGTAATAAAACCCAATGTGCGACTGAAGTGAAGAGTAATTATGATTGACTTGTAACAATGCCAAATGTGTGACCCAAGTGAAGAGTTATAATTGACTTGTAATAAAGCCCTATGTGTGACTGAAGTGAAGAGTAATTATGATTGACTTGTAAGAATGCGAAATGTGTGACCCAAGTGAAGAGTTATGATTGACTTGTAATAAAGCCCTATGTGTGACTGAAGTGAAGAGTAATTATGATTGACTTGTAACAATGCCAAATGTGTGACCCAAGTGAAGAGTTATGATTGCCTTGTAATAAAACCCAATGTGCGACTGAAGTGAAGAGTAATTATGATTGACTTGTAACAATGCCAAATGTGTGACCCAAGTGAAGAATTATGATTGACTTGTAACAATGCCAAATGTGTGACCCAAGTGAAGAGTTATAATTGACTTGTAATAAAGCCCTATGTGTGACTGAAGTGAAGAGTAATTATGATTGACTTGTAACAATGCCAAATATGTGACCCAAGTGAAGAATTATGATTGACTTGTAACAATGCCAAATGTGTGACCCAAGTGAAGAGTTATAATTGACGTGACTGAAGTGAAGAGTAATTATGATTGACTTGTAACAATGCCAAATGTGTGACCCAAGTGAAGAGTTATGATTGACTTGTAATAAAACCCAATGTGTGACCCAAGTGAAGAGTTATGATTGACTTGTAATAAAACCCAATGTGCGACTGAAGTGAAGAGTAATTATGATTGACTTGTAACAATGCCAAATGTGTGACCCAAGTGAAGAGTTATAATTGACTTGTAATAAAGCCCTATGTGTGACTGAAGTGAAGAGTAATTATGATTGACTTGTAAGAATGCCAAATGTGTGACCCAAGTGAAGAGTTATGATTGACTTGTAATAAAGCCCTATGTGTGACTGAAGTGAAGAGTAATTATGATTGACTTGTAACAATGCCAAATGTGTGACCCAAGTGAAGAGTTATGATTGACTTGTAATAAAACCCAATGTGCGACTGAAGTGAAGAGTAATTATGATTGGCTTGTAACAATGCCAAATGTGTGCCCCAAGTGAAGAATTATGATTGACTTGTAACAATGCCAAATGTGTGACCTAAGTGAAGAGTTATAATTGACGTGACTGAAGTGAAGAGTAATTATGATTGACTTGTAATAAAACCCAATGTGTGACCCAAGTGAAGAGTTATGATTGACTTGTAATAAAACCCTATGTGTGACTGAAGTGAAGAGTAATTATGATTGACTTGTAACAATGCCAAATGTGTGACCCAAGTGAAGAGTTATGATTGACTTGTAATAAAACCCAATGTGTGACCCAAGTGAAGAGTTATGATTGACTTGTAATAAAACCCTTTGCGTGACTGAAGTGATGAGTAATTATGATTGACTTGTAACAATGCCAAATGTGTGACCCAAGTGAAGAGTTATAATTGACTTGTAATAAAGCCCTATGTGTGACTGAAGTGAACAGTAATTATGATTGACTTGTAACAATGCCAAATGTGTGACCCAAGTGAAGAGTTATGATTGACTTGTAATAAAACCCAATGTGTGACCGGAGTGATGGGACAGAATGTTTAACCGTTGTAGCTCCAGATTGACTGGGTGAGTTGAAACGTTCTCTGATCCCATGTTAACGTGAATAATTTACAGTATTTTTACAAGTGACTCGGATGTCAGAGGAAATTATGTTATTTTGTTAACTACTTAATTGTAAAAAAATCTCTTGGTTTGCACCAGGACCATTTACTTGCTGAACCCAATACATAATATGAGCAGCGTAAAAGGTAATGAAGTAATGTATTTAGTCATTTTGTTGGTAGTTTTTGTGTGTGTTTTTTTTCCATATATGTTGGTTATTTTAACATTTTTTGTTTAACAAAAGTTGGATTTTTTCGTTTCATTTAAGTTTTGATGCTTCTTATGCCCCCGCCATTTTCAATGTGGTGGCATAAAGTATCACCGCTGTCCATATGTACATCCTATACGTACATACATATGAAAATTATTTCCGACATATCTTAAGTTTTAATGAACAGATTTAAACCAAATTTAAACCAAATTTGGTGTGTAACTTTTCAGTTGGGTAATACACGTGAGGTTAATATTTCGTTTTGGTCTAATGATTTTTTATGGAGTTCTCCTTTTTTTACTTAGATTAGGGGGGCATCTGTGTCCCATTGACGCATTTTTAGTTTTTAACCAATTTTAAAGATATTTTTTCCAGTTAACACTGTTATTTTATAGTTTTACAGATTGGACACATTCATGGATTGACTACTGTTTGAAAGAATTTTTCCGAAACACAGGTGAGTATAGGTAAAGTCAAACTTTACAGTAACACTTCTATACTTATCAACAATAGTTCTGCACACTTTGTGTTATAAAATGAAAACTATTTCATACGGATATGTTTCATATATCATAATAAACAATAATTTGAACTTAACAAATGGGCAAAAAGAGAATGAAATCCATTTATACGTAGTTTTATGTACATGTATACAGGGGTCATGGGTCAAAAATGGCTAAAATACAAGTGATTACAATAATTGGCAATTTATTAACACCTCAATGGATACACACATTTTTGACAGAATGTATTTTTGACTGGTGACCCCTGTCTACTTGTTATGATTACTAATGTACTAGCTTTTGCCTTGTTTGACTGCCAAAGACCAGCAGGGCTTATATTATGGTAAATTATCCATCGTCATCTGTGAAGATTTTTTCTTTTAGACCTGATAGCAATATTATTTTTTTATTGAATCTTTATCAAACTTGCAAAGCAGTTGCATAACCTCAATATCTCGGATGAGTTCTTAAACCAGTGCAATTGATCACAAATGCCCCCTACCACAGGGCTTATAAGCACATTTTGAGCTGAATTTTAAAAAAGTTCCAAGGCCTAGACCTTAGATAGTTTACTTACAAAGTAGCATTGCATGGAGGTCCCCTAGAAGATATGTTGAAGTTGAGACCCTGGGGTCAAATTTGGGACCGCCACAGGGGTCAGTGTTTCAGATTTAGGGAAAATGTACTTTTATTATGTAGAGGCGAAAGCACCTTTTTTTTTCATTGAATCTTGACCAAACTTGCATAGCAGCTCTATAACCACAAGATCTCGGACAAGCTCTTGAACCAATGAGAATCAACCAAAAATGTCTGCCAGAGGGCTTATAAGCACATTTTAAAAAAAACTTTTCTCTGAAAGTTCAAGGCCAAGACCTACGTTATTTTACATGTAGCATTCAGAGATGCCAACCCTTAATTACTGAAAATAGGAGTGTGGTTGAAAGCAAGGGGTTTGCGGGGGGTCTTAAATTTTTTAAGTTGTAGATGCTCTGAGATGGCATTTCAGCACTTTTCAGTGATAAAAAGTCATGTATTCATTAAGAAATATTTCATAATACCTGATGAAAAAGAGAATTGAGTGATCGAGTTTTATAGAATAAATTAAAAAAGCTGACAAACTGATGAAAAGTGAGGCTTTATTGAACATTCAAATTAAGCTTTATTGGGATTTAATTACCGACTCGTCCATTGGTTGAGTTGTCCCAACCATTGTCGATATTTTCCTTGACGACGACTGACAAGTTGAGCGGGTGATGTGCTGTTTTGTAGCAATGTTTTTTCAAATAACCCATCCCACCGCGAGATAACATAATTTCTGCATTGATGCACCCCCCCATCCTCGGTGTCGAAAAGCAAGGATATGCATCGGTATAAATTTTAATAAATGTTTATGTTCATACTTTTTTTTCTTTGGTGGTGTTGCATCCGCCATATTGGATTTTGAAGGTTGTTGATCGGCCTTTCCAGATCATCCGATATTGTTTTCGTAAATACTTGGGTATTTTCCGGATAACCTAATTAATAGCGCTTCTAGAGGTGACGTAGCGCGTACGGAAATGTCCGAACATCAAAACCAGTGTCGGTGTAAACGGTGCTGATTATTTGTTTTACCCGTTAAATTTATCACGGATCAATTTTTTTTAAAAACCAGAGACAATTCATGTAAAATCGGAGAGCAGATTTTTCATACAAAAATCGGATTCACTCCGCCAAAATCGGAGGAGTTGGCATCTCTGAGCTGCATTGCATGGTGGTCTTTTGAAAGATTTGTCTGGGAGGAACTTACAAAAACATTTTCCTCTGTTCATCTTTGTTCATTGTTGCCAGTATTGCGATTCAGGCCCTCTTGTTTATTATGGTATACAAAACATATCTATATGAAATAGTTTTCATTTTATAACCCAAATACCCCAGGTGTGTCAACTTTTTTTTCCGAATGAAGAATAAATACCGGTACCGGAAATATCATTTAACCCTTTACTTCATATAGACGCCTTTGGACACCTAATATAGAAAGCTTTTGAATTATTGGGTGAATTATGTTTATATTAACTGACAGAGTGGAAAACAGTGCAGGAAGTGCACTGTTTTCAAAGTCCATTTGTGATTGGTGCGGGAAAACGCGTATCTATGGAGTAAAGGGTTAATAACGGCAAAGTGGTTTAAGGCGCTGTTGTTGTCTGATGACCGATGCTGATGTCCTGGATTCAAGCATAGTTTGGTTTAAAAACTTTATGAAAGAAAGTTTTCCAGTAACTTGCAGAAGGACAGTGGCATGAAAACAATGCTATCAACAGAAAAATGTGCCGAACCATCGACTTTACTCGATGTTCTTCATCAGATAATTAATTGTACTTGGACGACTTCTATAATTAAAGCATCATTTCCATGACAATAATGCTCTACTTTGCCTTAAACTAATTTTCACAGTAATATCAATTATTTCATTCCTGTTTTTATACTGAAGTACATGTACATTTATTGTTTGATAATAAAATATGAAAAATTTTTTTTCGAGTTTATAGTTCTTTCTATGACCAATTTACAAGATAAAAAATACAATGCAAGTACATATGTAGTCATCTGGAGAAATAATCTTCTTTTCTACAGATAAAAGCATAATATTATTGTTCTTAATGTCCGGAGTTAATCTAAATATATTGAAATGGCCATCATCTTCATCGGGATTTACTTGCATATTTTTTTTAATAATGTGAATTTATTTTGTTTTAGTTCCAAGTTTGTACAGAATTTAGACATTTGATAGAAGGCATGATATGCAATGAATGAATGCTACAATTGTGGTTTCATGGCATACCAACATGTAGGTTATATGATGCCAATAGATTTAAAGCTAGAAATGTGTCCATAGGACACGGGTGCTGCACTACTTCATATTTAATTAAAAATACAATTGTAAATAATACATGTACTGTTGTGCATGGTTTGTCTGTTACCACTCTAAAAATGCTTCTTATGAATTAGAGATTAAAATAACGATGTATTATAATTTTAGTTAATTTTTATAAATCAAACGATATTTAAGACCCTGTATGTAGAGAGGACTAGGCCTTTTTCAAACTTTTGATTCATCTGCGGTCAGAACAATAAAAGGACCTGTATTACTTTTTGACCAACCAAATGTTATGAAGCATGGCCTACACGTAGTTGTTCAAAGCTCTTAGCTTATCATTCCGATAGACTGAGTCTTGCCTATTCAATATCTCCAAAACTTTTGCATATCAAGTACCATGGGATGTAGAAGTAGAATGACATTTTTTATGATTTCCAGTACAAATTGTCAACATGAAATTATTAAATTTCAAAACATTTGACACCATAATCCATCTCAACATCGCTTTTAGCCAATATGGCTGTGAACAAATGGTATCAGTTGTCTTTTTTAGTGGCAGATTATGACGAGATTACCTTTATTTTCTTTTCATCTTGTACATGTACCTGAATTTCAATAGAAATTAAAGCTGGGACAAGTTTAAAAAACATGGTAGAAATATTGTTGCTTCTTTAAACTCTTTGAGTGCATTACATTTCCAGAAGCAATTCTTCTATCCAATTCAACTCGAGTACAGAAAAGGCAACAAAGTTCTTTATTTAATACAAAGTTTAAGCACTTTTGGTTTTATAACTAGTTTGGTCTACATCAAATGAAAAATGCAGGTGCTCAAGTACACTCTTACCAAAAAGTTTAAGAATGAATGACACACACTGGGTGATCACAAAAGCCACTGAGTTGGGCAAACGATGTCAAGAGCCCAAAAACATGCTGAATGAACACTGATACATTCAAAATAACATGCTTCAAGAAAAAATATATACAGTCAAACCTGTCTAATGCAGACAGTCAAGGGAAGGAGCAAAATGGCTTTTTAAAAACTGGTTGTTGCTTAATACAAGTTAATTTACTCTGAAAGTATAGAAATGGGAAATAGAAAATATGATTGCTTAAGACAGGTGGTTGCTTAATAGAAGTGACCACTTACACAGGTTTGATTGTATAATGAAATACAAAAAAACATATTTCTAAGGGTCATAAAACCATAAGTTCATGGAGGGACTTAACATTTACAGATTATTTACTGTATGACAGTATACCAATAATTAGCAAGTGTTTCCATTACATTCTGTGTGTATGTGACTGTCTGGTTATAAACAATGTGTGTCTTTTTTTCAAGGATTTTATCGGCCTAATTGGTACATATGCCCTCAATGCGGATACAATACCCGTCGGAGGTACAGGTATTTGTGTAACCTTAAAATATGTTTGTTGTTCAGTACACAAGCAAATCACAATTTCTGGAATAACAAAACGAGTCTGGCTTAAATAAATATATATATTTTATTTACAAAGAGTACAATGTGTACTATTCAGAACTAATAGCAAATATTAAACAGTCCCCATTCATTACAAGATTTATATACATGTAATGGCTACAAATGAGACTATTGTAAACGTGTATACATGTATATACCATGTGCACTGATGGGCCTTTTGTATTGAATCCAGTATGTTCATACAATATCTTCTGTATGAAGTTTAAAAGAACTTGTTAAAATTGAGCTATTTCATACAAGTTTCGTGAGTCTTACAGTACATGAGGACAAGTTAAAGATCTTTCTTATTAAATGACATTATATAAAAAAAAAACAACAATGATTAAAATGTACCGGTACAAGAAATTGCTTTTCCATGTATATGTATGTCAAATAGGATGAATGAATTGTTTGTTATTTTCATGTCATTGCAACACAAAAAGATAGTATGACACAAAACATTAAGTGAGATGACTTACTGCTCCTGTGCAGACAACAAAGTAATATACAGATTAAACAAAACCACAGTAACAGATGCTACAGAATGAACCTAGAACTGTGCTTCCTGTAGACTGCAGTTTCAGCAAATTCTATCCGATACTTGATTTGTCATCTTCATTGACATGCTTGAGCCAGTGGGCCAGTGGGCCAATTCTTGCCATCACCACAACCACATGAATTGATATTAATTTAACCACAATAATGAACATGCCAAAAAATGGTAAAATAGTGATTCTTTTTTTTTTTAAGTTTCAAGGATTCTTACCCCGTCATATTCTTTCAAGCACCACATAGGTTTTGGCATCAAACACAAGTTTGTGAGAAACATTTATGATGTAGCTAAAGCTGATGCAGAAATCTACATCATTTAAAGTTTCTTTTAAAAGAGCAATGTCGAAATAGAATTTTACTCTATTCACAGATCAAATCAATTTTCACATCTACGAACACAAAACCATATGTAGGTATTTATCTACAAGTATTTTATTTACTGCATTCTTATCAGTTTTCATAAAAGTAGTGGTGTCACACTTGTTTTGATGTGAATAATTGTATATACAAACTGATATTTCCTGTTTACTATCATGCCAGTAAAAAGGAGAAAATAAAATGTCTGTTCCACTTTTTGTAACATGTGACGACGTGTCTTTCACTCTCAGAGGTTAAGATTGATTTTTAAATTTGAACACTGTAAAATCAATTCTAAGATTATGGAGTCACTTAAAGTTGCCGAACATTTAACCATGATAATCTATGGTAGATATTTGCAGCAGTGTTGTGTTACCAGGCAGCATGATAATCGGTTGGTTATGTAAATTATGTCAACTTATCAAGTACATGTACATTGTATTTATTGCATCGTCAGATCCTTCCACATATTTTAGTAATTAAATCTTAAGTTGATCCAGCGCTAAATCTGTGAGATGTCGCAAAACTTTGAGGACGTTGTCTGGTGATTTGCTGTACAGCTGAAATGGAAATAATTCTTTCAAGTAAGAAAATATAGCATATTGTGCAAGAACAATGCCTGTTAGGGTAATATACTACTGACCGCAAATTGAAAAAGATTTTCTGCAAACCAAAGAAAGAACTCTTCTGTCGATAATAAATTTGATAATTTTTTAGAAGTTAAATATATATATTTACCACACACACACACATATATATATATATGCCATCCTCATGTCAAGATCGTGATCACATTAAAGACCAAATTCTTTTTTCTCGTCATTTATAACTATGACGCGGTCGAAGACAAATATATTTACTTGCGTGATGCAACTCTTTTATTGAACCATTGTAAAACAATATTCATTTATGAATGCATATTGTTCATTTTGTTGACGAATATCCTTAATTCCATGTAAGACATAATACAATGTTATACAAAAACTGTTCATGTATCAATACATGTACAAGCTATATAATTGTGAAACTTCACACATTACATGAACACTTTAATAGATAACATGCATACAAGTTATATTTCAAGGGTGAATACAAGAAAGAAAAAGAATAAAAACGGATTAAAGAGAGTAAAGAAGTAGCAAAGATAAGAAATAGCAATTTACAGATGAATGCATTTTGTTCATTTTTAGATTTAAACATATTTTACAATAAAAACCGTGCTACCGAGAAATTATGACGGGTTATGACATCAGAAATAAAACAGTCGACACAAAATTGAGTTTGGTTCCTGTTGCTATAGAAGCAATTTTATCTAATTGATAGATGTGGAAGGGCACACAGCAGACATGACTTTTGCTGTACCATTAGCAATCTTAAAATACACAAGTATAATAGTTTATTTTAGAGGGAGTATATCAGGAAAAAAACTATAAAAGTCTTAAAAAATAAAATATTTTTAAAATGATTAAAATACATTTCGTTATCATTTATAAATAAAATCCAAATGGCTTAGTATGTGAAATGCACCAAAACGTGACAAAATCAACATATAAATTGGAGTGGTAAACTTGAAATGAAATTTCCATTCTAAAAATAAACGCCACTTAAATACTGCTAGATGACCATCATCGTCGTTTAGTCATTTTCTAAGATGGAACAATTTTTACTACATGTAAACCTGTAAAACAGATAAAATTAATATCAAAACGAAACCACATGACTCATTTAATAAAATCTATTTTAATCTAACCTAGGCAAGTAGCATAAGCTAGGAAATTCTTTTTCTATATATTTATTTGGCATGTTTGAATAGTTATCCTTTTGGCAATATGGGGTCAATGAGCATATATAGGCATGACATAATGAAACAAGTTGTCAGAAGACAACAATGCTCGCCCCTCGGTGCCTAGTCCAAAAAGGGCTATAACTGTGCCAAAATGCAATCCAGAGTTATGGTTCTTGTCTGTGTGTGTTCCATTGATGATGGTGAACACGCATGTGAAGTTTCATTCAAATCCAATGAGTGGTTGCACAGATATCTTAAACTTAAACGCAAAAGTTAAACCTGGGTGTTTACAGATGACGATGCCGCCGGGGTCATGGCAAAAGCTCTCCTTGGACTTTGTCCCGGCGAGCTAAAAAAAATTTATAGCCAATTCTAAAATTTTGAAAAATCCTGATAATTTCCCTTTAAGATGCAAACAAAAAAAATCAGTATTTGTAACTCTAACATGATGAGACAGCCTACCACAGGTCTAGCTCAGATAAATTAAAATGAGGTAAATGTATTCGACAATTGTTTCAGAGAACAAGCCATTAAGAAAAGTTTTGTAAGAGTCGTGAATGACAGACTACTACAGGGAAAACAGCTCTATTGGGCTAAAATACACCCCAACACATCTTCCAAAATTACCTTCAGTTTTCCATCTCGCCCAATTGATGCTACAGAAGTTCCTATGTTCACCAGTGGCATGGCCTACAAAGATCATTAAATTATAAAATTCTTACAAAAAAAGCCTTTAGTTTCATTATTTTTAAACTGATGAAAAATTAGACAGGTATTAATTTTAAAACACACAATGTGCAATATGGCTGGATAATTAACATTTTAAAACATTAAACCATAATCTATTTAATTAAATATAGCTGAACATGTGTAAGATTTAACATATATTTTGAAATGTGATAAAATATGTTTATGTTGGGCAATTTAAAAGAAACGTCCAAGTATATTCTAAACTAACTTACATTCAGTTTAATGTTGAAACATTCATAGAAATGACTTTCTAGACCACCTATGAACTGACTGGCTTCCTCCATCGTAAAGCTGTCTGTATCTGTGGATCTGATTCTTGTAAAATAAAACGCATGTAATATATATAAGACCAAAGTCAACTACATGTTACAGAGTTGTGTTTATTGGACTGTACAGATTAAGATATTTAACAATAAGTTTATTCAGCAAGATCTCAGAATGATAAATTTTGCATTTTAATACTCAATTGATCTTTTAAATGTAAGCATACATGTACAATCAATTGTATACATATCATAGCTTCCATCTCATTTTCAGGTTTATTTGTTTTAATTTGGGATTTTTTCCCATCTGGGGCACTCGTAATAAAGTAATAAATTGATAGGGCCCAGTTAGCTCAGTTGGTAGAACATATGACTATAAATGCTCACGAGTCCTAATCCCTCTCTGCAGTCTCCTGAATAATTGATCAATGACATAGCGTCACATTGTCATTCATCTCACCACTGAATCTATTTAAGTCTAACTTAGGCATGTAGCCTAAGTTAGGAAATCCCTTTTCAATAAACTATTTTGGCATGTTTTGATAGATATCTTTTTGGCAAAACGGGTCAGTGAGTATACATGTAGGTATGATATATTGGGAAAAAATGTTTTAAGCTAATTTTAAATTTTTTAAAAATCCTGATAATTCCCTTTACTATTTAAACAAACATACATTAAAAGAAATACAGCACCTCAAAAGATTTGCTTTTAAATTTAAAACAAGAGGGGGGGCCAGAATGGCCCTATATTGCTCACCTGTGGCAGAGGAGGCAATGTCAAAGATAGTTTGACCAGTTCAAAAATTGTCAAAGATATTTTGGTTATACAACTACTATGTAAATTTGGGGACATCAAGTAAAAGCTGTGAGTACTAGAATGCACACAAGGTCAAATAATGCAATTTTTGACGATTCAAGGGCCATTACTCTGACATTAATTACCCAATTTGGTCAGTTCTAGAACTTGTCCGAGATTTTATGGTTATTTAACTACTGTGTAAGTTTGATGATCAAAATGAAAAATGAGGCTGCTAGAGTGCACACAAGGTCAAATAATGCAATTTTTGACGATTCAAAGGCCATAACTTGGACATTAATTACCCAATTTGGCCAGTTCAACAACTTGTTTGAGATATTATGGTTTTATAACTATTGTGCAAGTTTGGTGAGGATCAAATGAAAAATGTAGGTGCTAGAGTGCACACAATGTGAAATAGTGCATTTTTTAATTTTCAAGGCCATAACTTTGACATAAATAATCCAGTTTGGCCAGTTCAAGATAGTATGGTTATGTAACTACTACATAAGTTTAGAGAATATTCAAAGAAAAATGCGGGTGCTAGAGTGCACACAACAAAAATTTAACAGACAGACGACAGGTGATCAGAATAGCTCACCTTCAGCGTTGTCGTCGACGGAAAAGCAACACTTTAATCTCGTCTCTCCTTCGTTGCTTAAAATCTCAAGTGGTATAAAAAGCTTTGCAGAAACAGTTAAAACAAAGATAAGAAAAGAAGCTTTAGGATGCAATGGATTTCATATTAAATTAAAATGAGATTGAAAATAAATTGTGTAATTTTATTTACGGCATCTCTAGAATTGCATTCTGTTCTGTCTACCAGTCAATCAGGCCCAAAACAAGTATTCAAAATGCTTATCATCATCCATCATTGCCCAAATTGGAGACCCTTCTCAACCAGAAATATACAATGTTTCAGACCTCATTTGTAATAAGATCCTTTAATATATAAATAGATGACAAAAACTTTTGTTTCACCTATTAAGTACTTTCTACATAAAATCCATGCCCACTTATTTTGGGCCCCATTGCACCATAACCCTTGATATGGTCAAACTGGAAACACCTCCATATCAGTCATTAACTCCAAATATGAACAAACTGAGACTGGCAGGTTAACAAAAAGTATATTTTTGAAAATCATGTTAACCCTTCAGATCTTTTAAGACGAAGCTTCATCATTAATTCTGATTCTCCTTGACCTGCTTTTACTTCTATGAAAAGCTTACAAAAGTCTTACTTGATTATTTCTAAGTAAAAGGTATGGTAAGAGATAAACACACAAAAATTTATCAGCGAGTCTTTTTTTTGACATTTATATACATGTAATTCACATTTTTTTATTATTTTTGCATTGTTATACATGACTTATTAACTACCTGTTCCAGAGACGGAGGCAGTCCTCGGCCTTTGTTGAATAAGATATATCTGACAAGCCTTCAACTTCTGATGGAACCTTGTACACCAAGTCTACAGGCCTGTGATCTGAAATTTATTTTAATGATCTGTTATTTGTACTTGGTGATCAATTACATAGTATATAATTTAGCTGTATTTATTCAAAGACAGCAAGACGAATCACTGGGGCCAGTTATTATAAACGTTATTTATTTAACTCTTTAAACATAGTTACTGATTATCCTTGGCTCTTAGGCCATGTGGCAATCCAATGTGAACCAAAAGTTGGTAGAACAAACTAAAGCACATCTTAAAGGGAATATATCAGACTTTTTCAAACTTTTAAAATTGGATAAAACATTTTTTTTCTTATATGACATGCCTATATATATCCATTAACCCTGTATTGCAGAAACGATGTAAATTTAAACATATTAAAATAATATATTGAAGGGATTTCCTAACTTGGGCTATGCGCCTAGGCTAGACTAAAATAGATTTCTTGCTCAAAATTGCATTATATTTTTGTAACGTATGCAATTAGTCGCGTGATTCCAGTTTGATTTCAATTTGATCCGTTATACAAGTTTACATGTAGTAACAATTGTTTCATCTTAGAAAGGTGGAATGACGTTAAACAGTATTTAAGTGCTGCCTATTTTTAGATTGGGGATTTCGTTTCAAGTTTACTGCTCTAATTTAAATATTGATGTATTCACATTTTGATGGATTTTATATACCAAACCACTTGATTTTCATTTATTAAGACTTTTATAGCTTTTTTTCCTGATATATACTCCCTTTAAAATTTGTTGCGGTGTTAATATTATTGAACAAATTGACAATGATTACCTTCACCGAGTCCTGTAAACAGTGCCGTCATAAACACCAGCTCATGTGATGTGAACTTTTGTGGAATCACTCTACAGTCAAACTGTACCTGCAGCATGATAAAAGCATGTTACCTCCATAGATATTCAGGTTATGGTATGGCACTGTCAGATACATAAACTTTATACATATATACTAAAATATATGTATTGACTGTTCCCAGACATTTTCCATGTCAGTAAATGTTAGTTTAACTATCAAGAGATTACTTAACTTTTAACATTGAGGCCGGCGGTTTGAGCAAAGCATGTTCAAAGATTTCAATGGAGACATTAAGCATATTGCATGTAGATACATGTATATATGGCTGTTCTGCTCCGTTTCATGTATTTACACGAAACACACAGTAATTGATAATTTAATCATAAAAATGAACATTACCAAAAATATTGACAGGACACCCATTGAGACGATGCCTACCCCTTGGTAGAGATGGACAGTGAAATCATTCTTACCCAGAAAACTAGAGAACTGTATATATGATACTATCAGAAATGTAAATGGTCTTACCTCTAACCAGTTCTGGATAGTCTGTGAAAGTGCCTCTGGACCGTGTATTAACATTGAGGAGTAATATGTAAAACTGTCCTGGATGGAGGGTTTCAGCGGGTTATACTCCAGGTCTATACTGAACAAAACTGCCTGGCAAATCACCTTCTCATCTTCACCTGAAATATAATGATGTAGTTTTACTATGTGAAATGATTCTGACACACTATTCTTCATTTTGTAGCCAAATGTTCATGGGTGCTTTTGTGATTGCCCTTTGTCGATATATCAAAGCTTTTACACTGTCATGGTAGTTCAATCTTATTTACTCTTTTTCGTCCTCACAAATCGCAGGAAAACCCGCTGAATAATGAAAATCGATACTTTTGGTCAGGTTGTAAATATCTGGTATACGCAACAAAACAATTATGTTTTAAAAGAGGTGCACTCTTTCTAAATTAAACCAACTCTTTCCGAGTCTGCACGATTGGATATTTATATTCTAAAAGTGTAATTTATGCAAGTCTCATTTTCATTATCCCCTTAATATGCTTCTCAACAAATGTCAGAGTGTTGTACTTTCAATTTGTCACCTCTTGAGTGAAGGACCATGTTATGTTTGCATACCGACTTTTTGTGGTGAACATTTGCACCTACATGTAATTATAATAAAATCCTACCATACATATGTAAACTATGAAGTGGGAATGAAAATGGGAACAGACAGATGGATGTATGGATACCATCACTTCTAGTATATCCTCCTTCCGCTTAAAGGCAATGGATAATCACAGCAGAAATCATAGTTTAAAATATATGAACTGCTTACGATTTCTTGCTTTACCCTTGACTTCTATCAAAACTGCTTTTGGGTCATCTGTAAAGAGAAGTGATGTATAACTAACAAAACTATTTTGTAAAAGAGTAAGATTGGATTAAAGCCCCCCCGTGGCAGTTTTGCTAGTGACTGCACCAATGTTGTGACCCCAGCTGTCACGTCTTTCATATGTATTGTTATGGATCATTCTTTGTATTGATTAGTTTATACTAATTTATGTTGCAAATGAAACAAATACTACAAACGACACGTTTGATAATGTTTTTGTTTCCAAGTAAGAACATGGGTTATCATCTGATGTAAAAAAACTGATATTCCTGTCAACCTTTCATTGTCTTTTAAAATGAATTCCATGGAATCAAAAGTCTCGTCTATATCTTTGAAAAAAAGTGAGACTATGAAGAAATCTAGCCATCAAGACTAGACAAACGAGTGAATGAATGGGGTTAAACACCATTTCCAACAAATTTCAGGTTATATATGGCATATCCAGTTTTACTGGTGGAGGAAGACCTCAGACTGAGTCAGTCTGATTAGAACCACCGTCCTTCTGCAAGTAAGTGGAAACGTTTCTCACATAAAGTTTTTGGAGCAAGCAGGACTCAAACCTACGACCTTAGCGGTGAGATGTAAGTGATCTTGAGACTACCCCTTAGACCACTCGGCCACAGTGGACCCTTACAAGTGAAGGAAACATTGCCCTTATATACAAAGTGCCCTACCGGTTGACAATAATAAATAATACAAGTATACTGAAGTAGTTTCTAACGTTATATATTTTGAAGAGTTGTTAACATTCTGAAAAAATTTCAATTTGAGAAACTGGCAAGAAATGCAGGCAAAATTTGCCATCCACTCAGGTGTTCTATGCAGTTTATGAAAATACACAGCCTCTCTATATGCCATCTTTGAAAGTCCTGTATCTATGTGGCCTTGACCTTTGATACAACCAACTAGGTTTGCCCACAATATATCGTCATGTTATGCTGAACACTTGTGTGAAGTTATCAAAAGTCGGTCCATGCACTTGAAAGTTACAGGCCCGACACTGACAACAGTTCAGTATATTGAAATACACAGCTGACATATGCATGCCATGGTTTTGAGTATCCATACCAATTACACAGCTATGAACTCAATTTTTTTTACTCTATGGCAAACTGTTTTTAAAAAGACAAGAGCTAAACACATAAATGCAAAACTTAACATCTTGAATGCTAAATCAATTGTCTAATTATATAGAGGTCAAGATTTTGAGTTGCTGCAGTTTTTGGGTAGTAATACCCATAACACAACTTTGAACCAACTTTGTTGACTCTGATCCAAACAGTTTCAGAGAAACAGAGTTAAATGCAGAAAACAATTTGTAGGCTACTTTAATTATTCAAAGAGGTCATTTGAAAATATTCTGCATGGCTTTGAGTAATACATGTGCTACCCATAACATAATGGACCAACAATGGATCAAATTTTGTGACACAAGACCAAATGGTTTCTGAGAAACTTAGCTGAAATCAAAAACTTATAGTTGTGTAGACCAAGTTATTCATCAGTAAAGGTCAAGGTCACTAGAAAAATGAAACCTCTATACATGTCCAGGGCTGGAAAATTCCACTCGTCCGCTCGCCATGACGAATGAACATTTGGTCAGGACGAGTAAGATTTAAGACACTGACCTTAACATTTCTTTAATTTTAATCATTCAATTAAAAATGATGGAAAGGGAAGAAGAGCAGGTTTTATCAGAAATTTAAAGCCCTCATATTTTTTTTTTTCTTTGAAAAGGTGAGACAAAAAATATTTAATTCTTACAAGGCAGCATTTATACCAGAAAGGATGAAAAATTACCTATTCCAACAGAAAGTCCAGAGAAGTTACCAATAGTAGCATCACCAGGAACACTTGTATCTACAAACAGCCCCTTCTTCTTTTCCTGTATAATCCATCATATAAAAGTGAGTGATATATCAACAGGTTAATTGATATCCCCTGCTAGGCAGTCTGGACACATCATTTAAAAAGAACATCATTCTTGAACAATATTACTTTACAAGGGGTGTTTGAAATGTATTGTGTATTTGTCCTCTAACCATTAATAATTAACTAAATCGCTAATGTTTTCATTTTATACCCTCAAAGTGTCCTCTCTGGTTAGAAATACATAATTTTAGTCTGATGATTTATTTCCGAAAAGCATCACGACACGATGATTTTGGTACACTACGAAGGCATTGGTTTATGGTAGAACCAAGAGCCTGCCAAGACCCATATTTACGACCAGAGAGGAAGTTTTTCAATTTGGGAAAGAGAAAGAAGTCACATGAGGCAAGTTCTGGAGAGTAAGGGGGTGATGTGGTAGCACTGTAACTTTCTCAGACTTTAAAAAATCCGTTACAAGTACAGGTGTGCGCTGTCAAGTATGAGACGAACATGTCTGAATCCAGTGACTGGGTGACGTTTTTCGTAGTACGTTTTCAGTTTTTTAATACCACATTATGATAGTACCTTCCAGTCACACTTTTATCAATGTTTACCGGTACCTGTATTGCTAAACCTTCAACAGCGAAGAAAATTGCATAAAGAATCATCTTTACACCCAAGGTCCATTTGCCTCTACTATATTTGGTAGCCCATATTTTATTCCCAACTTTGCACTGGTTCAAAATAGTGTACCAACGTTTCAACACCTATAACAAAATTTGCAAATTGCCTTTGGTTATATTCAGGAAACTTTTTAAGCAGGTTTTTGGCAGTTCAACCATGCCTTCTTTTGGTTGTCAGTCAACAAGTGGGGCACCCACCTAACTGAAACTTTTTTATGATTTTTCACAGAACGAAATGAACTGAAGATAGTGAAATGCCTGCAATGCATACTATATCATGATTGTGCATTATATTGTGCATCAATTCAAACAATTGCTCTTATTTTAGACTCGATTTTCTTACATGTTGCTGTTTTGAACAACCAGATTTTGCTGCATTTTCAACACTCTTCACAAAAATTAAATTTCTTTTCTTATCTACGAACATTCTCAAAAAAAATTTCGTCAACCCATAAACCTGTGTTATTTCATCAAAAATGTATTTTAGAGAACAACAGAGTTTACAACTTATTTGCTACTCATTTCCCAACTATATTTACAACAGTGGTAAACGACTGCCTATAACGATAATGAAATGACTAAAACTCTGGAATCCTGTGATTCAGCATATACATGTATACCAATGTATAGGTATTGAATAGAACTATCCATGCATATAAATATTGATGTAAAATTTTACATGAATTTTGAGCAACTTATAAACACACAATACATTTCGAACAACTCTCATATGACCAAAATCACAGAAAAATTAGACCTTTGCTCACATGACAAGGCTGTAAAATTTAAGTATTCAATAAAAAATGTTGGAAAAGGAGGACAAGTAGCTTTTATCAGAAATTTTAAGCTCTACATGATGTTTTAATATCCACAACAAAATTGTAGAAGTTTCGCGATAAAGAAGGTCCTTAGGATAGCACCATATTAATACCTGCTGCTTTCAAAATAAGATTACATTCACTGGCAAAGAAATGTATTTAAAATACTCGGACAGGCATAAATATTTGCATCAAAAGTCTAGTGACAAAAGGTGCGTGAACAGCATGCAAATATATGTGAGATGTAGTCAAACAGTTCATTAGTCAAACAATTCATGTTTCATTTCCAGTACATTTAAAAATGCCCAGGTGCAAACAACAGTCATAAGTAAGATGGCATCTTGCAGTATTAAGGTAGTTTATTAATTTTAGTCTTAATATGTCCCAATATTGAATCATGATGATTTTCTGTCAGGACCTTTTCAATGACCATAAAAAGGAAAGGCAAGATCTAGTTTGAATGCTGCATTTAATTAAGATGCCATTACTGTAGATACCTTTTAGTGTAGTACACATAAATGGTCTTTTTAAGAAAATAGACTTTTCGTCTCTTAAACACTGGTTTTTAAGGACCCTGGGTTATACATTGCAGCAATCCACAAATAACATCTTTTATAGGTATGATATACATGTACTTGTTCAAGTTCATTCCACAAGATCCACTCATACATGTATAAGCAATATTCAAATAAGATGACAAGTTACATCCAAGATACATACAGCGGCAATATGTGCTGACAGAGACCTGGTGTAAAGCTGTATGTCTGACTGTTTTGTTTGGTAATTGTACAGCGGGGTTAGTCTAAATACTCGCCAAATCTTTTTGCTCAGTTCTGAAAGACACAAGCAAAGAACTTCAAAAATGGTGAATCAAAGTGTCTCTACAAATATGAAATTTAGTTTCCAATGAATATAAAGCATACAAATATCATTAATAACTAAATTTTTTCAAATAACTCAATTAAGATTTTCATATCATCTAAAAATGTTACCAAATATTTTACAGTAATCGGAGTAATGGAATCGAAACCAAATCCCAATTTAAAAATAAATATCATCCACCCACTAATGGAAAACCTTCACCTTGTCAGTCATCCACCCACTAATGGAAAACCTTCGCCTTGTCAATCATCCACCCACTAATGGAAAACCTTCAACTTGTCAATCATCCACCAACTAATGGAAAACCTTCGCCTTGTCAATCATCCATCCACTTATGGAAAACCTTCGCCCTGTCAATCATCCACCCACTAATGGAAAAACTTCGCCTTGTCAATCATCCACCCACTAATGGAAAACTTTCGCCTTGTCAATCATCCACCCACTAATGGAAAACCTTCACCTTGTCAATCATCCACCCACTAATGGAAAACCATCACCTTGTCAATCATCCACCCACTTATGGAAAACCTTCACCTTGTCAATGATCCACCCACTAATGGAAAACCATCACCTTGTCAATCATCCACCCACTAATGGAAAACCATCACCTTGTCAATCATCCACCCACTTATGGAAAACCTTCACCTTGTCAATGATCCACCCACTAAAGGAAAACCATCACCTTGTCAATCATCCACCCACTGATGGAAAACCTTCGCCTTGTCAGACATCCACCCACTAATGGAAAACCTTCACCTTGTCAATCATCCACCCACTAATGGAAAACCATCACCTTGTCAATCATCCGCCCACTTATGGAAAACCTTCGCCTTGTCAATCATCCGCCCACTAATGGAAAACGTTCGCCTTGTCAATCATCCACCCACTAATGGAAAACCTTCACCTTCTCAATCATCCACCTACTAATGGAAAACCTTCACCTTGTCAATCATCCATCCACTAATGGAAAACCATCACCTTGTCAATCATCCACCCACTAATGGATTACCTTCACCTTGTCGAACATCCACCCACTAATGGAAAACCTTCACCTTGTCAATCATCCACCCACTTATGGAAAACCTTCGCTTTGTCAATCATCCACCCACTAATGGAAAACCTTCGCCTTGTCAATTATCCACCCACTAATGGAAAACCATCGCCTTGTCAATCATCCGCCCACTAATGGAAAACCTTCACCTTGTCAATCATCCACCCACTAATGGAAAACCTTCACCTTCTCAATCATCCACCTACTAATGGAAAACCTTCACCTTGTCAATCATCAATCCGCTAATGGAAAACCATCACCTTGTCGATCATCCACCCACTAATGGATTACCTTTACCTTGTCGAACATCCACCCACTAATGGAAAACCTTCACCTTGTCAAATCATCCACCCACTAATGGAAAACCATCACCTTGTCAATCATCCACCCACTAATGGAAAACCTTCGCTTTGTCAATCATCCACCCACTAATGGAAAACCTTCGCCTTGTCAATCATCCACCCACTAATGGAAAATCTCACCTTGTCAATCATCCACCCACTAATAGAAAACCATCACCTTGTCAATCATCCACCCACTTATGGAAAACCTTCACCATGTCAATTATCCACCCACTAATGGAAAACCATCACCTTGTCAATCATCCACCCACTGATCGAAAACCTTCGCCTTGTCAAACATCCACCCACTAATGGAAAACCTTCAACTTGTCAATCATCCACCCACTAATGGAAAACCATCACCTTGTCAATCATCCGCCCACTAATGGAAAACCTTCGCCTTGTCAATCATCCCACTAATGGAAAACCTTCGCCTTGTCAATCATTCACCCACTAATGGAAAACCTTCACCTTCTCAATCATCCATCCACTAATGGAAAGCCATCACCTTGTCAATCATCCACCCACTAATGGATTACCTTTACCTTGTCGAACATCCACCCACTAATGGAAAACCTTCACCTTGTCAATCATCCACCCACTAATGGAAAACCATCACCTTGTCAATCATCCACCCACTAATGGAAAACCTTCGCTTTGTCAACCATCCACCCACTAATGGAAAACCTTTGCCTTGTCAATCATCAACCCACTAATGGAAAACCATCGCCTTGTCAATCATCCGCCCACTAATGGAAAACCTTCGCCTTGTCAATCATCCACCCACTAATGGAAAACCATCACCTTGTCAATCATCCACCCACTAATGGATTACCTTTACCTTGTCGAACATCCACCCACTTATGGAAAACCTTCACCTTGTCAATCATCCACCCACTAATGGAAAACCATCACCTTGTCAATCATCCACCCACTAATGGAAAACCTTCGCCTTGTCAATCATCCACCCACTAATGGAAAACCATCACCTTGTCAATCATCCACCTGCTAATGGAAAACTTTCACCTTGTCAATCATTCATCCACTAATGGAAAACCATCACCTTGTCAATCATCCACCAACTAATGGAAAACCTTTACCTTGTCGAACATCCACCCACTTATGGAAAACCTTCGCTTGTCAGTCATCCACCCACTTATGGAAAACCTTCGCATGTCAGTCATCCACCCACTAATGGAAAACCTTCACCTTGTCAATCATCCACCCACTAATGGAAAACCATCACCTTGTCAATCATCCACCCACTAATGGAAAACCATCACCTTGTCAATCATCCACCCACTAATGGAAAACCTTTACCTTGTCGAACATCCACCCACTTATGGAAAACCTTCGCTTGTCAGTCATCCACCCACTTATGGAAAACCTTCGCTTGTCAATCATCCACCCACTTATGGAAAACCTTCGCTTGTCAGTCATCCACCCACTAATGGAAAACCTTCACCTTGTCAATCATCCACCCACTAATGGAAAACCATCACCTTGTCAATCATCCACCCACTAATGGAAAACCATCACCTTGTCAATCATCCACCCACTAATGGAAAACCATCGCCTTGTCAATCATCCACCCACTAATGGAAAACCTTCGCCTTGTCAATCATCCACCCACTTATGGAAAACCATCGCCTTGTTAATCATCCACCCACTAATGGAAAACCTTCACCTTGTCAATCATTCACCCACTAATGGAAAACCATCACCTTGTCAATCATCCACCCACTAATGGAAAACCTTAGCCTTGTCAATCATCCACCCACTAATGGAAAACCTTCACCTTGTCAAACATCCCAGGGCTCGAATTTAAGCACTCGCCACTCGCAAAATGCGAGCTGTATTTTGAAAATGCGAGTTAAAATTACTTAAGCTGGCATTTTTTTGCGAGTGGATTTCAAGTTGAGAAAATTACTTATTGCATTCATTTTATTGATTTTTGAAAATAAACAAGTATTATCGTGGTAAAAATAACGAGTTCTTGTCAATTTTACCAAATTTATTTTGCTTCTCGCGCCAAATTACCCACTAGCAGCAAGATTGTCAATGACATGTATTAAATATTTATATGTGTAGACTTCATCCAATTGTTTGTCATCTCAAGTTCATTCTGCAAAAAGGAAGTAAAGTTAACACCCGTCAACAACATAATGAGTAGACTGCGACTAGTTTGATCGATCGCGCACTCGCTCTATAAAATAAAAGTAAAGTTGAAACCCGTCAAATTTATTGTTTACATATTTTGTCAGCTGTAAAAGTGGATGATAAAATAACATATTTTTCTCCATTGAACCGACAAATGAAAGTGAAACCCAACAAGAAAAAAGAGAATTAATCCTTCCGTTAATACTGAAATGAAATGGAAGCGACAGCTCAATATCACACAGGGCTATAAACTTGACAATGACAAAATGGTGTGTCAATTGTAGAAACCACCGCGATCGACAGATCATCCATAATAATTAAACTCTTGTTATTGTTGAATCCATGATTCATATTTTGGTTTAGTTAAAAGTGTTTATTAATGATATATCATTGTATGCATTTATTTATGGTAGTATAATAATTAACAACTTTTAGACAATTTTATTTTTTTAAATATTTTGTTTTGTAAATTACTGCTTTGAATTGTACCTTAACATATATAATAACCTTGATACCATTGTCTATAAATAAAAAAAAGCTAATATTGCATATTAAATAACATGCAGGCTTTGAAACAATTAATTTTGGGTTTATTTAGACATTTAGGGCTAAAAGTTTCTGCAAAATTGGTTTGGCTAGTTGGTTTCAAATTTGGCCAGTTGAAATTTAAGGCACTGGCCAAAATTGCCAGTGCACAAAAAAGTTAAATTCTAGCCCTGCATCCACCTACTAATGGAAAACCTTCACCTTGTCAATCATCCACCCACTAATGGAAAACCTTCACCTTGTCAAACATCCACCCACTAATGGAAAACATTCATCTTGTCAATCATCCACCCACTAATGGAAAACCTTCGCCTTGTCAAACATCCACCCACTAATGGAAAACCTTCGCCTTGTCAATCATCCGCCCACTAATGGAAAACCTTCGCCTTCTCAATCATCCACCTACTAATGGAAAACCTTCACCTTGTCAATCATCCATCCACTAATGGAAAACCATCACCTTGTCAATCATCCACCCACTAATGGATTACCTTTACCTTGTGGAACATCCACCCACTAATGGAAAACCTTCACCATGTCAATCATCCACCCACTTATGGAAAACCTTCGCTTTGTCAATCATCCACCCACTTATGGAAAACCTTCGCCTTGTCAATTATCCACCCACTAATGGAAAACCATCGCCTTGTCAATCATCCGCCCACTAATGGAAAATCTTCGCCTTGTCAATCATCCACCCACTAATGGAAAACCTTCACCTTCTCAATCATCCACCTACTAATGGAAAACCTTCACCTTGTCAATCATCAATCCACTAATGGAAAACCATCACCTTGTCGATCATCCACCCACTAAGGGATTACCTTTACCTTGTCGAACATCCACCCGCTAATGGAAAACCTTCACCTTGTCAATCATCCACCCACTAATGGAAAACCATCACCTTGTCAATCATCCACCCACTAATGGAAAACCTTCGCTTTGTCAATCATCCACCCACTAATGGAAAACCTTCGCCTTGTCAATCATCCACCCACTAATGGAAAATCTCACCTTGTCAATCATCCACCCACTAATAGAAAACCATCACCTTGTCAATCATCCACCCACTTATGGAAAACCTTCACCTTGTCAATTATCCACCCACTAATGGAAAACCATCACCTTGTCAATCATCCACCCACTGATCGAAAACCTTCGCCTTGTCAATCATTCACCCACTAATGGAAAACCTTCACCTTGTCAATCATCCACCCTCTAATGGAAAACCATCACCTTGTCAATCATCCACCCACTTATGGAAAACCTTCACCTTGTCAATGATCCACCCACTAATGGAAAACCATCACCTTGTCAATCATCCACCCACTGATGGAAAACCTTCGCCTTGTCAGACATCCACCCACTAATGGAAAACCTTCACCTTGTCAATCATCCACCCACTAATGGAAAACCATCACCTTGTCAATCATCCGCCCACTTATGGAAAACCTTCGCCTTGTCAATCATCCGCCCACTAATGGAAAACGTTCGCCTTGTCAATCATCCACCCACTAATGGAAAACCTTCACCTTCTCAATCATCCACCCACTAATGGAAAACCTTCACCTTGTCAATCATCCATCCACTAATGGAAAACCATCACCTTGTCAATCATCCACCCACTAATGGATTACCTTCACCTTGTCGAACATTCACCCACTAATGGAAAACCTTCACCATGTCAATCATCCACCCACTTATGGAAAACCTTCGCTTTGTCAATCATCCACCCACTAATGGAAAACCTTCGCCTTGTCAATTATCCACCCACTAATGGAAAACCATCGCCTTGTCAATCATCCGCCCACTAATGGAAAACCTTCGCCTTGTCAATCATCCACCCACTAATGGAAAACCTTCACCTTCTCAATCATCCACCTACTAATGGAAAACCTTCACCTTGTCAATCATCAATCCACTAATGGAAAACCATCACCTTGTCGATCATCCACCCACTAATGGATTACCTTTACCTTGTCGAACATCCACCCACTAATGGAAAACCTTCACCTTGTCAAATCATCCACCCACTAATGGAAAACCATCACCTTGTCAATCATCCACCCACTGATCGAAAACCTTCGCCTTGTCAAACATCCACCCACTAATGGAAAACCTTCACCTTGTCAATCATCCACCCACTAATGGAAAACCATCACCTTGTCAATCATCCGCCCACTAATGGAAAACCTTCGCCTTGTCAATCATCCCACTAATGGAAAACCTTCGCCTTGTCAATCATCCACCCACTAATGGAAAACCTTCACCTTCTCAATCATCCATGCACTAATGGAAAGCCATCACCTTGTCAATCATCCACCCACTAATGGATTACCTTTACCTTGTCGAACATCCACCCACTAATGGAAAACCTTCACCTTGTCAATCATCCACCCACTAATGGAAAACCATCACCTTGTCAATCATCCACCCACTAATGGAAAACCTTCGCTTTGTCAATCATCCACCCACTAATGGAAAACCTTTGCCTTGTCAATCATCCACCCACTAATGGAAAACCATCGCCTTGTCAATCATCCGCCCACTAATGGAAAACCTTCGCCTTGTCAATCATCCACCCACTAATGGAAAACCATCACCTTGTCAATCATCCACCCACTAATGGATTACCTTTACCTTGTCGAACATCCACCCACTTATGGAAAACCTTCACCTTGTCAATCATCCACCCACTAATGGAAAACCATCACCTTGTCAATCATCCACCCACTAATGGAAAACCTTCGCCTTGTCAATCATCCACCCACTAATGGAAAACCATCACCTTGTCAATCATCCACCTGCTAATGGAAAACCTTCACCTTGTCAATCATCCACCAACTAATGGAAAACCTTTACCTTGTCGAACATCCACCCACTAATGGAAAACCTTCACCTTGTCAATCATCCACCCACTAATGGAAAACCATCACCTTGTCAATCATCCACCCACTAATGGAAAACCATCGCCTTGTCAATCATCCACCCACTAATGGAAAACCATCGCCTTGTCAATCATCCACCCACTAATGGAAAACCTTCGCCTTGTCAATCATCCACCCACTTATGGAAAACCATCGCCTTGTCAATCATCCACCCACTAATGGAAAACCTTCACCTTGTCAATCATCCACCCACTAATGGAAAACCATCACCTTGTCAATCATCCACCCACTAATGGAAAACCTTAGCCTTGTCAATCATCCACCCACTAATGGAAAACCTTCACCTTGTCAAACATCCCAGGGCTCGAATTTAAGCACTCGCCACTCGCAAAATGCGAGCTGTATTTTGAAAATGCGAGTTAAAATTACTTAAGCTGGCATTTTTTTGCGAGTGGATTTCAAGTTGAGAAAATTACTTATTGCATTCATTTTATTGATTTTTGAAAATAAACAAGTATTATCGTGGTAAAAATAACGAGTTCTTGTCAATTTTACCAAATTTATTTTGCTTCTCGCGCCAAATTACCCACTAGCAGCAAGATTGTCAATGACATGTATTAAATATTTATATGTGTAGACTTCATCCAATTGTTTTTCATCTCAAGTTCATTCTGCAAAAAGGAAGTAAAGTTAACACCCGTCAACAACATAATGAGTAGACTGCGACTAGTTTGATCGATCGCGCACTCGCTCTATAAAATAAAAGTAAAGTTGAAACCCGTCAAATTTATTGTTTACATATTTTGTCAGCTGTAAAAGTGGATGATAAAATAACATATTTTTCTCCATTGAACCGACAAATGAAAGTGAAACCCAACAAGAAAAAAGAGAATTAATCCTTCCGTTAATACTGAAATGAAATGGGAGCGACAGCTCAATATCACACAGGGCTATAAACTTGACAATGACAAAATGGTGTGTCAATTGTAGAAACCACCGCGATCGACAGATCATCCATAATAATTAAACTCTTGTTATTGTTGAATCCATGATTCATATTTTGGTTTAGTTAAAAGTGTTTATTAATGATATATCATTGTATGCATTTATTTATGGTAGTATAATAATTAACAACTTTTAGACAATTTTATTTTTTTAAATATTTTGTTTTGTAAATTACTGCTTTGAATTGTACCTTAACGTATATAATAACCTTGATACCATTGTCTATAAATAAAAAAAAGCTAATATTGCATATTAAATAACATGCAGGCTTTGAAACAATTAATTTTGGGTTTATTTAGACATTTAGGGCTAAAAGTTTCTGCAAAATTGGTTTGGCTAGTTGGTTTCAAATTTGGCCAGTTGAAATTTAAGGCACTGGCCAAAATTGCCAGTGCACAAAAAAGTTAAATTCTAGCCCTGCATCCACCTACTAATGGAAAACCTTCACCTTGTCAATCATCCACCCACTAATGGAAAACATTCATCTTGTCAATCATCCACCCACTAATGGAAAACCTTCGCCTTGTCAAACATCCACCCACTAATGGAAAACCTTCGCCTTGTCAATCATCCGCCCACTAATGGAAAACCTTCGCCTTGTCAATCATCCACCCACTTATGGAAAACCTTCACCTTGTCAATCATCCACCCACTAATGGAAAACCTTCACCTTGTCAATCATCCACCCACTAATGGAAAACCATCACCTTGTCAATCATTCGCCCACTAATAAAAAAACCCATCACCTTGTCAATCATCCACCCACTAATGGAAAACCTTCACCTTGTCAATCATCCACCCACTAATGGAAAACCTTCACCTTGTCAATCATCCGCCCACTAATGGAAAACCTTCGCCTTGTCAATCATCCGCCCACTAATGGAAAATCTTCACCTTGTCAATCATCCACCCACTAATGGAAAACCTTCACCTTGTCAATCATCCACCCACTAATGGAAAACCATCACCTTGTCAATCATTCGCCCACTAATAAAAAAACCCATCACCTTGTCAATCATCCACCCACTAATGGAAAACCTTCACCTTGTCAATCATCCACCCACTAATGGAAAACTTTCGCCTTGTCAATCATTCACCCACTAATGGAAAACCTTCGCCTTGTCAATCATCCGCCCACTAATGGAAAACCTTCACCTTGTCAATCATCAACCCATAAATGGAAACCTTCGCCTTGTCAATCATCCACCCACTAATGGAAAACCTTCGCCTTGTCAATCATCCACCCACTAATGGAAAACATTCACCTTGTCAATCATCCACCCACTAATAGAAAACCTTAACCTTGTCAAACGTCCGCACACTTATGGAAAACCATCGCCTTGTCAATCATCCACCCACTAATGGAAAACCTTTGCCTTGTCAATCATCCGCCCACTAATGGAAAACCTTCGCCTTGTCAATCATCCACCCACTAATGGAAAACCTTCACCTTGTCAACATCTGCCCACTTATGGAAAACCATCGCCTTGTCAATCATCCACCCACTAATGGAAAACCATCGCCTTGTCAATCATCCACCCACTAATGGAAAACCTTCGCCTTGTCAATCATCCGCCCACTAATGGAAAACCTTCGCCTTGTCAATCATCCGCCCACTAATGGAAAACCATCGCCTTGTCAATCATCCGCCCACTAATGGAAAACCTTCGCCTTGTCAATCATCCGCCCACTAATGGAAAACCATCGCCTTGTCAATCATCCACCCACTAATGGAAAACCTTCGCCTTGTCAATCATCCACCCACTAATGGAAAACATTCGCCTTGTCAATCATCCACCCACTAATGGAAAACTTTCGCCTTGTCAATCATCCACCCACTAATGGAAAACCTTCGCCTTGTCAATCATCCACCCACTAATGGACAACCTTCGCCTTGCCAATCATCCACCCACTAATGGAAAACCTTCACCTTGTCAATCATCCACCCACTAATGGAAAACCTTCACCTTGTCAAACATCCACCCACTAATGGAAAACATTCATCTTGTCATTTCAACTTTTTCATAATTAACCAAATACAACAATATGCAACTCATATGGCAGATCAATGTAAAATCAAATTGAAGCCATATCACTCCGGCAGTTGATACACCCAAAATTGCATTGATAAGCTGAAAAATTCTTTTATACTAACCAAATAAGAAATTTCTTTTAACTATATTATTTTGGCATGTTTAAATAAGATATCATCATAGGAATACAGGCTCAGTGAGTGTACATGTATCTAATCTACTAAAAAATTATAAAATGCATACTGAAGAAAAAGTGCTTGTTGCCAATTCTAAAATTTTGAAGAAAAAAACCCAGACATACTGCACTGAAGAATTACAGACATTATTTGAATTTTAAATCTAAAAAGTCATGATGTTAATGAATATATACATAATACAAGATATTGGTGGAATCTGACATTGAGTTTTAATTTTTTCAAAATTTAGAAGACTTAAAGGGATTATAATGACATATTACCATCAATTCCCTGTCCTTAATACACACGCCCAGCAAGAAGATACACTTATAACTTAGAGATATACGCGTCTAAAGTGTCTAATTGCATAATCTCTTTATTCCAAACATCGGATTTGTGAAGACACGTTTTTGTTTTTGTTTACATTTGCCATTTTCAACAATCCGCTTTCGGGTTTCCGATCAATCATCGTATAACATCGTGAAGACTCGTTCCCGATCTCGTTTTCGAGGCTTTGTTCGGGAAGTTTACGGAGTTAAATGTAAACATTGCGCAATACTTGATTGCGTGACGTATTAAAGTTTTGGCCAATATTCAATTACTGTTAATTTGATAACTTTCAAGTAAATAAAGGTTATACATCAATACACAAGCATTATTTTGTGAACACTGCATACAGGAAAAGTCTGGATTAACAGCATGTTTGTGTTACTTGCCAATATATTCCCTTTAATGCAACTATTACAAAATTGAACTTTAGCTGTTAAAAATATAATTCTTTACTCAAGAATCTAAACTCTTCATATTGTGTGATTGACATTAGTATACTGTTTGGCTGTAATACGCTGGAATGGCAGCATGTATCAACATTTTCAGCTGCTGTTAAAGTTTGATGTTCAAATATTAAGTGTCATTTTTATGTAACTGTTGGCTAAATGTAACACACAATCAGTTAACTGAACCATTTTTCAGATGTATTACCGACTGACCGAGCTGTGCTCACCTGTTTAAAAGCAATAGAACATACATGTGCAAAAATGACAAATTAAAATTTGTAATGCACACATCATTCTGACCAAGTGTGTTTGAAAAGAAAGGCAAGTATGAACTCTGCTATCCAAATAAGGTTCAGGATAAAAAATATTGTAAAAAATAATGGTGTTGGTTTAAATTAATTTATTTAAGCTTGATTGTGATGAAAGTCCAGAACTTATTTAACCTGCTCTCGAGTCCGCTTCCTGGGTAGAACCAATACTCAATGTTGTTTTATACTTATTTGACCCGCTCTCGAGTCCGCTTCCTGGGTAGAACCAATACTCAGTGTTATTTTATACTTATTTGACCCGCTCTCAAATCCGCTACCTGGAGAGAATTAATACTCAGTGTTGTTTTATACTTATTTGACCCGCTCTCGAGTCCGCTTCCTGGGTAGAACCAATACTCAGTGTTATTTTATACTTATTTGACCCGCTCTCAAGTCCGCTTCCTGGGTAGAACCAATACTCAATGTTATTTTATACTTATTTGACCCGCTCTCGAGTCCGCTTCCTGGGTAGAACCAATACTCAGTGTTATTTTATACTTATTTGACCCGCTCTCAAGTCCGCTTCCTGGGTAGAACCAATACTCAGTGTTGTTTTATACTTATTTGACCCGCTCTTGAGTCCGCTTCCTGGGTAGAACCAATACTCAATGTTGTTTTATACTTATTTGACCCGCTCTCAAGTCCGCTTCCTGGGTAGAACAAATACTGAGTGTTGTTTAATGAGAGGCATTGGGTCGCGCAGGGGATCAAACCTGCAACGTATGCCCCGCTTAAAATAATGGTATTGACAAAAAAAAAAAAAAAATGCACCTTTTATGTTGTTTTCCTCTGCCTCTGTTCTTTGTATTACACCAGTCTCGTATGAGATGGTGTTACTGGGAAAGATTGGCGTGTTGTTTTGTCCAGTTATTGATGTACCTGCTTGTCGGCTAATTGCTGGGGTTCTTCTTGATGAACCTTAAAAACAACCATTTATTACGCCTTGCATATCTAGTTGGGAGTTTTGAATGCTCACCATATTTCTTAAACCCTGATATCAAACAATTGTTAGCCACTTTTTGTATCAACTGGTCAAGTCAGGGATGTAAAATTCCACCCACAAGCTCGCATTGGTGAGATACAGCTACAGTTAGACAAGTAAGAATCTAAAATGCTAATCCCAACAAGGTGAGTACGTTTTTGCTGTTTGTTGATTTTAGTGAGTAGTTAAGAATGTCGTTTTATTTTTGAAGAATGTGAAATTCTTAAGAAGATAACAATATTCTTAAAATATCATTATTAAGCAAATTTTGTATTTACTTTGAAAGGTTATAAAAATGTATGAGTAGGGCCTTTTTACATTACATCAGGGTAGGGGGACAAACAGGAAACAATCTTTTATTGTATTTTAGGTTTGTTCCTTTCCATTTCTACATCTTATACGTAACTTATTTGTTTTAATTAACTTCATCAGTAATTCAGTAACTAAACTGAAAATACCAAGACATGTATGTAAAATTCCATATACAGGTATACATCCGTATCAACTTTTTTCAACATAAAGTACCGGACTAAGTCTTGTAATAGTTAATTTAGGGTGAAGTCAATATCAAATTTACCTCGATATAACTCGAAACTTGTTATAACCCGGATTTTCTATGGCTCCCAAATTTAAAATTGATATTTTCAACCAGATTCATTAAAATTTCCCAGTATAATAATTGGTCAATTGATCGGAAGTCTCAATTAATTGCTAAGTGTTTGCAGCTCGTCATGTTTTTCCAAACTGTGACCATGTAGTTGTGCATCAATTAAACCTTGATAAAATTTTCAGACAGAAATGTTAACAAGTTCTTACTGTTTTAAACAACATCATTTTTAATTGATTTACACCGACAATGGTCTGTCATATTTATCAGATATTATCGTACTTGTTTATTTATAGTACTTCAAAAGGAAACAGTATTGCCAAATAATATAGCGCAGTGCACCTTTGGATATTTATAATGCGATTCCGCGTAAATCACGGTTTCATTCCATGGATCCCGGCTACAGCGTTGTAACGGGACCTGATTGTAACTGGTTGCCACTACTTAAATGAAAATATGTTAGTGCTAGTATTGTTGTTGATCTTGATCAAACGGGTCCATTACAATGAACCGATATAAATGATAAATAAATGTTTATTGAAAAAAATGAAATTACCTAGAGGTCCAAATCTCCGCCTGTTGGGTGTTCTGTATGGTGTACCATATGGTACAGTACGTAAAAGACTGTTCAAGGTATGATGTGCTTTACCGTGAACTTGAAATGGGGTATGTGTTGAATCTGCCATCTTAGTGACTTTTCTGTAATTCAATAGACATAAGGTTGTTTGAACTATAATGAAAGCTAACATACAGGTTTGCAATTGTATCAACTCAATATGTTCATTATTACTTTTGGTTGTACATCATTTTTTGCTTTAGTAATTGCTGTTTTCCTTCTGTCAAAAATTAGCAGTACTGAACAAGTTACTTACCTTCAGTGCAAAATCTATGTACGTGAAAAACCTTAAAATTTGTCTTTAAAGTGATTCAGTACAAGATAAATCACGACTTGAATATTACATTAATGAAAAGTGTCTGGTCATTTGTCACATTTACCTGTTCAAAATACCAGCATAAATTCAATACGATAAATTATGTGAAACTGTCATTCTATTTTTAGATGGAACCTACCATATTAGGGGTGTTTTGTAATCTGATACTAGTTAGTATTGTATTTTGATTTAATATAAAGAACACATTTGAAATTTTACTCGTCTTCATCTTATTGTCACTTGCATTTTTAGGCATGCAAGTTGTGTGTGTCACTCAAAAATGGTTATACGTAATAACATAATTTATACTCACCACGGGGAGCTCTTTATGACATACATCATAATATTCAATGTGATTTCTTTACAGGATGGCTGGAATGAAAATTCTATGAATGCATATAACTTCAAACTATTTTGTTTTAACAGTCAAACCTGTATAAACGGTCAACTCTATTAAGCAGCCACATGTTATTCCCCTTTATATGCTTTCAGAACACATTAACTTCATCCTGCATTAAACAACACCATGTCTTAAAAGGCTAATTTTGCTCCTTTCCTTGACTGGCTGCTTAAGACAGGATTGACCTTTTGTTTTTTTTTATTTATCACTAAGCTGAACAAGAAAAATGTTTTTAGAAATTGCTGGTGCAATTTTGCTCCTTTCCTTGACTGGCTGCTTAAGGCAGGTTTGACAGTTTATAAAGATATAATATAAAAAATACCTAATTTTTTTTATTTATCACTAAGCTGAACAAGAAAAATGTTTTCAGAAATTGCTGGTGCAATTGACTTTCGATGTGTCCTGCATTGGTCCAATTCTCTTTGATGGTTCTTAAGTTATATACATTTTATTTTAGCACAAATGGACACAAAAGCATCGAGTCTGCCACCAGTGACTGCAAATACCAAATTTCTATTTGAAAAATATAAAAGTTGACTGGAAATTGAATATTAATTGTAGCGATTCAATTATGGGTTCACAAACTCCAGTATGTGTTCACTAATTGGTCTGGTTAGCGCTGTGAATAAACCACCCCGTGGGTTTGAATCCTGAATCATTCTCCTTTGAATTAAATAATTTTTTCCAAATCATTTGTGGTTTAAAATATATATTTAGAATTGCTGTAGTCTAGCAGATAGCATTCAGGTCCAAAGACTCGGAGGCCCCTGGTTCAATTATAGGTGGGGGTCACATCTTGGGTTTTAAAAGGCCAAGATAATTTTGAATGTTTGTTTTGAAAATTTAGCATAATTTTTTTAACCATTGAGGGTTAAGAGTAAACCTAACCATTCCTTCCTGAGATCCTGGAAAGCTGACCAGTAATAACATGAACATTCCCATTAACTACAAGAACTGACAACTTTCTCAGCAGTGAGACAAATAATGATGAAATGCAATGTCATTTATCAATCATCAGGAAGACTGAGGCCAGTCAAACCTGTTTAAAAGGTCACCTCTATTAAGCAGCAACATGTTATTTCCCATGTATATGTTTTCAGAACGCATTAACTTTGTCCTGCATTAACAACACCCTGTCTTAAAAGGCCAATTTTGCTCCTTTCCTTGACTGGCTGCTTAAGGCAGGTTTGATAGTTTATAAAGATATAATATAAAAAATACCTTTTGTTTTATTTGATTTATCACTAAGATGAACAAGAAAAATGTTTTGAGAAATTGCTGGTGCAAATGAATTTTGATGTTCTGCGTTGGTCCAATTCTCTTTGATGGTTCTTAAGTTATACATTTTATTTTAGCACAAATGGACACAAAAGCATTGAGCTACTAGTAACTGCAAATCCAAATTTCTATTTGAAAAACATAAATGTTGATCAGAAATTGATAAATTAATAAATTGTAGCGATTCAAGTATGGGATCTTGAACTCCAGTGTGTGTTCACTAATTGGTCTGGTTAGAGCTGTGGATAAACCACCCTGTGGGTTTGAATCCTGTATCATTACCCTTTGAATTAATTAATTTTTCAAAATCATTTGTGGTTTAAAATATAAATTTAGAATTGCTACAGATAGCATTCAGGTCCAAAGATTCGGAGGCCCCTGGTTCAATTCTAGGTGGGGGTCACATCTTGGGGGTTTAAAAGGCCAAGATAATTTTGAATGTTTTGAAAATTTAGCATAATTTTTTTACCATTAAGGGCTAACAGTTAACCTAACCATTCCTTTCTGGGATCTTGGAAAGTTGACCAGTAATGACTTGAGCACACACATAGACTGCAAGAAATGACAACTTTCCCACTTGAATCAGCAGTGAGACAAATAACAATGAAATGCAATGCCATTTATCAATCACCATGAAGACTGAGGCCAGCTGAGAAAACAAACTCATGGCCCCTTTTGATTGATAGTCAGATACACTAGCAACTGAGATAATCGGGAACGGCCATTTTAAAGAAAGAGCCTCAGCTTTGCAAGGTACTATAGTAATCTGAAATGAGTGAATTTATTGAAAAGCGCAAAAATAGTCTGATTTTTGTTTAATAATATTAGTTGCTTTAGTGTTGAATACATAGCAAGTATATTAATGTTACTGAATGACTTTCAGGGCTACATTCAGTTTAGATAATAATTTAATGTGTTTGCTAATGTTTGATAACACGTCATCTAAACCACAAGTTTGCTGTTAATGTTTGCTTTTAAGGCAAACAGCTTTGAAAGCAGTTTGGTTGTGTTAAAAAACATGACTTTAAGAGAAATGGAAGGACAGCACTGATGTAGTCCGATTTACGTTAATTGTTCTTTCAGTTGATATGTGAACAAAGTGTCATGCTGAACTGAACACAACCCAGTGATGTTAAACATAATTTACTAAATCTTCTTTTTAAAAATTATTCATTTTACATTGATTAATATGAAACAAGTTCTTGCACCTTAGATGATTCCTGCTCGAAGTCTTGCTGGGTGAAACAAGTACTTAAGCCTATGTGGATAAAGTGTCTTGCTCAAGGACACCACATAGCCGTGGCAAAGGTTTCAACCCAGGACCCCCAATCTTGACCGGACGCTGCTGAATGTTATCAAATTTATATATTTTTCTAGACACCGGCTCAACATCAATTTATCACATACTTAATACACAATAGTATAATATAATGAAATTTTTTTTTTTTTAGCTCTATCAGGACCTGTGTAGTAAAGACTTTTTAGTGCACATGATTTTAAACTTTTGCACTGTACAAAAACTCTTAAAATTACAAGATTTATTTATAATGCAGTCATTTTTTGCATTACACATACTGGTATTGAGTATACACTTCTTCCAGGAAGTGCATCGTCATGTAAGTGGCATCATTGCATTTATACTGGTTAAGTGCACGGAAAATGAATATGACCCGCTCTCGAGTCTGCTTCCTGGTAGAACCAGTACTGATAGGCATCTGGTTGAGCTTTTCTTCCAGATACAGGTCCAAGAATCTTGTAGAAAATGAATGAGGTTTTGTACCACAACATTTTCTTACCAATTTGAGAGGTTTCGTACCACACATAGATTTATGTATAAACTTAATAGTGTTTCATATGTTGTATATACCTACTGTTGAATATAAGTGCATTGATCAATCTATAATATGTTATTTTAACTGTTTGTCTACAATGGAAAAAATGTTTTAAAGAATGATTTTTTTAGGTATTTCTTTTATTTCATCATTTATATCAAAATTACGATCTAATTCCTATCCATATACAGGAAATGAATGGGAAACATAGCGTAATCTGCCCTTGAGTTGATTTCACCCTTAAGCCGAACGATTTTCGCATGTTTTGTCTGATTCTTGCATCATCAAAAAATAAATGTTATATTTCTTGTCTGATAAATGTTATTATTTTCACAGATGAAAACCCATCTACAAACATCCGGTTACACGTTCAACATTTTTTGAACATTAGTAAACAATACAGGCGACCAATAAGAAAAACGCGGAAATTCAAAAAATTAACAGAACCAAGAACTCATATCGCAAAAGTAAACTTTGCAGGGTACCAGTAGTTGTTTCTGCCAATGTTTATGGCTACAAAAAATATTTTAATGCAGTTTCTTTAACAATAACAAAATGGTATTAACAAAAACAAGCAGATTAGAGGTCAAATATGTGGTGAGGTATGAATGCCCTTAAGATGAACATGAAATTGCCCATAAGATGGACACTGTTCGACTCAAGGCCGCATAAAAAACAATTGGTTATAGATTATATATATATTAACATTTTGATGACGTATGTCTAACTGGCAAATTAGGGTAGTGGTTACTAGCTTAGATTTCAGAACAAAAGGACCAATGTTAAATCCTCCCTAACAGCAACTTTTTTTATTATTGTAGAATGACATTATAGTACTCATTGTTTTGTTGTTTTTGCCTTATTAATTACCTCTGTGTAAGCAGTTGGTATGCATCAGTTGAATGTCATGGACATAGCTCTTTAAATGTTGGATCTGGATATATTGCTAAGCCAGGGCCAAATATACACAATTCACATGCCATAGCAATACATTCAAATGAGGATGATAGTCGATGCATGGCGTATCTAAAACGCTCAAGTGCAGCAATGGTTTTGGCATTGTGCAATAAGCCTCTTATAGACGGAACTATTTTACTTAAGGCCATATTCGAGCCTGTCCACAGAAGAGGTGAAAATTACAGACCCGTTTCCCTGACATGTGTATCATGTAAACTACAAGAACACATAAAATCTGCAAACATATTATCGATCATCTTGAAAAAAATAAAATCCTTACAACATTAAATCATGACTTAAGATCAGTCTTCTCTTGTGAAACACAACTCTTGACAAAAGTTCACGACCTTCTACGAAAGTCGGACAAAGAGGCACAGATCGACATGGTCATCCCCCACAGGAAGCTACTTCACAAGATCGAACTATATGGAGTAGATAAAAACATTAATGCCTGGCTGACAGACTTCCTTACCAAAAGGACAATGCAGGTTGTGGTCAATGGAGAAACATCAGAAGCAGTATCCGCGGACTCAGGAGTACCCCAGGGCACATTACTGGGACCCTTGCTGTTCTTATGCCATATAAATGACCTCCCAGACACAGTCCAGTCATCAGTTTGTCTTGCTGACTATTGCCTACTCTAACGAGTCATCAAAAGCTCAGAAGACCCCACCACCCTCCAACAGGACTTACAACAACTAGAGACATGGGCCGATACATTGTGTATGCGTTTTAATGCAAAGAAATGCTACTTGATGAGCATGAACAGCAAATCATCACATTTCTATGAACTTGACAAAACCATACTACAAGTACCAGAAAACTCCTATCTTGGGAGTGACAATATCTGAAGAGCTTAAGTGGAGTGCCCGCATCACCAAAATCTCCAAAAAAGCAAATTCAACCATTGGCTTCCTCAGAAGGAACCTAAAACACTGTCCACCATCATGCAGGAAAGTGGCATACCTGTAACTGGTAAGATCAACCCTAGAATACTATTCCATCGTCTAGGATCCTTACCAACAAAAGGACATCTTTACACTAGATAAAGTATAGCGCCAAGCCGTCCGCTTCATCACAGGAGATTAAAAGTCACTGGACCCAGGTAGCGTCACACGCATGATGAACAACTTACAATTACCACCCATCAAGACCGAATGAAAACACAGAGGTTATCCTTTTTCTATAAGGTGGTCAAGGGGCTGGTGCCAGCTATGCAATGTCTTGACTATTTAACACATCCGCGGCAAACACCAAATTAAAGCAAGGAAATTCATAGACTGCAAAACAGACAATATTATTGAAAAACATTCTTTAAATAACAGCAAATGCTTTTAATAAGTGCAGTGCAAAAGCATCTCATTCCATAGACTGGAACCAACTGGAAGATGGTGTTGTGTGCACAAATACAGTTAACAGCTTTAAATCAGCTGTCTTTTATTAGGACTAACCAGTGTTTCCCAGACCTTCTTTCAGTTGTGAATATGCCGAGAGGCTCAACAACGTACTTATCCAGATCCAGGCGGTCCAGTCCAGCACTGTTATTTATGGTTCTTTTGTAAAGCAAATGTGCAGACAGCTGTAACAATTATAAACAAACATTGGTTTGAGTGTAAAGCAGTATAAAAGATAAGGCTGACTGGGAGGGAGTTCCATAGTCTGATGCCAGATCTACGAGGAGTCACTGTCAGTGGCATAGCTTCCTACAAGCACTGTAGGCATGTGACTACACTTTTTTCTAAGAAATCGAAAAAATAAAACTGCCAAAAATGTAATAATCGGACTCATATGGGGGTTGTGGGTTAAACTATAAATTCGCAACAAAAAATCATTGAATAATTATGATCCAGATATTTCACATCATTTTATCAACTTATTTGGTTATAAAACAGTGATTTCAAGGTTAATATTAATGATAACCAGGCTCCTAAAACACACTTCAAAATGCACAGGTCTATGACAGCCTAGGTGGAAAAAAAAAACGGTACCAGTTGTTGACGCTGGTGAAAGGAGGAAAAATTCTGTAAGCATGACCTTTGGTCTGGGTGCCATTTCAATGAAGGTATGGGTTGTAGGGATTTCCGCAAGCTGGTGTACAATGCGGTACATCATTGCAGCTCTGGAATGCTGTCTATGTGCACATCTAAGATGCTATCATTAAAATGTGATTTTTATTTTTTACCGTCTCTAAATGTTAATTAATAAGCATAATTCCTGGGACTTCTGGATCGAGAGTTTGATGCCTTAACCACTCAAACACAGACCTTAAATATAGCAGATTACTCAAGGTCAACTATATTCGAGATCCAAGTTAAGGGCAAATGTGTTTGTCTCAGGGGCGAAAATAGATATCCGACTATATTAAGCATTTTTGTACATTATATCTGAGATATTGCGTAAATAATGCTTGCAAAGCTAACACGGAAAATATGCTACGATATCCGCATGTTGCTTACAGACCTGTTTCCCTGACATGTGTATCATGTAAACTACTAGAACACATATCCGCATGTTGCTGGCATAGCAGGCGTGCTGTATGTGTTGAAGAATAAACATAACCTGTTCAACTTAAGGCGAATTACCCTATATTAAAGTATTAAACAAAGTGAAAAATTTACTATATATATATTTTACTATTTATTTCTTAAATACGGTATGAAGCTTCCTCAAGCGATACCTCCAACCTTGATGTTCCCGTGTCAACAGCTAAGCCACTACACTTCCGCCCCGCTAGTGCACATCTCGGGCAGCAAAAAAAACTGCTGAATGCAGCCCAGATAATGTCATTATAGGATAAATATATCACATATGTTGAGAATATCAACAGATCTGTGACAAAATATTTTTGTTTAATATTAAAATATAAAAAAAAATCAATGCAGATCCAATTACATGATAAAGATAATCGCACGTTTTTTCATATAAAATTGTAGATCTTTAATCTCGCACGACACCTGTTTTATTACAAGTTACTTACCATTTGATACCCTTTTATTTGCAGACATAAATTTGTAAGTCCATATTTATTTTCTTTCGGTTTCTTTACATTTCCCGCGATGCGCAGGGTGATATAATGCTGACATTTAACTGGTTAAAAATTTGAGATAGAAATTTTATTTATTTTTAATATAATTAAGAAAAAAAAATTTTCATTTCAAAAGCAAAATTATAACAGAAGTTCAATGACCAGCGGTTGAATACATCAAATAAAATGTCGGAACTAAGCGCAGCATTTATTCACTCCGAAATGAAACATGGCGGCTCCCGCAAAAATTATTCATGTTTTGAATGAATCTGCGTTTAAAGTTACTAAATTGAAAGTTAAGAAAGGCCAACGGATATCTAAAGGAACAATATTTTGTCTGTACACAACTGATGATAATGTTGTTCAAAAATTTAAGTCAAATCATGAAGGAATCGTTTCAGAAATCTGTGTTAAAGAAGGACAAGAGTTGCAAGCTGGGTATGCACATCGACACCGTTTTTATATCCTGTTTCGTAGAGAGTGACAATTTGTTTTTCAATGCTGTACATCTGCCATTTCATGCTGGTAACACGTCAGTATCAAGCCACACAAGCTTTACGAATGCCGCACATATTTTTTTGGTTGCATTTTATCCTGCCATGATGCTCAACATTGAGCATGAGCAGTAGTCTATCCCAGAACACGATATCTCCTGAATCAGGTGTATTAACCACCAATGAAAAAGCAGGGAATTCTATGCCTGTCCCACAATTAATAACAACTGAACACTCACTAACTTTCAGTTGAAGCAACTGACCAATAAACATGCTCAATTGTGTCTTTTCCAACATTGCTATTTAACAGACCCAATCGGGAGAGTTGGGTTCCTTCTACATTGATAACCTACCCACAGGTGACGGTATAAGCTGTTCAGAACACCCAATTTACCTGACCACCAAAAGCAAAAAAAAAAACAGCAAAACATTAATTGTAGGTCAGAAAACCGTTGGAACAGTTAAATTTCCAATATAACCACGATTTATCAATAATGCTCCATATTTACCAGTATCTACCGTTTCTACTCGCGTATTAGACACATTCGTGTATATCGCGTATCCATGTTTTAACCCTTTACTTCATATAGACGCCTTTGGACACCTAATATAGATGCTTTTGAATTATTGGGAGAATTATCTTTATATTAACTGAGAGAGTGGAAAACAGTGCAGGAAGTGTTCAGATTGCTCTACTCTTCAAGCACTGTTTCAAAGGCCTTATGTGATTGGTGTGGGAAAACGTGTATCTATGGAGTAAAGGGTTAAGACCAAGAACTAAGAAAAAAAATACAATTCTCCTATATATATGTGTATAGAGCGCGTCATGTTTCAGCTGGTTGACTTTGATCAGCTTTGATTTCTAACTAATTTGGACAGTTGATACGGCAATCCCTTGTTAACTAATATGCATAAGCCACATGACAGCACCCGCTTTCAATTATCCGAGATGACCGGTGACACTTGAATACAGTCATGTTTTTTTTAAAAAATTCTTACTATATTTTATTTTAATCATAACGAAATGCCACATATTATATTGATTTTATTTTATAAACATAAACTGCTACAAACCTCACAAACAAAAGATATATGTGTGAATAAATACATTTATGACGATAACAGTATTGCATTTATTCCGCAGTCGTTAATACACTTTCTCCTTTATATAAACCAGTCTGTGCTATTTTAAATGTTACTTCCGGTCACAACATAAATAAGCAATAAACACTTTCTTATTTTTCGATTTATTTGACATGTTTTACAGCATATATAATGTATAAGAATAAAACATTCTCCGCTAGGTAAATCAGCACCTATAATCGAGCTCACATGAAGAAAATGTCCTGAAATTAATATCTGAACATACCGGTGTAGCCAAATCTTTTCTGAATCTATAAATCTTTGAAAAATTACATAAAAAAACCCGAAATCTTCTGTACTTACGTATATCGCTCATCCCTTCTCGAAGATCTTAAAAGTTTGAAAAAATGCGCCTAATATGTGAGAATAAACAGGTACAATTTGATAGAAGGTTATGACATCCTTATCTGTATGTACTGGTGTTTATGTTAGTAATTGAACATCATTGCGTAGACAACTCCAACCCGTCTCAGCAGGCACTGAACCTTACAAGCAGACAGAAAGTTCTGGACCCTCTCACCCTTGTTCAGTAACACAGACTCCAGTAACACAGAGTTCCTCTGAATTAAAACCAGGACCAACTTTGTCACCTATCTCATCAACTGGACAAATAACACCAGTCAATATCTAAATACTTTGTTGACTCATGTAATACCGGACAGATTGTCATCTAGACTTAACAATCATTCCGAGCACCACCATTTGACTTCAACAGGGCTACTCCTGACCAGAATCATGGACAACCGCCAACCACACGTCTGTCAGTTACAAAGGTCGCAGATAACATACCTAACCCCGGTCTTAAACCCAGATGTGTCACTCGCTCTCCTACCTGGCACTCAGATTATCAGATGAACTATTTATCTAAAACTGTTGCATATAACCTAAGAGACATTAGTTTGCGTGAACTTTATTATTGATGCTAGAATTTTGATATGAACTAACAAGATTCAGGACATTGTGTTTATCTTCCACTTTCGACATTAGTTTGTGCTCATTTTACTACTCATGTTTCATTTCTTATAGATCTTAAATAGACATTGCAGTCAGCACCTCTATATCAGTTTTGTTAGTAAGGGTTGCCACCCGCAGATCGCGTTAAGTGTGCTTTGTTCGTCACAACATTTCAGCAGCTCTACTACTTTGTCACAGCCAGTAATTTTGGTGGCTTCAACATATTCAGACCATAAAGATCCCAAGTATGCCAGCTGCCGATAAGACAGGCCTCTTTACTTTTACAACTTTGGCAACAGTGACAGGTCCCTTGTGTAGTTGCAAAATCGAAGTAGGAAGAATCTTGACAATATTTACAAAACAGATATAAACTTGATAACGACCGTCTTTATCATAGCATTAGGCATCTTGGATAACCGTGGTCATAAATAAGAACTGTGTCTATTTGTTTCACACAAGTCTTTATGTATAACAATGACTACGGTCATCTTGAATAAAACATAATAGGTATTGATTAGCACAATAACTTTTTTTAGTTCAATTACTAACATTAACACATACATGTACATGCAGATTAGGATTTCATAACCTTTTAGTTGAAAACAAAACTTTAATATAAAACAGCATTACCTGATTCAAATCTCAGTTTTTGCTGAACTAGCATAGTTTTTAGCTTACCTGAGCCGAAGGCTCACAGGTGAGCTTTTGTGATCGCCTGGTGTCCGTCATCTGTCGTCCGTGTCCGTTGGCTGTTGGCTGTCGTCTCTTCCATCGTTAACTTTTAGCTTCTAACAACTTCTTTGAAACCACTGGGCCAATTTTGATATAACTTCACAGAAATGTTCCTTGGGTGACCCTCTACCAAGTTTGTTCAAGCCAGCTTGATTCGTCAAAAAACATGGCCGCCAGGGGGCGGGGACAAGTTTAATTAGTAAAAACTTAAAAAATCTTCTTGTCAGAAACTACTGGCTCGATTTTAAAATAATTCCACAGAAATGTTCCTTGGGTGACCCTCTACCAAGTTTGTTCAAGCCATGTTGATTTGTCAAAAAACATGGCGGCCAGGGGGTGGGGTTAGTTTACTATATAAGCTATAGTAAAAACTTAAAAAATCTTCTTGTCAGAAACTACTGGCTCGATTTTAAAATAATTTCACAGAAATGTTCCTTGGAGGATCCTTCACCAAGTTTCTCAAACCGTAATGATTTGTCAAAAAACATGGCGGCCAGGGGGTGGGGTTAGTTTACTATATAAGCTATAGTAAAAACTTCTTGTCAGAAACCACCTGATCAATTTTAAAAAAAGTTTGCAGAAATGTTCCTTGGGTGACACTTTATCAAGTTTGTTCAAGTCGTTGTGATTTTTTAAAAAACATGACCTCACAGTGAGGTGCTAGTTTACTATATAGGCAGCTATAGTAAAAACTTCAAAAGCCTTTTTGTCAGAGTCTACTGACCTGATTTCGATGTAATTTCACTGACATTTACCATGGGTGAACCTCTACGCATCTGCTACATCTTCAAAACAAATCAAAATTCTAACTACTTTACCATCTCGATTTTCTGGAATTTTGAGTTCATATATTATATAATCTACTTAAGTTGGGTGACTCAAAGTTAGTCAGGTGAGCGATATAGGGCTATCTTGGCCCTCTCGTTTACTTTTTAAATTATCAGGTGTATGCAATGATTCAATGGTGATCACTGGGAACCAGGCCTGAAATTGCTGAAAACTTCCACATGCTGCAGAGAGCATATGATCATGTGCACTTGCAAAATAAATGTGTATGACCTACAACCTTCTTGGACCAACAAAAACACTTTTTGTTGAATTTTCTTGCTGCCATGTTGTCCCTCTGTAGAAATAACAGCATTTTATTCTCTGAAATCATCATCCATGACAAATGTTACAGACTTGTTTGAAACCAAGACTTTAAGAGTATTTATGAAAACTGTCTAGTTCACATCAGGGCTAGAATTTAACTTTTTTGTGCACTGGCAATTTTGGCCAGTGCCTAAAATTTCAACTGGCCAAATTTAAAACCAACTAGCCAAACCAATTTCCGCAGAAACTTGTCCTAAATGTCTAAATAAACCCAAAATTTATTGTTTCAAAACCCGCATGTTATTTAATATGCATTATTAGTTTGTATTTATTTATTAGACAATGGTATCAAGGTTATTATATATGTTAAGGTATTTCAATTTTAAAGCAGTACTTAAAAAATAAAGTTGTCTTTGTTACTTATTATACTACCATCAATAAATGCATACAATGATACATCATAAATAAACACGTTTTAACTAAACAAAGATTCAACAATAACAAGTGTACAGAGACTGAGATTGAGACATACACACATTTCTACTTATAGAATTAATATAGCCAATGTCTGTGCGTTTTAAAATTAGATCTAGATCTAGCCAAGGACGATTGTTTAACATATGTAAATGTTGTGATATCATAGTAATATAGTTTAATTATTATGGATGATCTGTCGATCGCGTGGTTTCTACAACTGACACACCATTTTGTTATTGTCAAGTTTATAGCCCAGTGTGATATTGAGCTGTCCTCCCACTTCATTACAGTATTAACGGAAGGATTATTTCTCTTTTTTCTTGTTGGGACTCGCTTTCATTCGTCGGTTCGATGGAGAAAAAGATGTTATTTTATCAGCCATTTTAACAGCTGACAAAATATGTAAACAATAAATCTGACGGGTTTCAACTTTACTTTTATTTTAAAGAGTGAGTGCGCGATCAATCAAACTAGACGCAGTCTACTCATTATGTTGTTGACGGGTTTTAACTTTACTTCATTTTTGCAGAATGAACTCGAGATCAAAAACAATTGGACGCAGTCTTCTCATATTAACTATTTAATACATGGCATTGACAATTGTGCTGCTAGGAGGTAATTTGGCGCGATAAGCAAAAGAAATTGGGTAAAATTGACAAGAACTCGTTATTTTTACCAGGATAATACTTGTTTATTTTCCAAAATCAATAAAATGAATATAATAAGTAATTTTCTCAACTTTAAATCCACTCGCAAAAAAATGCCAGCTTAAGTAATTTGAACTCGCATTTTCAAAATACAGCTCGCATTTTGCGAGTGGCGAGTGCTTAAATTCGAGCCCTGCACATCAATGTTTTCTGAATTATGCCAAGTGCATTATAATTTTACTCACTTTATCTTCCCCTGTGAGGGGAGCATATGATACTGTCAGTTTATCTGTCAGCTTATAAAATATATGCCAATGGCTCACATTACATGGAAGAGATGACACTATTCCTATAGTAAATCTAAGACTTGCAGATTTCTTGCCGAACACATTAGACACATTGCTTCTCTTTTTCAGTTGTGTGCTTTTTTCGGTGGAAGGCTGCAATCATCCAACTGTGATGAAGGACATGTGTGCGGAGTGTGGAGCAGATCTCAGAGTGTAAGTTGGACTTCTGTTTGCCTTTCCATTATGTTATTTATGTACAGTTGAAACTCGTTATCTCAATATCGGTTGAGTTAATATTCCAGTAACTAGTGTCAATATTTTTTGGCATTCCCAACTTTTTCCATTCTTTGTGTATTTCAATAATTATATTCCTTTTTTCTTGATATTGTCTTGTGTCGATATTTTAAATATCTAGTTACTGATTGATCATTTCATACCTTTAATTGAATGTTTGTCTCAATATAAATATTGTTGGCATAATGTGTTTTATCCACATCATGAGTAAATTGATGCATGCTATTTTATGGTTGTAGATGCGACACTTATTATTGGACTATGGTAAAGGTGTAAAGTTTTAATGACTGACAGAATGTTGCAAACATTGTGTCATCGAATTGAGTGATTGCATGTAAATTGTATAAATATCATTTGATTCAGAGTCAGTTAATTCTGAGTCAGAAAATTGGAAACACAAGTTCCAAAAACATGACAGTATGTAAACGCCTGGATGTTAACTTTCTGTGCTAAAATAGAAATTGATTGTCTTAAGTATTGACTGTAAATGAACTCTGTGTACATGAATAAAATGTACAAATATTTCAAGTTTGAGATTTTATTTCAAATCAAGACCATTTTCTTGTTTGAGTTTATAACATGTGTATACATATTTATATAAAGTAACCATATTGTTCTATTTTGAAAGAGAGAACTCGACAGCAGGCAATCGTAAAGAAGATGTGAAAGCATCAGTAGCCATGGTACACAGTATACCAGAACTCATAGTCAGCGAAGAGGTAAAAAAGTTTCTAAACTTGCTATATATTCAATCTTCATGTACTATGTGAGGAAAATGGCATTAAACCTCATTAAAATACCAAGTGGTTTGTAGTCTGCTTGGATCTGCCACATACACAGTAATATTTGAGAATGTTTAAATTGATATGTTGCTTCAGAGAAAATACACAATTTGTTATGCATTAAAAAACTTTTAATTGTTGGACAAACATAGAGGTCCTTGCCTTTTCATTTGGGTATAACAGACCTGGTTTGTGAGATTTCAGGGACTAGGATGACAGTGACCCTTCATAGGCCAGCTATCCCAAGACAAAATATACTGTCTTTATTGCAAAAGCATAACAAACTTTTAGCTGAATTACACATTTTATTATAATCCAGGTACCTGTTTCTCCTCCAAAATGATCAGAGCTCTGTTGGTAGCACGTTGACTATCAGTTCAGGGTTATGAGTTAGCATCCCTGTCTGGGCATAGCCTCCTTGACGATTGATATACCACATTGCATCTCATAGTTATTCCTGTCACACGACCAATTCAAATGGAAAGTTATCAGTTACTTGTTGATTATGGTGTGGTTAACCTTCCAGATCCCAGGAAAGAGTGGTTAGGTAAAATGATTGTCTGGCATACAAATGATAAACTTTCGTTTATTGCTTTATTTAGAAAATTATATTATGTTATCTACATGATGCAAGCATGTATTTGAGATTAGAATACCCCAGTTATGAGTATGAGTGCAGAACTTTAATTTCATTTCTATTTTGTAAGGGGCATAACTCTTGTAAATGATTGAAAGGTATCATATTTTTAATACCTGGTAGTCATGATCAAATATGATAAAAGTACAAATACTTTTTGACCAGTTTTTACCCAAAGGCTCAAGTGAGCTTTCTTGATCTTTTTTTTTCGTCGCCCATCTGTCTGTCCATTAATCAACTTCTCTCTAACTGCTAGACAGACTTTCACCAAATTTGGTATAAAGCATTCTTAAAAAAACCTCTAAAGTAACTTCATGTTATGACCTTCAGGTCAAATTTGGTCTCACCACGGGGGTTTTAGTTTTATAGCGTCAGAAGTGCTAATTCCATGGTACTTTGTTGTCGTCCTGTAACAGTACCTTCTCGGAAACCACTAGGCTTCTCATGTACTACACAGTTGCACCCCGTTTCCTCCACAGTTACATGATTCATACACTTAAAAATGTAATTTGGTTTAAAATATTTTCAAAATGGTTCATAGTGGTTGTAATTTCTTGCTGCAGGTGAGTGGAACAAAAGTTTGCATATCATATTCTGCAATAAGATGTCACTGGTGTTAAAACTGTGACTTTCATAGAATTTTAACAGATGTATGTATTTATGAGCATTTGAGGACTTTGTTTTTAAAAAAATCGTAGGTTTTTGCTGCATCCTCTTTAGAAAAAACAACAGCTGGTAAAGGTAGATATATTCCAGCTATGAAAACAAAAATACTTTAAAAAAATTCTATTTGAAATAATTTTTTAATGGGAAATCCTAGACATTATTTTATAGAGAAATTTTAAAGAAAAAAATTCAACTGTAGTGAGACCTACATGTATGTGAGACTATACATGTATATGTATGCAATATTTTTTTCAGTTATTTTGTTTTTCTACATGGATATAAATGAGCCTGGAATCTTCTTTCCTTTTCATGTCACATTTATGCAGAATTGTAAAATATAATATTTGGACCTTTTATTGTAGCAAGCCAAAGAACTTGGGAAAGAAGATGAGGGGCGTTTGTTGAAGACGAGAAAACTTGTTTTATTGGTAGACTTGGATCAAACTTTAATACATACAACCAATGACAACATTCCTGCAAATCTGAAGGTCAGTATTGGTGTTGTGGTGAAATATAACGATACACGGCCACCTCAATATTTATTGTTCAAAACAAAATCGTCTTCATCTGCATCTCATAAACATAGTGCTCCAGATAAGCAGCGTTTCTGTGTTTTTTTTATGCAAAGAAGATGACAAATGCATACAAGTTTTCCAATATACATGTATGCATTTAAAAACAGCTTGACTGTATCATCATTTAGTTGTCATTAAAGTACGACTGAAAATGTGTACTTGAGGATAAAATATGGGGCTAAACCAGTCTTTTTTCACCCTCGCAGTACATTAAGCGCTTTAAAAATAGAAGATATTGACTTACTGAATAGGAGCAAGCGTTTACTGATGCCGAGAAAAATGTTGTTGAGCAAAGAAAAAACAATTTTGAACTTTTTTAAACTGGTTAGATAGAGAAAAATAATAATTGCTGAAAACAAATATTTGAATTCAAGGGGGTAGTCTTCTCCTTGGCTATTGAATGGTCCAGTTCAAAATGTCTTAATTCCTTCTTTTATCATTACAGGATGTAAATCATTTTCCGATGTGGCATGGTAACCAATTATTATGGTATCATACGAGGCTGCGCCCACGTACTCAGCATTTTCTGGAAAATATATCCAAGATGTACGAACTGCACATATGTACATTTGGTGTACGGATGTATGCACATACCATCGCAAAGATACTCGACCCAGAGGGAAAATACTTTTCACATCGCATATTGTCAAGGGATGAATGTTTCAATGCTTCATCGAAGACAGCAAATCTCAAGTATGAAACGTTGGAATACCCATAGCCTCTTATAAATTTTTTGATACAGGAATAATTTACCTCGAATTGAACGTGTTTTTTTTTACTACCAAATTTTAAAAGATACTAGCATATAAATTAAATATTAATGATTGATTGCAATAGGTAAACTGAACAGTCAAGTGTTTCAATTTATTTCAGTTTAAAACCTTGCTTTAATTAAATATTGTATTCACAATGATTTTCATTTGACTTCTGACTAAGAGATGTAAAATCATGTATATAAACTTTGTATGCCCAAGTCTAACCCCCCCGTAGCAGAGTGGTAACAGCAATGTTGTCTGCTTACCATTTACCTCTCAATGCTGAGGTTTTGAGTTTGGGCCCAGATCAATCCAAAAACTTTTGTGAGAAAGGTTGCCAGTTACTCGCAGAATAAGGGCGGTTCTATCCGCCCTGAGGTTTTCCTCTGCCAGTAAAATGGGTTGCCATGTGTTGAAAATGGTGAAACACCCATTAAGAAAAGACCCCCACGCCTTCCCCTCACACTCCTTTTGAAACCTATGGGATAGTTAGCTTAATCATGGTTAAAATACCCCCAAATAACATTACCTGTATTTGAGCATCTGAATACCTTTTCCACAATCACGGAAGAGTGTCATTGTAGAGGATCAGTCCCAGGATCGAATAATGACATAATTATCTTGTTTTTTATACCTTATTTTATGTTGTTTTCACTTGTCCAGAAATATATCTTCAACAGTATTTGTTCAATCAAGTGCTAGTTCAAGAAATAATCCATCACTTTTATACCGATACCCTTGTCTCATAAATTTATACCATATGCACCCCAATTATATGCATAATTTAAAGTTTAAAAAATAATTACATCATTTGTTGATTACATGTGTTCTCATCTTTTCATTACTTAGAGCCTTGTTTCCATGTGGCGACTCCATGGTGTGCATCATAGATGACAGGGAAGATGTTTGGAATTTCTCACCAAACCTCATCCATGTGAAACCTTACAGATTCTTCCAAGGTACAGCCGATATCAATGCGCCACCAGGTCTTACCAAGATGGAGCAGGATGACAAACCTATAGTACACAGGGTTAGGCGGGTCTCACAGTCCAGTACTGGCAGCAATGAAAATGAAGAAAATAATAAGAACGAAATCAAAGACAATAATGAAATGGAGATTACAGTGGAAAGTAACAAAACAGAAGGTGTAAAATGTGAGACCACTGATAAGGCTAAAACTGGTGTAAAGGAGAGTATTAAGGAAGCAAAGAATGACGGTGAAAACACAGAATGTTTGGATAAGAAAATTGTCACTGATTCTGAGAAAATGGAGATTAATCAGACTGCATCAGAACCTGACAAGGATGGTGTTGAGATGAAGACAATAAATGTTAAAAATGAGAAAGAAGATAAAGAAACAACTGAAAATGAGAAAAAAAATCAAGTGGCAGAAAATAAAAATGGTGAAAAAGAAGAAAGCCAACAAGAAAAAAAAAATTCTTCATACAATAAAAATACAGATAAAGATTCTCAAGGCAACAAATCAAATGAAATAGAAAATGATCAAACTAAGATTGATGAAAAATTGAAAACTGAAGACAAAGATAATGATAAAAATGTTGATGAAAATGAGTATATTGAATGGGATGATGAGGATGATTATTTATTCTACTTGGAAGAAATACTCACAAAGATCCATTCAGTATTTTATGACATGCACGACAGTTTTAAAGAAAAAGAAACAACTGAAAAAGAGAAAGTCAAACCAAATATGAAAAACATTATTCCGTATATAAAGAAGAAGGTGTTGAAAGGGTGCAATCTTGTTTTCAGTGGTGTGATTCCAACCAATATGGTTGCAGAAAAGAGTAGGGCTTGTATTGTTGCAAAAGCTTTGGGAGCAAATGTGCAACAAGAACTGATGACAAAACAGAATGAAAAAGATCCACAAAAAATCACAACTCATTTAGTAGCAGCAAGATTAGGAACAACAAAAGTTCGCACTGCATTAAAATATAAAAAAATAAAAATTGTGAATGTAGACTGGCTGTGGTCATGTTCAGAACGTTGGGAACTTGTTGAAGAGAGCCTGTTTCCCCTCTTAAAAGAATCTGACACTCCAGGCAGAGACAGTCCAGACATAACTGAAATAAACTTTAAAAGAAAAAGAGAGAATAATGAAAATTCAAACAGAACTGAAAAGAGATCTAAAATAGATGGTATGAATAACAATGCACCAGTTGTAGATGAAAGTGACTCCAATAAAGCAGTAATTGATAAAAATGAAAAGGATGATGTAAAGGAAGAGAAAAGAACAAAAAGTTCAAAATCGGGAACAAAGTCTTCGAGCAAGGGTAAAAAGTCTGCAGGTGCTGTATCGTCACGTCAGGACAGATTTTCCCTAACATACAACCCTCTGTTTGCCTTTTCTGATGACGACCTAGCATATATGGACAAGGAGGTAGAAGACGAAATGGATGACGAAAACGCGAGTGATGAAGAAGATGAAGACCGTGAAGAACGAGTGAGGAAGCAAGTCCTCAAAACCAATAAACATGAACACGACTCGAGCAGTGAAGAAAGTCTCAATGCAGAACTGCCACGTGGCTGGGGGCTTAGAAAGAAAATGTCACCAAAGTCTTCATCATCAGATGAGGAGTCCTTAACAAAAAGCCCTAAAGCTGCTGATGATGCTGTAGGGCCAGAATATGAAAGTGAAACTGATCAGGACAAGTTTGAAAAAATTATGGATGCTTTTGGTCCAATAACAGACAACTCTGATGATGAAGAATATGCTGAATCTATTGGTTCAGTGGACGATGAACTAGCTGAAGCAGTCGAGAAAGAGTTCTTGTCGTAAATCATCAAAATGAGTGCTAACTATATGGATTTCAAGGTGTTTAAAAAAGGGAAATAGTATTTCCTTAAATTATTGTTGACCTGATAATTAAGCTCTGTGTATAGTGTTGATCCTTGAAAAAAAAACATTTATGTCTTTTGGCAGCTAAGGTTTTATGAGTGTTTATTGCTACAAGTAGTGCTGTTTTTTTTTTCTTCTTTTTTTTTTATAATGGCATTTAATGCCATTTTCAACACAGCAGGTTAAAGAGGGGCGGTATTGTAGTGGATAGGGTGTTGGATGCTTGCTCCAGAGGTTGCAGGTTCAATCACAGCTAGACCTTAAAAAACAACCCAAATAGCAGTTCATGCAAGCTCTTTGTTTTCTTCGCAATCAAGCTAAAGTAAATTAATACAAGATAACATAGATGGTTATATATGTCATGTCCAGTTTTAATGGTGGAGGAAGACTTCAGAACAAATCTGAGTAGAATAAAGTTTTTTAACCAAGTTGACTTGAATCCATGGCCTCAGCAGTCAGCAGTGAAGGTAATTGTTATTAAATGACAGCACATTAGGACTCTTGGCCATGGAGGACCCAGAATAAGTACTGAAGTAGAATTAATAGAAGTAGTCTCTGTACTTGTTCAATTGATGTATTTTACATTCAGCGCCATGCAGCATATTGCTGAATAAAGTGAATTCAGATTTTGTTCAAAGGGATTCAATATTTACTAAATAATACATGTATTTATGAATATAGATGAATTTTGAAAACTTAACAGGATTTGTCAAACAAATTGGCTTGAAACTTTTTATCCCCAATATATCATGTCTTTATCTATTCAATGACCCCGTATTGCCAAAATGATATCTATTTAAACATGCCAAAATAATCTATTGAATAGGGATTTCCTAAATTGGGCTACACACCTAGGTTAATAGACTAAAATAGATTTTCCCGCTTGAAGTTGCATATTTAGTGATGTATTATACGAGTCATGTGATGTCATTTTGATTTCATTTAGGCTTCTGTTTCACCAACTTAAACTTTAATACTTAAAAACTTGATTTTAGACTGGTTCCAGTAAAACTGCATATGGTTTCATTAATATTGATTATACTATATTAAGTATTTACGTAAAATTTTGGTGAGAAGCCTGATCCATTATACACAAAGTACAAATAATTTATTCTTAGAGTCTGAATGATGGTGCAGAGGTCCTTAATCAGTATTTTAAGTGCTGTCTATTTTTAGAGTGGGGATTTAGTTTCGAGTTTACAACTCCAATTTTGACTTACCAAATCATTCAGACTTTATTTAATCATGATGAGACGCTTTTTATCCATTTCAATAATTCTTTTGTTATTTATGACATTTTATAGCATATTTTCCTGATATACTCCTTTTAAAATATTGATTTTTCACAAGAAAATGGATCTATATTTGTTCTAACTAATATTTACAAGGCAGAACCATTGCTTCATCTTAACCATGTCAGATCATATTTAGGCACTATATTGGGCACAATGTATCGGTTGTCTCAGCAGGGCCAGGAACGGGTTCAAATTGTAAACTTATAAACTGGCTTTCTATAGGAAATGTGCTGGCCAAGTGGCAGACAACACATCAGATTGTTGATCTAGGGGTTGTGAGTTTAATTCCCATATCTGGCCAGTCTCTTGTGATGTTTGGTTATAAACTTTGTTCTACAGTTGTGAGTCTCCCACCTTTGAGTATGTGGGGAAGTAGTAGACGTGCAGAGATAATGTGTGTCTACTAATGTTAACCACCTAGCAGATCCCAGAACAATGATGAGGTGAATTTAATGCCGATATATAATGTAAATATTGGTAAAAAAGGTGCAAAACCACATATCTATGTATAAACCAAATTTGGTATGGACTTTCTTTTGTTGGGTGGGTCTTACATTTGGACATTTAAAATATCTCAATTACATATTTATTAAGTCCTTGTTTTAGCCTCAGTAATTTCAACTTAACGTTGGGTATCAGCAAATCGGGACTGTTGTCTGGGATTCTTTTATTGATAGAAAGTTTTGCACCATCAATATGTGTATCGCATGACTGAATATATATATATATATATTATGGGCAATGTTGAATGATGCAGCTTACAAGGCAAATCTTGTGATTTCATGTATGTATAAAAGTTATGTTATTTAATGATAAAAATGGCTGTTGTGCTTTAATATATTTTGCCCATTTTTCTGACAGTGTATACCAGGCATGATATAAGCTGTTTATTGTTGTCAGATGAGAAGGCTTTCCACCAACAGTTGTTATAAATATATTGTTTTTTTATATACATTGGGTGCTGGACATCAAGTCGGCAATCTGAAACAGGCTTTCAAAGACAGTCTTGCTTCAAGAAAGACTTAATACCCCACAGAGTGACAAAATAGTGGATTTATCCATATAAAATGAATGCCATTGGCAGCTTTATAGTTGTTCAGATACTTTTCCCAAATACTTTGACCAACAGTTTCAAATGAGACAAAATGTAATATCGTTCACATATATTCAAAAAGTGCAGCTGAATTGATCTGAACAACTATCAATGCCATAGGTAGCACTCATTCTCTATCTGCAAGTTGTGTCAAAATCCATTGAGTATTGGGAAAGTTATATAGAAAGGTCCAACCTAAAATAGATCTGGTTTTAAAAAAACATGATAAAATCATATGTGAAATATCTTTGAATTTGTAAAGATCTGTATGATGCTTGTTATTAAACATGTCAACAATATGGATTTGGTTTTTATTCAGTAACCATAAGGGATATTTGAGAACTTCAGCAACACATTTCCTTCTGTATATGAATCCACAGAGGGAAGTATTCCAATAAACTATTATTGGATACTGTAAATGGATTTAATTTAAATTCAGATTTTCACAATGTTTTCTGCAAATAAGGCAAATTTATCACAATTTAAAGGGAATACATGTATATCGGGGATATATATATATAGTCACTGACACGGTATTTACAAAAGGATATCTATTCAAACATGCCAAAATAATATATTAAAAAGGGCTTTCCTAACATGGGACTACGCACCAAAGTTGAGACATATTTTGTGACAGATTAAAGGGAAAGTTTTTCAATACGGGGGGTGGGGGCCTGATAAAATGAATAAAAAAATATAAAGGGGGAGGGTCCAATTTCAAAGTGCCTTCCATGGGTGGGTCGTATGTTTAAATGGAATAACCCTAACTTGTAAACATTGTTTCATATTAGAAAGAGTTGGAATGCGATGCAAAGGTTTCAATCAGTATTTAAGTGCTGTTGTTTTTTAGGTCACCAGGGACCTGTTGCGATCACGTTTTGTCCATTGTCCATGAACAATTGGCATTTTCGACTTCTCAAAAACCTTATGCTTTATGTCATCAAGGATAATTAAGTGACCATGGGTCTCTTGTTTGAATGGGAATCTCATTTCAAGTTACCATTCAAATGTGATTTTTCAATTTTAGCTCTGTTGGCAAAAGGCCAGCAGGGCTTATGTCGTGGTAAATTTTCTGTCGTCTATATGTTAAACTTTGTCTTGTAGACTCGATAGCACCTTCATTTTTCATTGAATCTTAGCTTAACTTGCACAGGAGTTATGTAACCACAAGATCATAGACCAACTTCTTGAACCAGCGTGATCAGACCACAAATGCCCCTGCCACATGGATTATAAACACATTTTAAGCGAAACTTATTCTCTTGAAGTTCAAGGCCTAGACCTTAGATATTTTACATGTAGCATTGCATGTTGGTCTCTTAAAAGATTTGTTGAAGAGGAACTTACAAAAAACCTTTCCTCTGAAATGTTCATCTGTTTCAAGTAGAGCAATTCAAGCCCTCTTGGGCCTATTGTTCCACATTTTGGTGGATTTAGATGATCATTTAACCTAACCACCATTCCCCGAGATCCTGAAAGGTTAACCAGAACTCGAGCACACCCCATCTCTACAAGTCACTGATAACTTTCTCACTTTTCTCAGCAGTGAGAGACTAATAATAATGAGACACAATGTCATATTTCAGTTATCACGGAGACTTGTTGCTGGATGTGGATTCAAACTCGCAACCCCTGGGTTGATGGTCAAACGTGTTGCTGACTGAGCTAATCGGCCCTGGCTGAATAGTTAAAATGTCAAATATATAAAAGAAGAGTGTTGTGTTACAAGTCCAACATTCATCTAGCTGCTTTAGTTTATGGTAACAATACTCTCAAAACCAACACCCAGTATTGGTTCTACCCATGACATGAGCTTGTGAGGAGTGAAGAAGCTTACTAGTATTTTGCAATTTAACCAAAATTTGAGTATTAAGCATCCTTTTTACAATTGCTAGCAGACAATCAGTTAACCTAACCACTCTTTCCTGGGATCGTGGAAGGTTAACCATTACTCGAGCACACCCCTCTCATCATGTATCGGATAACTTTCCTACTTGAAACAGTGGCGAGAAACCAATGACAATGAGATGCAATGGAGTGTTTCAATAATCACCGGGCATGTGGCCTTTCCGAGATTCGAACTTGCAGTTTTTGGATTTAGTTGAACACACTACTGAGCTAAATGGGCCAAAGTAAATGACCTAAGTTGCTCACCTGATTTCACCTATCAAATTTTGGATGGACTAAGCCTATGAAGAACTTACAGATAAGAAATACAGGAATTATGTTTTCACATTATAACCTCATATAAATTAAAATCAAAGTCACCTCTATGGGCCCCAGTGAACCCTAGCATTTTTATTCAATCTCTACTCGTACAGACAATTTATACCAAATATTATAGAATTTGGCTTATCAGTTCTTGAGATTCACAATTTTATCCCATTTGTACTTCTGTTGGATTTTAAAGGATGCAGTCTCAACTGTTGTGACTAAGCAATTCCACAGATATCAAGATGATAAAAAAATTCCTAAATAGATAATAGAAAGAGAATTTACCGTTTTCCCTTTTGAGTTAGATTTCTATATAAAAATTCAGATCCCCTTACTGAGCCCCCAAATATCATAGGCCTTTTGATTGAACACATTTGAAACTCGTACTCCGTCTGATGGACTAAAAGTGATCACAATATTTGTCTTGAGCCTTTGGCTCAGGTGAGCTAATAAGGTCGAAATTAATGTAATTGTTTCTTATCATTTATTAATTTTGTAACCAATTAACATTATTCAATAAATGTATTGATTGCTTGTTCAGTCAATTATTTTTTTTGTCACAGATACTAAGAATTCAAAATTTTGCACATAAGGAGATTCAAAATTCAAATTCCCATCTGTATTTACCTACATTATTAAATGGTCCAGAGTCGTTTTTTTCTTCCGTAACTGATAAAGGGTTTCACAAATAGTCAAGTTGGACGAGGAGAAAGTGCATCTGCTTCTTAAAAATTTCTCATGGTCAAGGTTAACATGAAGTTTAATGTACTAATATATTAATTTGTCTGTATCTTTTAAAAAATAAGCACCACTGAAATGTATATTGATATGCACAAGTAGAAAGTCGTATATCCCCATGTCAATGTAATAATTAGAGGTAAATAGGTGGAATAAATTATTTTGTATCTGGTCTTAAAGTGAAGAAATTTCAAATGTACCAAATATATATATACATTCTTACCGCAATCAGTCTTGATGAACAATTGTAGTTTAGTGGAGCAAAAAAGTACCATTTTGAATGTAAATCTGATCATTGAATGTTATGATTTTTTCATATTAAGAGTGATTTTTATGTCATTGACAGTTAACAGATGATCAAGCCCCAGTTCCACTATACATCTTACTAAAATCTTTGAAATGCTACAATTTTATAAACATTGATCTGTTTGCCTGGGATCCTGGAAGGTGAACCAGTAATCAAGCACACCCATCTCTGCAAGAAACTGATCACTTTCCCACTTGAATCAGTGGTAGGATATAAATAACGATAAGATGCAATGTTGTATATTAGTCATCATGAAGACAGTGATCAGGTAGGGATTTCAAACTCGCGCCCCTGGATTGATAGTCAGACGTGTCGCTGACTGAGCTAATCAGGACCAGCTACCAAGACAAGTATATTACAAGAATAAGGATATTATAGCACAAGCTCATGGAATGTAGTAAAAGACAAAAAATAATACTTATATAATTTTATTTTTTCCATAATATTCCCAGTAGGCACCAGTCTTCACAAACCATTATGAAGCCATAACAACAGATTATTAGAATCTTTAACATGGCAAATCATAGAAATATTGCAATTGCAATATATTAACCTCCATTCTGTTTCTACGTGGTAACTACATATAACTTGCATGAGAAAATGTGATTTACAAAGCTTTGTCCTAGATGTATGTGATCACTTTTTATCAAAATGATTGATTGACTGATTGAATATTTAGTGTTAGAATCTGCAGTGAGAGATGAATGATAATGAGACACAATGTTGTATATCAATCATCACAGAGACTGTTGCAGAGCAGAGATTAGAACACACAACCCCTGGATTGATAGTCAGAAGTGTAACAGACTGAGCTAAGCTGGCCCGTCTTATCAAAATAAAACATGGTTCCGAAATATTTTTTTTGTTTCAAGAATGTATTTCCTTCCTCAGTGCAATGATTATCTTTTTCTTTGGGTGAAGTATTAATTTCAGAATCAAAATATGCTTGTTATCATGCATCATTGGAAACATATCTGTTTGTATTACTTTGATAAATAGAGTTTATATCCAATGCTGATGTTGTAACAGTATCGAGTGTAGAGTTTATATCCAATGCTGATGTTGTAACAGTATCGAGTGTAGAGTTTATATCCAATGCTGATGTTGTAACAGTATCAAGTGTAGAGACGAATTGTGCCGTCAGCTCCTGCTGAAAATATCCACGGCTGAGTTGGATGGAATATACAATCTAAAATCCCAACTCCCTTTTCTTGGGTGTGTCCCCTTAACACCTTTACTGGTACAATCAGAGGGTTCTGAAGTAGGTCACTGCAAAAATACATTACCAAGATGTTTAAAAATAGAAAATAGAAAAATGACATGCATATCAAATATCATATAAATAACCAAGATATTCATATTTTGAAAAATGCATAAACAAAATGATTTAGTTATCAAATATGCATAACTGAGATATTTTCTTTGTATGGTTATAACATTATAAGGTTCTCAGACATCTGTAGGAAACATATTCTGTGCCTAGTTTTTTATTTTATTATTCTTTTGCATTTATTCCCCTCACTGTAAACTGTTAATTTATTCCCCATAAAAAATGAATGGTAAAAAATAAAATTCATTCCAAAAGAATGATTTGTAAGAGAACAAGTCTTTTTATGGGCCGAGTGATTTAAGACACAGTCTCAAGATTTCTTCCCTCTCACCACTGAGGTTAATGCTCGAGTTGGCTCAGTCCAAACACTTTTAGTTTGCTAGTCACTTGCAGAAGGACAGTGGTTCTTCTTAGTTCATTCCGAGTCTTCCTCCACCGATAAAACAGTACGCCATAAATAACCTGTAATGTGCTGAAAATCATGTTAAACTTCACTGAAAAATAATCAAATTGATTTCTTAATGAGAAAAGATAAGCAGAAATAAGTGTACATACTTGTAAACCATTCCATGACAAACAATAATGGAGCAGTCATCACTGGCCGATGCAAACAGCGGATATCTCCGATGGTAACAAACTTGGCGAATAGCCTTCTTATGATGCCTGTATTAAAAAGAAATTATGTGCAACAATTAAAACACAATTAAACTACCCTATTTTATGATCAACCCTTTCCTTGTCCCAATTTCTTTGAAAGAAAGCATATGGATAACTACACAATCTGACACGAACAGTAAAGAATGCCCGGACCATATCCTTAAGTTAAAGAATGCCCGGACCATATCCTTAAGTTATTAGGTACAATGGCATTTGGTTGATGTGTTTTAACAACTGAGAGATCAAACTAATCAAAACAGTTTATAGGTTCATGTAATATTTCCTATTTGTTTCTTTGTATACCAGCACATTAATGTGGACAACACATCCCAAAATGTTAATCACATATGCAAATACAGTAGAACTTTGATGGCTCGAACCCGACGGGACTGGACAAAATAGTCTGACTTAAAGGTTGTTCAAGCCAAGTATTGTTTAACATCATACTGTACTTGCACATACATGTACATCAAAATAGGAACTCGGCCGGAACCCTGTGCTGGATATGTGGCTCGAGCTATATGTGGTGTTCGAGCAATCCATGTTTGAGCCAACGAGGTTCTACTGTAGAACCCTAAACTGTCCAAGTTGCAGACACACAAAATCTTGTTTTTATTCTGGACAAAACTTCGAGGTCAAGAAAGAGGCCATGACTCTTGTAAAATAAATGTTTCCATTGTACACATTGTACACAGATACCCCTGCTATAGTATTAAAGTGAATTTTACCAAAATATAAGTTGAAAAGGGGCTATAACTTGTGTAAAAATTGACAGACATTGGCAAATATCTAACTTGACCTGTATTTTATAATTATACAGCTACTTGCCAATATTATTTAAATACATACATGTACATTTTTAGACTTTGTTTCAAGTTATTGATCAGAAACCATTATTTTATTGAAAATTAAGTTGAAAAGCGGTCACAACTCTTGTAAGATGTTACAGACATTGACAAATTTCAAATTTGACTTGTATTTTATAATCATATCACTACATGTATACACAAAATATAAATTAATACATAGACTCTTTCAGAAGTTAATGATTGAAAACCAATTTTTACCTCATACAAATAGATGGACAATAGTAACACTAAATGGCCCTTCACCATTCTGCTAATAGCAGAAATATATTCAAATAATGTCAAGGCAGTGTTGAAAGTTTGATGGTAATGCCTTGGTGACTGTATGTGGAGTTGCAGAGACTCTTAAATAATTTCATAAAAATTCCACATCAAAAAGGGCATGTTCAAATAATGTCTTAAGCTGTGTGGAAAGTTTAGAGGCAATGACTTGAAAGCTGTATGGGAAGTTGACACAAAACTCCATGTTGTTGTTTTTCTGTACAATATTTCAAGTTGAGAAAGAAGTTCTCATAAAAAGAATCACAGCAAATTTCTGTAAAATTAAGTCCCAAAAATGTCACTATGTTATACCAAAGCTTGAAAGTTATGCCTTGAAAACTGCAAGAGAAGTTGTGGAAACACAAGTTACATGTACATGAAAATCCAAAACATATCATACAGTATACCAGCTTTTCCAGAAATAAATGGGGGGGGGGGGGGGGGGGGGGGGGGGTTTAAAATTAAAATTTTATGCATAGTGGTATATATCACAATTAAATTTTATGCTCTGTGGGTAAAAAAAAAAAGTGCCTTCCAACCCCACCTCCCCCCCACCCCCCCATATATTTATTTCTGGAAAAGCCCTAATGAAAAAAGACCATTTCAATGCAGTGGCATACAATCATAGAATCATTCAATCTGCCTAATGAGGGTTATGATTGTGACTTGTATTTAACATAAAAGGGATTATGTGAAGCTTGATACAGAAAGATACTTACCGGAGAGTTTGGTATGGTTTGGTAGAGAGGTCCATGTCAAACCATCCTAGCCTGCTGTCATAACTGCCAATTATCACATTGTCACCTGTAACATGTATATATATATATATATATATTTAATTAGTCAGATTTGTTAGAATTAGGTTCAACATCATTTTTGACACATTACAGGATAATTTGGGTAGCACCACTGTCCTTCCCGAAGTTAATTTTCTCACATTAAGTTTTTAGACAGAGCAGGCGCGAGTTTCAAAAAATAACTTACGACAAAAATCGTCGTAAACGTAAACCAACAATTATTCATATTAGTTTTAATTATTTAATTATTTTCTGAAAATATAATCATTTTAAATGTCGATCAAAATTTGAACACATAATGGAGAATTTGTCAAATTGACTTACGGCGACTTTTTATTGTAAATTATTTTGTGAAACGCAGCCCTGGGCTCTAACCCCCACGACTTGTGACAAGTGAGTAAATTAAATGTAAAATGAAGTTTATCTTTATTCTGCATCATGATATATTCCTTGAACTCTGTGCTTTTTCTGACTGCTTACATTTTTGTACCAAGTTTGAATAAAATAGTTGTGGTTATTCAGATGAGAAAGTCTTCATGTATTCATGATTTTCAAATGTTAAGTGAATGTAAAGACTGTTTTATGCAGGACCTTATGCCCAGGGATCCTATATTTAAACTTTTTTTTTCTTAATCTATTAAGCGAAATATGGCCTATAAAATATGTGTACATAATACAAATATCACAACATAATAATCAAAACTTGTATGTTCTCTTCATGATGTAAAAAAAACTCTAACATATTTTTTCCTGCATAGGGTAGGCACATAATGGTCACCACTGCCCTCTTGGGTGCTATTATTTCAAATTGGTCCTAAAAATTATTATAGATAATTTTTTGACTGTTTGATGAAAAAGTTGCAGTAATACAGTATATATATTATTTCATATGAAAAATAATGCAGGACAATGATTAAAGTGTGCCATGATACGAGGTGACATTAACATACCTTCAGGATGGACCGCCATACTGGACACCCACTTACAATTGGTCATCAACTTTTTGCTAAGTTCCTGCTTCAGTAGGTTGTACACACGCACAAATCTTTGTGTCTGCAGAAGTACACAGAGCAAATAATATTAGACAATAATGTTTTGTTTGGATTTTTAGTGTCATTTTTATGCTGTCAAGAGCTAACAGACTATCAGTTAACCTAACCACTCTTTCCTGGGATCATGAAAGGTTAAACAGTACTTAAGCACACTCATTCATGCAAGTAATATATAACTTTCACACTTGAATTAGCATGAAGGATGAATGACAATGAGATGCAATGTTGTATATCAATCATTACAGAGACTGGCTGGTCTGGGATTTGAACTCACAATCCCTGGATTGATAGTCAGACAGACATACATATGACTGATTTGAGGAAACGCATACATGTATCTCACATATGTTACGTTACAACATGGAACCCGATAATAATACTGGCAGAGACAGTTCCTTAGTAAAGGAACATATAGCAATTTTGAAGTCGAGTTAACTTACTACATGTACATTCACACATCAAATAAATGTTAACACATACAACAACTAATCATGTAGAGCTTAATATGAATAAAGAAATGTTAAAAATATAAACTGATATTTGACTTTTTTTCCATAATATTGCCCAATAAAAAATTAAAATATGGATTACACCTTTTACAAATGTGCAAAATTTGTTGCACTGCAACCATTTATCAGAGTTAAGGCTCTTTCCAAAATAGACACAAAACTCTGAGACTACTCACATATTTAGGTATTTTGATTTCATATTTACTTCATGTGGATATAACATATTCAGAATTGGAGCCAAGTGGAAAATTAAAATTACAGCATGTCCCTGTCACACACACATGACTATGAAGGGACAAATGAAGGACAAAACAGATTTTCACAATGCTGAAATTTATTTGAATATAATAATTTGCAAAACACTATAAATGTAAAGTCTAGAAAAAAAAGTATTCGCAACAAATGCATTTAAAGCAACTCAAAATGCTTTTTTTGTAACAATTGAGATTTACTTATTATGCAGGTAAAATAAATGTACATGTAGATATAGTGAGATATAAATAAGATAACACTTACTGCAACAAACAAGAATGGTCGTAGCGGGTGAAACTGTATGCATTGGACAATACCCTTTGACTTGGAGAATGGGTTCTGTGAGCGTCTGCGAGACAACTGATGTATGAATACAGACTTGGTGACACCTTTGGGCATCACTACAGCAAAATAATCTCCCTTGCCATGCCAAACTACCTGGGTTACTTCCTACAAAAACATATTTAATTTAAACATTCTTCTGGCAGTCATACTGTGAAAGTAAATGTATGATGGAGTTGGTAGAGCCTAAAGTTTGACAACATGACTTACATGTATCAGTATCATCGTAGCACATGTTCTACTGGTAGATCATTTGAAGGTCATTATCATAAGTTTTGGTTCACTAACACGGCCATTATCAGTATATGAAAATATTAGTATTGGTTCTATCCCGGAAACTTAGAGTATGTTTTGTTAGAGTTGTAAGAACAGTTTCACAATTTCTGTACAAAAATATGTTTTAACTATATTTGAACAAAAGTTTAAGAATCTAGAGTTTTTCGTTTGACTATCCAGTTTGTGTGTCACTGATGGCAGGGTCCTCCCTGGCGGAGTGATCTCTGCCATCTCAAGATCACTTACCTCTTTTGCTAAGGTCGTAGGTTTGCTCCAAAACTTTAGTGAGAATGTCTGCCAGTTACTTGAGAAGGAGGGTTGTTCTACTAACATTCATTCTTCCTCCAGCAAAAAATTGGAGATGCCATATATAACCTGAAATGTGTAGCGTTAAACCCCATTAAAAAGATGTCACTGATGTTATTCCTTGGGTTAAGTAATGCTAAGTTTGCTGCTTCTGACATCTGACTGCATGTTAACAAATACAAGGTACTACATGTACTACATGTAAGTCACAGTTCTCCTATCTCTTCTATCTGCCTCTCTAGGATGACTGCAAGTAACATTTATGAACTATTTATGCCACCCTTAAATACTGCCACTTACGAACCATGCCATCTAGGTGTGGGTAAAAATATTCCTCAATCAATTAGAGAATCACTTAACCGTCTATGATGCTGTTATGGATCAGCAGAGAAAGAACATGCATTGGCTGCAAACATTTTTAAGTTGGATCATCTGTACTTACAAATCCATGAAGTATCTTTAATCTAAATCCATCTTCATACTCCTGCCCTTCATGTACACTCCAGGTTACGGACAGTTTAGAATCTACAAAACAAAACACATTACACAGTGAAATATGCTAGTGTACTGAAGGTTTCCTGTATTCATTTTCCCCAGTACAAAATATAAGAGACTTAATTTACTGTTTTACACATGTACATATAGAAAACAGCATTTAGAGAGTAAAGGTCAAAATAATGAAAACTTCTGTTCACATGTTAAACTACTTTTACTGTGTAAAAATCTGTCACATTAGCATTATTAAACTTTTCAAACTACCTAAATCAATATCACAATGACAAGCATTTTATCAAATAGGTTGACAGTAGTAAAAACCATACTCATTTTCTGTCCAGCTAAAACAAACTAAATATTTCATGACAAAGGGCAACAACTCACTAACCGGTACTATCATCTTGTTGTTCATAAGCATTCAGCATGTTGTCTGTATTAGACACTTGTAACTTATCTCCAACACCAGGGTTCAATATCAACACCTGTTTGTCTCTGAAAATTAAATAAATTAGTCATTTAGGGTGCATCTCTTTGATTTCTTTAATAAACATGTGCTCAATGAAACATGTAAAATTACGTACAGGAAACTATATTCATATTGGGAGAACATGTAGTTTAATTGTATAAAAGTCTGAATCAATACTGTGATGAGAATGTCATTATCAATTATTTAGTAAATTCAAATCGTCAATTACATAGAACAGATCTGTAAAATATCAACTTTTTACTAGCCTAGAATTAATTTGTTGGCTGTTTTTTTACATATTAAAAAAATTTAAGACTTAAGAAGATTAACACACAAAATAGGATGGACTCAGAAGTGCTTGCTATGTTTAAGATGAGATACTCAAAACCATTGACAGCAACAGAAATGTACAGAGGTATGAGGTATTCAGCTACTGCATGATTATGCACTGGACCATTTCTCATCTATGGTACTTCAATCTTTGCAAGAACTGAATGTTAAAATTATACCATATCCTTGTAATTTTTGGTTGAATTCCAATATTAAGGAATTTATGCTAGTCAGCTGTTCACAGTTGACATTATCTTGTATCTGTGTTTAAACAGTATACCCAAAACGAATTTTTTGAGCAAAATAAATTCCTGGAAAAGTGTATACAGACGGATAATATTTTGGGACTATACCAATAATTTCTAAGCAAGTAAGCCTTTTATTTGAAACCGGCCGCTCTTGATACTACTTTTCTAATTCATGTTATAATATCAACTGTATTTAAAACTATTTTTAACACATTTCAGGTTATATATGGCATATTTAGTTTTATTGGCAGTGGAAGACTTCAGAATGAATCTGAGTAGAATCACCATCCTTCCACAAGTATCTAGCAAACTTTTTCACATAAAGTTTTTGAAGTGAGCGGACTCAAATCTGCAACCTTAGCGGTAAGAGTTTGTTTTTTTCTAAGGTCAATAAAATGTTGAGTGCCTTTCAAGTATGATGGTAAAAATATAAACCCATATTCAACTTCTTAGCAACAGTTCTTCTTTCAGTATAAGGTCTTTTGTGGCAGAGTACGCTAGGGCATTGTCTCAAAACCAGTTAACCTTTCACAGTTTAAGTCCAGGTTTTAAGCCAAACTAAGTCCAAAAATTCTATGCGATAAAGTTTGCCATTTACTAGCTTAAGGATGGTGGTTCATGTCCGAAGTATTCAACTACTTATTAAACAGGTTGTGGGGCATTAAACCTAATTTTTTCATTACAATAAGAGTGACGCTATCAATAAGCAATCAGATTTGGTAATTCTATACAAAAACCAAGGCAGCAGTAACACTTACACAGCACAGGCAATCAGGCTTACAGCTGGATTGGGGTTCCACGATATACTCTTGATTGTGTCCTCCACATTGAATGTCTTCATACATCTGCCTGTTGACACCTCCCACACCCGGACAGTGTGATCATCTGATCCCGACACCAACCACTGACCACTGGGGTCAGCAGATATACATCTCACAAGGTCAGTATGACCTTTGTATACCTGCAGACATATCAAAATGTAGTTTCATGCTTCCTTCGACACTTTCACTTTTATCCGGATTACTTATATTAAGTTATTATATAAGATGCTACTTAGAAACTTCCCTGATTTTAGTTTCTTTTCATCAATGTTAATAGAGAGTTTTGAAAATTGATAATTTTTATTACACTGCAAAGACAAACTTGTACCAGAGACTGAATAGTTGAGTAAGTACAACTTACCAGAGACTGAGTTGTTGGGAAAGGTTGAAGATCTTTTGGTTTAGGCAACTTCGGTAATAGATCTTCAAGATTTACATTCATCTGCAATTTTCATGATAAAAACATTGATCATGCATAAAAAGTATTCAATTTTAAGTATACCGTGAAATCATTTATTTTCGTGGGTATTAAATTTCATGATTTCCACTTCAAAGACATATTTGTGGGCACTTAAATTCGTTGAAATTCAATTAAAAAAAAAACACATTTTTTTTTACACTTTCGACATCACAATCATAGTGCGTTCAAGTTGTTAACCTTTGCTGTAACACCCCTCTGTGCCAATAAGAGTTGACACATAACAATTAGTACCCTAATATACAAGTACGATATAAAGCTAACTGTTATGCAAACACCAGGTGAGGAAAGGAGAAGTATGACATCTAATCCAGAAAGGGTTTCAGAACACAGGCCTGGCGTAAAATAACAATAGTGCCACATCACGTGACTGTGAAAATGGACAGTAAACCAATGTGCTGCGTCTTCTAAGAGGTTAGTTTGTTTTATTCGTTAAAAATGTATTGATCACCATATATTTAATCACAAAGAGAAACAATTATAGAATAGAATAAAAAAATACCACTAAATAAAAGATATTACTTCACTTGAAACTTGTGTTTTGTTTTCTTTGTATGCGTGCATACTGTCCTTTAACAAAGTTTTACACTTCTTTTACACTGTTTACCGTAGGCCTATATGTCACATTGTTGAAACTCAATAGCATTTTGCTGCAAGGTGACGGTCTATTTTTAGCAACTCTGACATTTGATTGAAATTACACATCTCGCTACACACACACGTCTATGAATTAAAGATGATATGAGTAATAAAAAGTTCTTGCACTATTTACAAAATTATCACTGTAAATATTGATGCAATATGACAGAAGAAAATATATAAATAAAGGATGGATAATTTACCACATTGCGATGCATGTAGGCATATGAAAACATAGGCATATGAAAACAGAGGTAATTTATATTGACAGCATTACATTATTGTGTAAACTAAGTTTGTGGGTATTTGATTTCGTTGTCTAAGCTTCCCACGAAATCCACAAAAATTAGTACCCCACAAAAATTAATGATGTCACAGTATATGAAAATTTGAAGAAAACCATTTTGTTCTATTACAACTATTTTGCCAAATTTTTGCAACATCATATTAAGTCAATTCTTGTAAATAAGAATAATATAAACATTGGTACAATATGTATGATTAATACAAAACAACATTGCTATTACACACGTACGTACAAAAAGTATGTAGTCTCAGACAAAAGTATATAGCCTCAGACAAAATATGTATGAATGACATTCATTTAATATTCTAAACTTTCTAGGGATCACTTTTTGCATAGTGCTGAAAGTTGGCTCTATGAGACTAAACTCAAACCGACTTATCCCTTTGAAACTTTGAAAATAGGATACATGATCTTCTAGAGTTAAGGTAGTCTCTCAAGCAAATCTTCTAGAGTTTGGTAGTCTCTCAAGCAAATCTTCTAGAGTAAGGTAGTCTCTCAAGCAAATCTTCTAGAGTTAAGGTAGTCTCTCAAGCAAATCAGAAAAAAAACAAGCAAGGGATTGCAAAAACAGCCACCAGTTTACCTTCATTATACTTTCTATATACTGTTTTTAAAATATGCCATCAATTTATACTATAATTGTATGTGAACTTTAGTTCATTTTGTATATTATACTGTACTCTTGATAAGATATCTTACTCTCATTTTCCTTTGTCTTGGACACAGGTAGAGGTCAAGGCATCTTTCAAACCTCTCATTGATAAATGTCTTGAAGGCTGGCACACTTCGTAATGAAGAGTACTTCTGTGGTATAAACTTTATTCTTCTGTCCTCTGGCTCAGTTTCCTCCCACTTCTCTTCCTGTTTTACAAATAATCAAAAACATAACATTATGTTTATTATCATGTAATGTTTGACATAAAGAAGCAGTGACCTTAAAAACATACATGTAACTTTATTCGACCAGTAATGTAACAAATTATCATTCAGATTTATTGAATTTTTTCCCTCAAATTTGTGTTCAAGATATTGCAATTAAAACTTATTAAATACTGAAACCTAAACAATTAAATTAGTGTCCAATATATTGCAACTGAAACCTAAACAATTAAATTAGTGTTCTATATATTATTGCAACTGAAACCTAAACAGTTAAATTAATGTTCAATATATTGCAAATGAAACCTAAACAATTAAATTAGTGTTCTATATATTATTGCAACTGAAACCTAAACAATTAAATTAGTGTTTAATTAATTAATTGCAATTGAAACATCCACAATTAATAAACACAAAATAAATTATAATCTTAAAGTTTATTTTGAAGGTAACATAATACTCTTTCATCAGAATTGTTTTATTTCTTTCCTTAAATTAGTGTTCAATATATTATAGGGAAAGATACTATAAAACACATACAGAACAAGAGCTATCATAAGAACAGTGCTTGGCTGTACTAAAGTACTCAGAAAATAGAGGTGCCAAGCCTTTAAAACTTATAAATAATTTGTTCAAGTTACTCAGTACATGCTGCGCATATGTAACAACTGTTTTACTCTTTAAGCATAGTTTTGTTGAAACCCATCACTCAGAGTATGAATGCATCATAAGTGTACGACTCCGAGTCATTCCGCGGCTAAGTTTGAGTTAAGCTGCGTAACGAGTGCTACTTAATCATCAATACATACCTGGATATCAGACATCAAATTATCAGTCAATACACTATTAAACAACATATTTTATCCAAATTTTTTTCTATTTCAGGTGCATTTTACGCTGATGACAATTATTGCAATTAACCAAAAGTTACCTTAATGATAATCATGTTGTTTGACCTAACATAAAGTGGAGACTCTCTAACATGTCAAGTTGACACTCAGCATTTAGAGGATAGTTCTAGGTCTGGTCAGCCCGGTGTCAGTATAATGTGACTGGGTGGGGTATCATACCATGTGTCTGTGGCGTGATACTCCAGTGTGGCAGTGCTTAGAATACTGTCTCAAGTAGATGCAGTCGCGATAAAGACTGATAAGACTGAGCGCGACGCTAAACACCATACAACAACAATGATTGGTGTAGAGGCCAAATCTACACCTGTCTAATACAAGATCATCAGCTCTCCAACCTTTCTGACAATGCATTCCCATTATCATTACCAAATACATTACTTCATACCTCCTCTTTTGTGAACAAATATTCCGGGGGTGGATTATAACTCTCCTCGTGTCCAGGTAGAACCATCTTGGGGGCAGGGATGTGCTGACGAAACCTCTTGTTGATCTCAGACTAAAATCATAACCAGAACATGTTTAATACAAAACAAAAGTATAAGTATTCTATACTTGTTTACAGAACAGGGCTATCTTGGGTTTTAACAACAATACTTTTACCTATCTGTCTCATATGTGAAAATGATTTCATAAAACCTTACATTTACGAAAACCAACCCTCAGATCAATATACAAGCAAAGAACTTGATAACAAAGTAATACTGCAAGTATATTTAACCATCAGGTGGGACTTCTTTATCCACTCAACTGCGAAGAAAGCTCAGAGCTTGTATGAATTGCTCTCAAGTCTGCTTCCTGTATAGAACCAGTGTGTTGTTTTTTGAAAGGCATCAGGTCGAGCTGGGGAATCTCTAACCTTTGGTGTGAGCAGTCAACATCCTATCCACTAGACTACATTGTTATTTGTTAAAAGAAAATGAACCCCAAATGGGTTCACATGAATTTTGCTGGTTGAATGTAAGTTCAAATCTCATGAATATTGAAAAATAAAATTCATTTCTTATATTTATACTTTAAATGCATTCTATTAACCTCAGCATGTCTTGTTTCAAATTCATCCAGCACCGACATACAAGTGAAGTCTGCACTCGTCTGGAAGTTAAATGAACAAAAAGGCAAAGGTTATAAAGCCTTTTGTTTACTAGCTGTTACTTCATTAAGTAAATTTTTTAAAATAATTTTAAAGTTTTACATATTGTAATCAATTGAACAATCTTGAACAAGGTTAATTTTATTAAAAATTATGCCTCAAGCTGAAAATGACGTTTCATGGATACATGTTAACGGGAAAATGAAAGTCAAAATTCTATATACAGTCAGTTCATTGAAGGAGTCGTATAATGACTGTAATTATTTTCTAGCAACTCTTTATTCATAATAACATCGGTAAAGAGTTGTAATAACTATATAACCTCGTCTTCGTCCTTCCATAGCATGTAATATTTGTCTGTGTCATCTTCTTCCTCTTCCTTCTCTTTCTCTGTCTTGGAAGGTTTCATCCATCCCATCTTCAGGGCGTGCACCATCTGTCCGACCTAGAGACAGTCACATGCACAAATGTATGAGTATTCAAATTGAATATCATGTAACAGTACCTTCATAGTTGTCTGCCCAGAATGTATGAAAATATTTTTAACATTTTCTCATTGCACAGTAAATTTGAAAACTGGTCTAAAAACATGTTACATAAAACATTCTCTCCACAATATAAGTTTAAATGAAGTGTGAAAGTATACAAAATCAACAGACTCTCAAGACAAAACCATTGGCCAACCAATGGCCATTTCTCAGAAATAAATAATATTTTACATATCTTTTTTTATATTTTGTATCCAAAATTGATACTTATACTGGAAAATGGCATACAATAAGATACTAGAGATCTCTAGTACGAGTTATTCATTGTCTTAAATAAAGCTCCCAGAGAAATTGTCCTGAACAAAAGAAGTAAAAATCCGAACCTACAGATATCACACACCCCTTTTCCAGGATCTCAAAAATTGGGAAAATGTTGGCATCATACATGATCATTTATGATACTTGAGCCAAACACATAAGTAAGCTAATTATCGCTGATGCAGCCAAATTACACATGTATATATCTCACCCATGCAACATTAAATAATTAACTTTCAATTTTTCCTGTTAAGACTTTTAGGTAGCACATCAATCATTGATACATACACATAATTTACCTTTAATTTTTCCCATTTCGATGGGATAAAGCTCCGTTTATGCTCTGGTCTGTTGGAGAGTGGATGAATCATGACTTCATTGGAGAAAATATCTACCCATGGCTGAACAAAACAAAAATAAATACATAAATGATGAAAATACATGTATATATCAGAAAATAGCTACCCATTGCTAAAAACAACATAATTTTTTTATCTGTAAAATAAACTTTACCCAGGGAACATTGTGGAACAAGTTTTTTAAAAATTGGTTCAGTCATTTAAGTGTAGTTGTTTTTTTATGCACTTTCTTACAGTAGTTATTCAATACAGACTTTGTAGCCCTGGGTCAGTTATCTGAATACACGTAGTTTACATTGAAGTAAATAAACACAAAATTGAAATTGGTTGACCAAAATAATATGTACATCAAAATTTGATCGGCATTGAATACGGAGTTACATAGATGATGTTTGAAATGTTTGCAATTGTAGCATTTATATTAGATTTACAGGAGCTATATTTAGACAATTCCCTATAAACCATCTTGTATTCCTGTAGCATCTATCTTGAATATATTACACAGATCTATGAAAACCACAAAGTTAATAAAAGTTGACCCAAGCACAATTGATAGATGAAGAACAGGGGACTTCAGAGATGTTTGAAATATTTCAGTCTACTTAAAGTAAGAATGGACATATTGGATTTAGAGGGACCATGGAAAAACACAAATTTAATATTGGATTTGGGTTGGGACAGGAAAAACACCATAAACCTTAAAGCGCACCACAAAAGTAACATTGTGACTTAGTTTTATGAATATTGTTGAATAAATTTAATAAGTCTGCTAGTACTTACAGCAAACTGGTCTTCCGAGGCTGCTGTTGGGTGTTTTCTGCCTTGTAGATTTTGTATCAAATCCACATCATCCTTACTTAAGACAACATTTTGACCGGTCATTTTGTTAGTCACTGTTCTCCTGTCATTACACGTAAGCATCATTATAGTCATGTGAAAATATCAAGTTTCAACAAAGTAATGCATGTATGACTATGAACACTGCAATGGCAGTCATAAAACAAGAAAGAAAACGTCACTAAATGACAAATGCCCACTTAGTGGTCTGAGGATGTATTCATGTATTTTGTGACTGCATTTAGGGTTTTTAGTACTAAAAATGTGTAGTGTATAATATGTTACTTTGCGAGATTATTATTTTGTTTATTGCTGCACATCATCAACACAAGGTACTTTTAAAATATTTGACCTCTGAAATTGACCACTGGCCTAGGTCTTACATATGACATGTCATGCCATTGTGGTAATTTCCACCAACTAATTTTAAAATCACTCTTTATATATACAACACCTATATTAACGGAAGTTTTTAAATATTGAATATATTTTTTATCCCAGATCTTCTATCATTTTATCCATTTATATATGACAACCTCAATTAATTTGTTAAGTTTGTATTTTGAAGTGATAGAATAAAATTAAATAACGTCAGAAATTTTTGCCTTGGATTATTATTCATGTAATTTCTAGGTTTGACACAATACCCATACTTGCATTTTTTAGGTGTTAAGTTATGGACCAGACACAAAATGTCGGATAACTAATGAATGGCCAGACACATTTCTGTATGCCACCTTCCAGGACCATATGAAGCACTTACCAGTAATTTGGATCATCCACTTTGTTGAGGAAGTCATCAAGGTTGTCAGCTTGTTCAGGTTTTATTAGTTTTCTCCCTTCCACGTCATAACCAATGTGGGGTAGATTCTTATACCATTCCAAGGGAATGTTACCCACTGTGTTTCGAATGTCCTGAAATAGTTTAAACAGTATTTCATTAAATAATGTACAACATTTTATACACATATAACATGAATCACATAAACAAGAGTACACTTTGAAAAAGACACAGAAGTATATGAATTCTACACTTAGTACCTCCATTTGTACATATTCTTCATTGATACCCAACATTCATACCATTTATACTCCAGTGACCTTCATTTGTACAAATTCTGTAATGATAACTGTGATTTTGACAAAATCCGTTCCATGTTACATTGGATCATCCTCCCAAGTATAACTGTGACACAATGTATTAAAACTGATGTCTATTCTATTGGAAAATGTTATATATTTCTTTGCATTTTTGGAGCATGCATTGATTTAAATGCTCATGGGCTATGTTAGAAGTGTTTTACAATAAGATACATCTACGATACATCTTAAGGGGTCTGTATACCTGACAACAAAAAAATGTCACAAACATATGTTGAAGATATTTACCTCCTCATCTGAAGAATCATGGTCGTATTCATCAGACTCTTTTTCAGCAACTGCATTAATATTTTCTTTCTGATTACTGGACACTTTTTTACCTTTTGGTTTCTTGGGTTGCTTTGCATTGTCTCGCATATCAGACTTGACTGTATTTGCATTGTCTTTTATTTTAAACTTTGGAACATTGTCCAATTTCTCATTTTTCTGTACATTGCCTTTCTTTTTTATTGATGTAATAGTAATGGTGGATGTGTCATTATTGCTCGAGTCATCATCATCATCTTCATCATCGTCATCAACAACTGCATCATCAGAATCATCCTCACTCATCTCATCATCCTGCCATGTATAATAATATTTGACATAACAATTACAAATCCATTTATTTATCTCAAGTTACGTTTTGTGAATAAAACAAGAAAGAATAGTTTGAAATCTCACCAAAATATTTTCATTTTAAATCAAGAGGGCCAAATAGCCCTAAACTGCTCACCTGTGAAATAATTTAAGGGCTTTAACTCAAAAATAAAACATCAACATAGGCCTATCATCTCATTTTATATCCAAGACCTTATGTTAAATACATATAGGTATTAAGAAATCCTGAAAGTTTAATCATGAAATGTTGTATCAATCTTAACAATACTTTTACATTGATTTCATCCAATCAAAATCAGCTTTGTCTGCAAAAATGTGTGTCATTCATCACCTTTTCAAAAATAAAATTTTTTATTCTATCAATAAATTAAACTTGTATTTATCAGGATTCTAATAACTTAAATGAGTCTGACAAAAAGTATATTATAAGTTTAAATAAAACCATAAAAGATATACACACGGACGACTCATCCTCTTCCTCCAGACCAGAATATTCACTCTCCTCTGACTCGCTGGAGTCTGTACTGTCACTGTCAACCTCCTCCTCATCAGCTGGTTCATTAACAAACAGGTCAATCTGGATAAAAGTTTTACAACGAACAAGTCAATCTGGATAAAAGTTTAAAATAAAAGCTGTATATATAGCACATGAAGAAGAAATAATTTAACCCAGAGGTTAGAATGGTTCAATGGTTATATTCTGGATTCATGAGTTTGATTCCCCACTAACTTTCAGTCTTTCCGAGGACACTTATTTCCAAAGTGTATGCAAATATGCACCACTGGTCTTTAAAAATTAAAAAGAATTGTGTGTTATGACTGACGCCGTCATTGAAAATATGTTTGTTTGCTGTGCTCAGTGCTCATCAAGTTTTTTATGTGGGTAGGTAGGGAGCTAAATTTTATTTGCCAGATTTTAATTTTGCATAGTCAATTTAAATGAAAATAAACATAAATCATGAAAAGATTCAACACTTTGAAAGTCAATAAAAAATTAAGTAGTTGCAATTTTGAGGGAGTAGATGGTAGGAACCATATTTCTAAAGAGTGCCACAATTCTGCTAAAATTCAAACAAACAAAAAATACCACCTTTTTGTGTTCCAGTGATGAATGGAAAGAACATTGAAAATGAGATATTGGGGTGTTTGTTTGTGAATAAATAAGCATGCACAAAATCTAATTCAGTTGCCTTTCCTTCTCTATATATTTCATTGCTTTTATTTAGTAATGCCCAACTTCAATAAGATCACTTCTGGCTAGGGAAATTTAGTGTTAGTAGGCGCTCATAGTATGAGAGTGTTTTGAGCTCAGGTATGAGACAAATTACCATTTCTAAATTCTCAATACCTTTCACATAATACAGGTTCCAACACTGAACACAGTATTCCATAGGGTCTCACGTACATAGATGTTATAAATAACTTTAAACATCTATATCAATATTTTCAAATGAATGTTTAAGCATTGCATTGTTTTTTGGCAACTTTTGCACATTGTTTACTTGGTTTGCAATTATGAATTACAGTAACTTCCAGATCACTTTCATTTGCTGAAGATTGCATATATGGCACAAAATGTGCACCTCTGCCATAGATCTAGAAGATTGTACTGGATTTAGATTTAAATTTGGCGTAGACATTGAAGAAATGTTGACAATGAACAATTAGTAGTTTAAAGCAATAACTTTCTGTAAGATGCAAAAATATGCATCCTGACATTTCAGAATTGTATAATGCATTGATATTAGCCTGCAGGTCTCTGTACGATTATGTCACTGGCAAGATGAACGTAACCACCTCCCGCTCACTCAAATTAACTGGTCACTATATCGTCTACATAAAAATAATAAAGTACTGTATTATTCATTAAAAATGTTCATTTCTGTGATTTGATTTTTGCTATTTACGCTCACAATAGCCAACAAATTTTTTCCTCTTTACAGAATTTGAGGTTATAGAAACGCATGGAAAGATACATTTCTCGTTTTACTACGATTTATTACAGTGGCGATACTGTAATGATCAAAAGAAGATAAAAATTACTTACCCCATTCTGTAACACATTGTCTGAGAGAAGATCGCTCGTGGTTTTGCGTTTTGTAGCCATAATTATCAAGTTTAATATTATTTTTTGTAACACATGTGTAGTTATTTTTATTTACGGAGGTTGAAGAGCACCAGCAAAACTGAGGCCAGGCTACACCAGCTGATAGGTGATATTAAAAATGTACCACTTAGCTAATGTTTCTTTGCGAAAGTCTATTGAATACTAGTTTCGATGAAAAATATAAAGAATATCTCTGTAGTTCGTTGTTTTTGTTAATATCGAAATATAAACCATTTGATTTTCACCGCAATACTGTGGTGTAAATTGGTGTGGCTTGACCTAAAGAGAAAAAAGGACGTCTATTTCGCGGCTCGCTGTAGATTCCTCGAGTTTTACTGCGGCTACATGGAGACAATATGCGGGTATATGATAAAATAATAATAATAACAATAATGAGGAGGAAGCGGATAATAATAATAAAAACATTTATATTGAACCCACTTACTTGAAATCATTCTTCAATTTCTTTTCCATGTAAGGAACCGATTCAAAGTTCAGCAAAATATCTTAAAGGAAACTATTAAGTGTAACTAATTAATCTATTTTAGTTTATGGTATTTAGTTTAAATTTATTTATGTTACATTGGTTTTGAAACTATATATATAACAGTTTAGAAAAGTCATGCTTGAGGTTTTCCTGGGTCTTCCTGGGTAGAACCAGAACTCAGCACATGCGGATAAAGTGTCTTGCTCAAGTACACCACACAAAGGCATAAAGGGCAGTAACAGACGATCGAAAACACGAAACAACACTCTCTGATCCTGGGTCTGATTCTCTACCACTGGACCACGCATTTTATTTTAGTATCAGTGAAATTGACCTTGACCATATTTACATCAATATCAACCCAGGAAACTATATATTGACACAATTATATCAAAATATTGTAAAGGAAATGAGTAAAGTGAAAACCATTTTTTATGTAACAAGTATATGGGTCCCTACCTCAAATTTAACCCAAGTTTCCTTTCCATGTTAGAAACCTATACACCTAATTTCATCAAATTATTTAAAGCAAATTAAAGGTTATTTAGCATAAACCATTTTTCTATTTTAAGTAACATTGACATTGAATTTGAACCAATTTACTTCAAAACCAATCCCAAGCTTCTTTTTCAAGTCAGGAACATATCCACACAATCTCAAAGGAAACTTAAATTATGGGACAGAAACCATTTTTTGTTTTTATTAACAATTTACCTTAAAACTTATCCCAAGTTTCTTTTTCATTTTCCAAAATTCATAGGAACTTATTCACAATATTTCATCAAAATATCTAAATGAAAACCAAATTTATTAGCGGGAACCCTTTTTCCATTTTTTTCCCGAACCCATCGGGAGTAACACTGATGCTTTAAAGAACTAATCAGGTCGTATGAACAATTCACAGGAGCTTTTATGCCACTAAGCATGCTGACCATGTTTGGTTACAATCAAATGAAAATTAAAGGCGTTTAACAGATTAAGTAAAAAATCAGCATTTTCCAATCAATGAAGTACCATGATGTTTATTTTCGTCCAATATGGTTGGTACAAAAACTTCTGAGCTTTCATGATTAATAACATTCTGTCATGTTTAGTCATGATCCAATAGCCAGATGCCCAAGGGCTACAGGGTTGAACCCGCCATTACAGACTTGTGATCGAACGTTGTCTGTCAAGTGATATGGAATGAACACCAAATATTAAACCTCCAAGTGACATTGACTTTTGACATATGGATCTGGGTCTTATGCAAGACACATTGTCTGATTATGGTGAACATTTATGACTTGATATTTAAAATCAGTCAAGTGGTTTACACGATATAAAGCAGACACACAATTCTGTACCTACTTCTGTCCTTGAGCCTCTAAGTGTGACCTTGACCTTCTACCGACCTGGGTCTTGTGTGCAACACTTTTTATGATTATGGTGAATATTGAATCTTGTGCCATGTCATTTCAAAATCTGTCAGGTCTTTTACAACATATGGGGCAGACACAAAGTTCTGTATGCATTTCTGACCATTAACCTTTGAACTGCAGACCTGAGTCTTACAGTGGCATAGCTGCCTTTCCGATGAAATGCCTAAACTTGCACATTTTCTTGCAGATTCATCAATATATCTCATGGAAATGTCCTCAAATCACAGGAAATGCATTCTAATAATCATGAAGCATGACTCATACCCACACCCCTTAGAACCTGGTGGGCTTGCACATCATTTTAGGGTCAGCTATGCCACTGTCTTATGTGCGCACTTCATTTCATTATGGTGAACATTTGAGCCAAGCATTCAAAATCCTTTAATGCATGAAATTGAATAAGTTATAGCCCGTAAAAGATCGGACAGACAGACAGACACCAAACTGCCATTGTGGTGACTATGTTGAGCTCACCTCAAGTGAGCTCAACAAAAACTAAAGGTTTCACAGTGCTAACATGGCAAAAATCAGCATTTTTCAATAACTCAAAGACCATGATGTTTATTCTTGTCCAATAAAGGTGGTAGAAATACTTGTCTCAATCTTTCATGATCAATAACATTCTGACCATGTTTAGTCACAACCATTGAAAACTGAAGGTGCTATAGTGTCTTCATGGTAAAAAAACAACATTTTTCAATTCATAAACCGCCATGACCTTGTCCATTCTTTCCATTACTGCCGTTTAAAGATCACATCCAAACTTCTGCAGTCAATAAGATTTGAACTAAGTTTACAATCAGATGAAAAGTAAAGGCATTAGGGTTTACAAGGTAAAAGTCAGCATTTTTCATCAATTAAGGGCCATAACTCTGTCCATTTTGGACCAATATAGCACGTTCATGAACTCTTATGAGCATTCATGGTCAGTAACTAACATACTGATGGAGTTAAGTCATGATCAGATGAAAACTACATGATCAAGGATCATAACTCTGACAATGCCGGTCTGATGTGGCTGGTTCGAGAAATCGTTCAAAGTTTGATTCTTCATAACAGTCTGACCCAGTTTGGTCAAAATCTTGAGTTTGCAAGGAAAATCTGCAATTTTGTTATTCAAGGGTCATAACTCTGTCCAATTTTACCCTGTATAGCTGGTTTAAGTGCTGGTTCATGCTTTCATCGTCAATAACTAAGTCAAACCAAGTTTAGTCAAGATTCTATGAAACTAAAAGTGTAACAGTGTTTACGAGACAAAAATCTTCTTTTTCTTTTATTGATCATGGGCCAAAACACTGTTCATCTGGTCTTATAAAACTGGTTAAAGAATTTTTCAGAGCTTTCATAGACCTGAATAATGGTTAAAATATAAAACAAAATCTTTTTTATTTTTACTTTTTACTTTTTTTGTTTTTTAAATATCATTTCATTACAGTTTATGAATATTATTATTCATTTTACATATGGAACATAAGACACAGTATGGCAGTTGGGCAATTCAGAGGATTCATCCATTTGATTAAAGGAATTCAAAATCAAATTTACTCGTGTTCACACACTAAACTACTGTAATAATTGCTGCATGCATGTATAATCATATAGAGATAAAAGTCTCAAACTTCATATTATGAAATCATTAATTAGTCATTTTAGTACAGTACTGTAGGTTTGATGGCTAGAAAATCTTGTGTGACGTTTTAATCAAATACATTGAGTGGTTGGTGTGATATGGACTTGATTGTACTTGCATGCAAAACTTTAACCAGAATTTCTAAGTCAAGCAAGGGCAATAATTTTCATTATATTTATTAAAGAGTTATCTAACTTAGTTAATTTAGTAGGTTTGATGACTGGGAAATCTTGTGTGAAGTTTCAATCAAATACATTAGGCGGTTGGTGAGATATGGACTTGATGGTTACCTAGCATACAGAACTTTAACCAGAATTTCTAAGTCAAACAAGGGCAATAATTTGCATTATATTCACATAAGAGTTGTCTAACTTAGTCATTGTAGTAAGTTTGATGACTTGGAAGTCTTGTCTAATATTTCAATCAAATGTATTGAGTGGTTGGTGAGATAAGGACTTGATGGTATTTGCACCAATAACTTTAACCAGAAGTTCTAAGTCAAACAAGGGCAATAATTTTGCATTATAGTCATCCAAGAGTTATCGAACTTAGTTATAGTAGTAGGTTTGATGACTGTGAAGTCTTGTGTGAAGTTTCAATCAAATACAAAGGTAGAGTTTCACCAACATTTACACTGTTAAGCAGTTACATGGGTATGTACTAAACTAGATCACCGCTGCTTGTCTTTTACTGTCATAAATATGTTGTAATAAAGAAATAAAATGAAAAATTCAAACCCGAGTTAAACAAAAAACTTTATCCTAAGGTTTTAGAGACTAAACTATCAAAACTTAACTATGTAGATCGTTTGTATATACATGTAAATAGAAAACATAATTTTTTTTACCGGAAGATAACCACGACTGTGCAGTATGCCATCAGATCGACTACCTAAACTCATTTTTAACCACCAGTTGCTATGTTCATGGTATGAACTGATAAAAAACAAACTGGCTTCATTCCAAATATTCAACAGATTCTTCGGAAATATAACTTTGTACATTTCTTATATAAATGTGCTGTTGAAGGTGGCTTCCCATCGAAACACTTATAGAAAACCACATATGAAGAAAATATTTACCAGTATGAAGTTCAGTGCTGGTTGGACAGAATAAAAATAAACAGCACGTTCTTAAGATTTACCTTCTTACAAAAGAACATAGAACCATCGATGGTATGGAAATGCACATTGGATAGACACAGCCTTTGGCATTTGATAATAGTCAGTAAAATGGATTGACAAACCATCTGATGTAGTTAAGATTTGCCCCTTATGCCAAGTAGTGTATTTTTACTTTTACTAGCATGCAATAACTTCATATCTGGCCACATACGAAATATGTAAGAATGGGGTAGCACTGTATTTTGGTACTACACATTGTAGAATTTTAGAGAACTGTGATAACAAAAATGTTTACAGCTTGTTATTAGTACATCTGTGCCAGATTTCACTAGACATCTCCAGCTTAGATTTTCCTCAAATAAAAAATTTAATTTCTCGAAATCATTACTTAACTTATTTCCCATTAAACAATCACACAGAATTGAAGTCTGAGCAATCTTTACTCACTGGCAAAGGTTAACATGCAAACTGATCAAAGTAAATGAAGATGAAAATATAGCATTTCAAAATTTTGAGTTAAAAGAAAATCTCAGATTAAGCTGTTTAGTGAAGCTAAAACTTGCATAGTATATCTAATAAACAAATATATATACGTTCCTAGTACATTTTTTTCTATTGTGAAGGCCATTTTATAAAGATGAGGTTCTTACAAAGTATAATTAAGATATGTACTGATAAGCGCGATACATATATGCACAAGTTGCAAACATAGGCAGGATTTAAGCTATATGAAGGTTTATTCAGGTAATTAAGACTTCTTACCAGTTTGAACACATTCATGTACATGCATATAGTATGCATAAAACTTATACATCAGCATAATTCAGGGAACACATAGAGAGGCAGCCTTCATAAAGAGGTAATTCTATTCTCAGATAACAAAAAAAAGTTATAATGTTTGTTTGCTTGGATATTTAATGTAATTTTTATGCTATCGAGGGCAAATAGACAATTAATTAACATACACGTACTCTTTCCTGGGAACCTGGATGGTTAACCAGAACTAGTACACACAAATGTTAATAAGATGCAATGCTGTATGCCAATCTTCACGGAAACTATGGCCAGATGGGAATTCAAACTCACAACCACTCGATAGATAGTCAGACGCACTACTGGCTGAGCTAAGCAGGCTTAGCATAATTATAATGTAACTTTAAACTTGTTTCAATTGTGATCCTGTCATCTGGATTTATCTACGAGTAGCTCATACTCAGTTATAATATAAAATAGAAAAATTAAGTTAAAGCACATTGTGGTAGCTGAACAATATTTAAATTATTGAAAATAATACGCAAATAAAGGAGATTGTTCAGTTACTTTTGGCATGAGTGAGGGAAATAAATAATTTAATATGAAATACCCAGTACTTTGGGCAGCCAAAACAGGAAATAGTTTGGTCCACCTACGGCATTAATTTATTATTTTTATCAGATATATTTTTGTGTTAAACAAAAATTTCAGTGTTGATTGTTTAATTAAATTTTAATAGTAATTTGATTTAAATGTGTTCATTTTTACCCTTAACAGTTTAAAAATAAGCACTGTATACTAATTTTAGGAGTAAAATACTCATTATAAAAGCTTATCTGAAGCAATGAATTTATTATTATTATCAGAAATATATTTAGTGTTCAACAAAAATGCATCAAATTTGGCAGGTGTTCCTTTAAATGCTGAATGTCATTTCTTTAAAATACTAGCTTTTTTAACCTGTCAAATATCTTGATGTAAATTATTAAATTAATAGGAAAAAAATAATTCGTTGTTGCTGTTGCTCATATGACTTTATCTACACATAAAATATTCATCATGTAGACTTCATCCATATGTCGGTGGTACACCTATAATCACATCACACAACTTGCCCCAAGGTTATAAAAACAAGTTTATGCTCATCTCAAAATTCTTACTCAAATACAATTTCCATGATTCGTATAAAACACAAATTAAAGCACAAACACTGGACTCAACCTCAAATTTGAAAATAATAATACAGATTTGAAGCAAAGAATACAGGTCAGGTTTCTTCACAGGCCATTTAAGTCAGTATTAGCCCTTATTTTGTTATAATGAGTCCATTTATTTTTGTGTTCAGCATGAAATCTTGAGTTGAGCATGAAACAAAGTTTTATAACTGCGGATCCTGATCAGCTGTCGATCCAGAGATTCATCTACTTTCACTATCCAAGATATCATATGTCTTTAACTTTCTTTTTTATTTTCATTATTTGTCAGTGAAGTGGCAGGTGTTTCACCAGCATCAGATGTTTCAGTCACATTCTCTTCCTTTGCTTCAGCAAGACCATCTTCTTCCCTTGCTCCAGCAAGTTGTCTATCAGTGTCACTTTTACTAGTCCTCTTGTTTCTGTCTCCATAAGCATTATGTGGCAATGAGTATAGTTCATTAGGACTTTTTGTTTCGCCAGTTGATAAAAAGTTTCTGTGACATTTAAGGAGAGCTTCACACTCCTTATTATCGTCAAACGGATTGTGCGGATACTTTTTCTTCAACGCTTCCCTGGCCTGAAATGGTTTCATAAACAAATATTAGTCAATGAAAAATATTCCAAACTTAAAACATCAAAATGGACTTTTCAAATCTTAACATTAAGTATAATTTCAGCAACAATGGACATTTTAAAACATGCATGACAAGTAACTTAAACCTGAACAAATGCATGTTTTTAAAACCATCCTCGATGTTTTCCATGTTAGAGACACTACTAAGAATATTTAATAGTGAAGTGTCTAATTAAAAGGTCAAAGGTGGCTCTGATAATTTATGTTCAACTGGGCTGAGTTGTTAATAGCGCTGTTAGTTTAACTATCCGTAAAATTGAAATCTGGTATGTTCAATATCTTTAAAACTCTAAAGTTTTTGTATTAAGTACAATGGGCTATAGAAGCAGAATGACATTTTGTTATGATTGTCTGTAAACTGTTTTATTAAATGTATAAATTCTCAAAATATCCCAATTTGAAAATTCACATAAACATTGTGTTAAGCTAACAGATGCACTCTAGCATCAAACATCTTTCATTGATTCAAATTCATCAAAGACAGTTTTATCTGACCTAATATGTAAACACTAAACATACATGTAGTTCCTCCTACCTCAGGTTCAGTACAGCAGCTTTTTTATATCCTAAATAAGGACTATCACATGCAAATGAAACAGAATCACACAAATAATTTGTCATCATGTTCAATGCATACCCCTATATAACTAAATGTGAAACTTCCTGTGTTAGCCATTTTAAATATTTGATGAAACAATAAAAGGGTCTGGTAACGTGAATGCCCCTGCTGTTGATTGAAAACTATTTTTTTTTGACCAAAAATTAAGTTGAAAAGGGTCCATAACTCCTTGGCCAACTTGAAAAATATCAAAATAGACATGTATTTTATAACTATACAGCCACACACCAAATACTACTTCCGGTAAATACATAGAACATGTCAGACATTATTGATCCAATTTTTTACCTGAGATGGATGAATGGACAGGGGTAACATATGATGCCTTTTCGAATGGCAGTGGCATAAAATGTGATGCAATGATAAGTACATAGCTACAGTCAGTGTAGTGGGAGGGGGAGGGCGTTCTTCATAAGATACAGAAATCAAATAAACCAATTGTAAATAACTATATATCAATTTGCCATGATAAATACATTGTACATAAAAAGTGCAAACATTCATGCACTAAATGTTTTCTTTGTCCCGGACATCGAATGTAAGTACCATGTCGATGGACTGCGTGACTAACTGACTATGGTAAAGGGTGTATGTCAGGAAAAGCACTTTAAATGTCTTAAAAAATAAAATTATTTTTTAAATGGATAAAGAGTATCTCATTATCATTATTAATAAATCAAATCCGTGTGTCAAATGCAATACAATGAGACAAATCAATATTTAAATTGGAGTAGTAAACTTGAAACGAAATCCCAATTCTAAAAATAGAAAGCACTTAAATACTGCTTGACGACATTCACATTGTCATTCAGACTCTTTCTAAGATGAAACAATTTTTACTATGTGTAAACATGTATAACGGATCAAACTGAAATCAAATGAAATCACTCATTTAATATGTCACAAAATATGCTGAATTTTAAGTGGGAAATCCATTTTAGTCCAACATAGGCACATATCCCAAGTTAGGAAATCCCTTTTTCAATATATTATTTTGGCATGTTTGAATAAGTATCCTTTTGGCAAAACAAGGGTCAGTGGGTATACACTGGCATGCTAAATTGGAAAACAAGAGTTGTCAGAAGACCAACAAAGCTCGCATCTGGATGTCTAAGTCCAAAAAGGGCCATAACTGTGCCAAAATGCAATCCAGAGTTATGGTTCTTGTCTGTATGTGTTCTATTGATGATGGTGAACACACATGCAAAGTTTCATTCACATCCAATGAGTGGTTGCATTAATATCTTAAACTTATATGCAAAAGTTTAATCTGGGTGTCTACAGACGACGACGACGCCGCCGCCGACGGGGTCATGACAATAGCTCTCCTTGGACTTCGTCCCGGCGATCTAAAAATACTTTCAGTCAATTTTAAAAAATCTGATATATTCCCTTTAACACTTAATACAGATACATTTTTTGCATACAAGTTTCACATGTATGTCTTCAGCAGAAGAACAAAAGGATCACTGATAATGGATTTCTGTTTAATCAAATTTCTATATTTGAGTTTATAGTCAGGGCAGCTATATATTCATTGTCATTAAAAAAAAGTTAAATAAAACAAACACAATAAAAAATATTCTTTGGGGTATATAGAATCTATATATTCAAATTGTTGAAGATTTCATGAAGCTGAATAAACAAATATATACATATAGCTTTACCATACATTTTTTTTATATATATTCACTAATAAACATCAAAATACAACATAATTATAGTCGTAATTTAATTCACTTTTCAGGTGATAAACATATCAAAATACCTTTTTTATAAAATACCTAATTAATAATCAATAACCAGTCAATTTTCAAAAACCAATATTTTTTTATCATGACTTTGGAACTAATTTCAATCATCAACTTGTAAGTCAGATGGAAGCAGATGAGTTTCACTTCTGTGCACATATCTCCCAATTGTTATGAAAATGAAAAAATGTCACTTCGGTTTGATGAATTTTTGTTTGCATATGAGCATGCACCCAAGATATTCAGTAGATAAACTTACATATATAAAAAGGAAAATCTACCAGTAATTGACATGTGACATATGGAATATTGCAGAGTACGTATGCGATAAGAAAATAGCATCACCTGCTGTAAACCATCATTCTCATAATTCTGTAACTGCTTCTGAAAGCCAAAGTTTGGGTTGGCACAATTCCTTGCTCCACGTATGGCATTTAGAGTATCTCTCCAGCCCAGATTTGTGACGGTCATAATATAGGCAGCGGTCACAGTCACACTGCGTGAAACACCAGCAAGACTGAAGTAGGTCACGGAAGATACAAGTATACATTATATTAAGTTTAAAAAAGACAACTGACTGTTGAATCATACATGTTATTACAATGAAATTTTGGATACACACCATGTCACATGGCTTATACTGTATAGCACTTAACTGTAGCACTATAAATTTTAGTGTTATTTTTGAAATGGACTTATTGGCAGTCTTTAATTTTGGCATATTTTGTATTTTCCATTATTATTAAAATAAATTCTACTAAATATCCACATAACTTCCTTGAGAAATATCCAGATAGTACAGACTGAAACAATCCAATAAATGGTTAGTTTGTATACATGGGAAGTAACTGTGTAAAGTATAAAGTTTTTGTATTATGTATATTTACTAGTAGTACATGTATTTCAATAAAATACCGGCAAACACACAAAAAATTATTTTGTTGTTAATATATATGTAGTTACTATTATTTTACTGAATAATACACAGATAACAAACTATAACAATACCCGACCCAGAGACAGTCTATTTTTGCACTGACTGTGAGCAATGTTAAGTAGACCATTATATACTCTTATAATCCATTGTATTTACTGAAGTAACTCACGTCTAGTACCAACTGAACCATTCTGATATGATCCCGAAAAATGTGTTTCAGTCATTCAGTTGAGCCAAGTATAAAAACAATTAGATTAGCTGATGGCACAAATATTAAAGGCATGACAATCGAAAAACATCTATATTGGCGGCATTTTAATTTGGAGCTATGTACATCAACCACCAATACCTTCAAAACAAATTTCCTGTCAATATGAAGTGCTTTACAGTTATACATAAAATACAGTTAAACATAGATTTTTAAAAAAAAAAATCAGGAGTGTGTTAGGGAACTTTAAACATGTACTTGTAAAAGGTCCATCTGTTTCAATGAAATGTTTTCAAATATGTGCATCTTATGATAAACACTAACAGTCTGGATCATCTTTATGTTTTCTAAAAAAAAAAGTAAATGTCGAATTACTGCACATCCTTCATGTTTGAACAATAACAAACTATCGGTACCTTAGCCTTGCACATCTGTCACAATTTAAAACTACAGAAGTTATTAATATCTCAATGCATGCAATTGATACCCATAACCCTTATTGAAGAAAAAAACATATGCTGCTGACAAAATATTTTTTACATAATAAATGAACCTTTCAATATTCAAACAGTAAACCTTTACACAACAACAAGCAATTGTATGTTTGGAAGTCAGTAATAACTGCAATTCAATGCTATTATTTATATCACTTTTTCAAAGCAACTGTGGTGCAAATTTCTTTATATTGTTTAAGTGCTCTTTTATGCGAGGTTGGCACAAGGACAGCTTACCAGTGGATTAGAACTCTACCGTCCTTCAATCTTGCCTTGTGGATAAAGTCGATACACTTCGGGAAAAACTGCGTAAGACTCTGATCTGGAGTATCACTGGCAATTACACACAAATATTTCTTGTCCTGTATAATATAAATATGCCGTACACCATTTATATTGATAAGAGACATATAAACGTGTAAAAGAGGATTTGTTCATATTTATGGGTCAAACCTCAATTACCGTCAGAGATGGTCAAGATTACTGACCCGATGATGATTCCACTAATTAATGCAACTTCATCATTACTAATCTCAACCCAGAATCCAACATTTCATACAAGATAATTTTAAACTGAAAATGTTGTATTGAAACATCATTAATTTACTGAATGTAACAGGACGATAAAAATATGCAGTCAGTCCTGGACTCAGACCCGGGACCCTTCACTTACAGGGCAAATGCTCTACCAACTGAGCTTACTGAACTGCTTATATACATATCTCTCCTAGTAGGTTACGTACACACTGTGACATATTCCCACACAATTTGGAATTTGTACCCGAATCTCCATAGAGAATCATATGAATGTTTCTCAGAATATATTTAAGTCACAATCCTTCATTGGGCACCAGTGTAGCAGGACGAGACAAATATTCAGCCAGTCCGGGACTCGAACCTCCAACCCGTCGCTTACTGGGCAAATGTACTGAACTAACCCAACTGCTTACATACATTTCTCTCCTAGTAGGTAACGTTCACACTGTGACACTAAATACAGTACCTGGTACCAGTTCCAGTTTTTTTTCTACTCACTGAAAAGCTGTTAAGTCTGCATTGATCGTTTTGCAGGTTTTCCATCACCAATAAGTAAAGATTTATTTCAACTTCAACCCTTTTGGTCATTTAATAAATAATGTAATGAGTTCAAGTAATCATTTAGAGAAACTGAAATTTTTAAGTTTAGGAAAACGACAGCTTGAAATGTTAAATAGACATCTATAAAGATTTTGATAATGACAGAATAAATTCCTTAATTTTCAATATTTTCAATCGGAATGTACTCCAACTGTTAACAGGGTGAAATGTATTTATTACAAGTAGAAAAAGAATTATTTTTTCCTTCCACATGTTAAAAACAGCAACAATGCAATTGATATTGGCAAATGGTTGATCACGTTACAAAAAATTGTTTGGCTGTTTTAATATTTAACATTATTTTTATGCAACTGAGGACAAACAGATGATCAGTTAACCTAACCACTCGTTCCTGGGATCCTGGAAGGTTAATCAGAAATCAAGCACCCCAGTCCCTGCAAGTAACTTTCATACTTGAATCGGTGATAATGAGATGCAATGTCATGAATCAATCATCCTGGAGACTGTGGCCATGAGGAATTTGAACTCATGACCCCTGGATTGATGGTCAGACGTGCAACTGACCGAGTTAACCCGACCCAGCCCATTGCAAAAGGAAATCTAAGATAGAGAGACAACAAGCATATGACTATGAGATAGATTTGCTTCAACTGACAATGAAATAACTTTACCTGGATACCCTGTTCCCCTTAATAAATGCTCCCCCTTAAAAAATTCCACCTAGCATCAATTTGGGGTCAGGGTATTTATTTGAGGGAATACCTTAAGCAGGTTTGTTATGATATATGTATTTCTAACAGATTTACCTTTATAAGTTCTTTTGCATTGTCATGAATAGATAAAATATGTGTTATATTATTATCGTTCAGTTGTTGTTCATCTTTAGCATCACGGAAATTGCCTACATAAACACCAGGGATAATCTGAAATGTACAAAATGTATAGCATTCAACAATAACAATACTTTGTGCAATGAATTATAAATTTATAATGTCATTAGGCATATATAACTGGGGAAAAACAAACACTTGGTAAACAAATCATACACTTGCAAAATAAGAAGCACTGATATGTGCAAATATCAGTTTGTTAATTAAGGAACGACTTAAAAGGATAGGGATTATATTGTGAAAGAAGGTAAAATTATATCGAAATTATTCTTTTCTTCCGATAGCTAGACATAACTGAAAGCCTAATTTTTAATATTACAATACCTTGTTCATTCCGTTCCCCATTATTAAGCTGCACTTCAGAAACTGAAACAGAAAGACTAAAAAGTAACTTTCAAACATCAAAACTGAGGAAGATGGTGTCCATTTGGAATGGCCTATAATAAAAAAAACTTCACAGTGAATCATATATCACTCTCAAACTTCATCATAGAAAATGAATGACTGTATTTCCAAAATTAAATAGGTATTTTATGAATGTCTACGTCAAAAGCTCAGAAGTTACAACTGAAACTTTCGAAAAATGACGAGTAAAAATAACTTGATACTGAACATGGTTTGGGCTGAGAATGGCAAACCTATGGTATAGTCTGTTTAAGGATTTTTCAAACTTTTCAAATTGGCGAAAATATATTTTTAGCAAAATAAGTCACCAACACTATTAATTTTCATTATCAAGTAACAAATTGAATGGATGACTCGTATTGCCTTAATATTATTTAATTCAACATGACATATAGGCCTATGCACTAACTTCACCTCAGAGAGAAATATATCAGTATCAGTTTATGAAAATGGATCTGTAGTTGAAATAATCTTGTACCAGCATGCACACTTTATCACAGCTGGATACCCCTCAAGGCGGGCCAAAAAAAAAGAAAAGATTAAACTTTTAGAAAAAAAAATTTTTCCTTCTAAGGGCGGACAAATTTCGCCCCCAGGGTCATGGTTTTGAACAAATTTAAGAAAGGACCACAAACTGACCCTATCTGTCAAAATTTCAAAAAAAGATCAAGGCCTTGTAATACAACTAAAATTTTAACCTGCTAAAAACAAAATTTTTAAATCAAAAAGACAAATAATTATGCCAAAATGCAATCAAGAGTTATGTTCTTGTCTATATGAGTTTCCTAGAGGATGTTGAACACACATGTGAAGTTTCATTCATGTCCAATGATAGGATGATGAAACAAGTACAAAATCAAAAACTTTAACCTATAAAAATATCTAACCAAAATGGCCATAACTCTGTGAAAATGCAACCCAGAGTTATGGTTCTTATCTATGTGCGTTCCATTGATGATACTGAACACACATGTGAAGTTTCATTCATATCGTATGAGTGGTTGCAGATATCTTACCTGACAAAAAACTCTAACCTGAAAAATTAAGAAAAAGAGGGCCATAACTCTGCAAAAATACAACCCAGAGGTATGATTCTTGTGTTTGTGAGTTCCATTGATAATGCTGAACGCACATGTGAAGTTTCATTCATATTGAATGAGTAGTTGCATAGCTATCTTAACTGATAAAACAATTTAACCTGAAAAATTAAGTCCAAAAAGGGCCATAACTTCGCCAAAATGCAACCGTGAGTTATGTTTTTTATGTCTGTGAGTACCATTGATAATGCTGAACATACATGTGAAGTTTCATTCATATCAAATGAGTGGTTGCACAGATATCTTACTTGATAAAAAAACTTAAACCTGAAAAACCAACGCCGACGCGAATAGTTGAGCTTAAAGGGATTGCTAATTATTTTGATATCAATTTGATCCATTATACACAGGGATCGATCCAGGATTTCAGTTTAGTAGAAATATAATGCATTTTAATAACATATGGCAGTTTAGGTCAACAGCGGCATACGCCAGGTTTTTTAAAGAGTAGATCTGCCATTAATACAGGTTTACAAGTTTCATCTTAGAAAGAGTCCAAATGATGTCAAGCAGTGGTAAGTGCTGTCTATTTTTAGAATTAGGATTTCATTTCAAGTTTACCACTCCAATTTACATACTGATTTTGTCACGTTTTGGTAGATTTGCCATATCAAACCATTCGGATTTGATTTAATAAAGATAATGAGAAGCTTTTTATCCATTTTAATAATTATTTTATTTTTTAAGACATTCCTAGCATGTTTTCCTGATATATGCCCTTTAAAGTGAATTTATCAGGATTTTTCAAAATTTTAAATTGGTTAAAAACATATTTTCCCAATATATCACGACTATATATACTCATTGACTCCTTATTTTCAAAATGATATTTATTGAAACATGCCAAAATAATATATTGAAATGGGATTTTTCTAGGCTAGGCGCCTAGGTTAGATTAAAATAGATTTCCTGCTTAAAACTGCCACATATTTTGTGACTTATTAAATGAGTCCATGATTACATTTTGATTTCAATATGATCCGTTATACTGGTTTAAACATAGTAAAACTGGTTTTATCTTTGAAAGAGACTGAATGATGATGTGAAGGTAGCTAAGCTTGTCTATTTTTAGACTTGGGATTTTGTTCCAAGACTTGCTCTCCAATATAACTATTGATTATGTCACCTTCCGGCGATTTGACATTCCAAACCCCCTTTAAAGTACTGTGAACAAGAAAGAGTTTATGGGGGGTCTATTGATGTCTGATTTACATGCTTGATAGAGTTAGACTCGTGGCAATAGGTATTACTGTAAGCTGTTGTCCCATTGTTTCGTGCGAGGTACGTGTATGCACATTATCTGCCACATATATTTGCAAACAGATTTCAAATTTAAATACAAAAATCTAAGTGTTACGCATACAATGAAAAATAACATACAAAACTGATATTCCAGTAAATTATTACATTTCATAACCTGCCTTGGCCATCAAAATCATGAAAACATGTTTTCTCATTGATTCTCCCCCTCTGATTGCTTGCTTAAAATATCCACAATGGGGAAGTTCAGGGCCGATAATATATTGTTTGACAAAAATTTGGAATATTCCCTTTGTATTAAATGTTTTTTACATGTTTTCACCATTAAAGATTTTTTAGCACATTTAGAATCTGACTTCTTTGAAAAAATAACATAAGGCCATTATAAATTAATTGCTAGATTATCATTCAAATTTTTCTTAAAAACAGGGATGGTGGGAGGATTTTATTTTATTTTTGTTTAAAATTTTTAATGTTTTTTTTATGAAAATAAAAAGGGTCTGGATGGCATGAAAATAAGGGGGTGGTTGGGGATGATAATCTAGCAATTACTTTATTATTTGTCCATTTTTCTTTTCAAACACTATATTTATAAATCACTCTTCATATATCTAGTTTTTTTTCACATTTTTCTTTTGAATTGAGATGCGCCCAATAACTTGTACAATATCTGAATGCTACGAATAGTCGCGTAGCATAGTACGGTATCAGGTCCGTTCGCCCTAATAACATGTTCGCCCTAAGTCTGTTCGTGGTGGAATCGTTCGCCCATGGAACCCGTTCGCCTTGGGTTCGTTCGCGCTATATTTTTATATGAAAAATATAATTATTATTGGTATTTAGGCTATAAAATGGAGAAAAAGGATTAATATCAAACTTCAAAAAAAACAAACGTGGAAATATTTAAAACTAATTATTGTTTGTTTAGGAGTATTAATTGCGTGGCTTTATTAATTATTAGGTTTGTTTTTTATTTCAATTAATTTTAATTATTGTTGATTGCAATTTAGAATACTGATTAGGTATAATCATTATGTCTTTGATCTCACTGATTGCTGTATTAATTGTTTATGATGGATTTATTAATTATTACGTTTGGTTTTTATTTCAATTAATTTTAATGATTGTTGATTGCAATTTAGAATACTGATTAGGTATAATCATTATGTCTTTGATCTCACTGATTGTCGTATTAATTGTTTATGATGCAGTATATGTACAGATTAACATAGAATATTTACTGACAAATAATATAAAATAAGGAGATGTATATATAAATAAAACAATTATAGTTAACGAAATTTTCAACTATAAACCAAAAGAAACCTCAACATACTCGTATCAAGGAATTATATATCATGTTATAAAACCACGTGTATAATACAAGACAACACATTTAAATAGCATCAGAACGATTATATACTTACAGATAACTTAACTTAAAATATACAGCAACATAAGATAAATAGACGGCGAAATTTCCAACAAACAATAAATAAAAATCAGTGCGAACTGACCCATAGGGCACAGGTTTTAGCGCGAACGGACCTAGGGCGAACAGGAAGTAGAGCGAACGGGCTCAAGGGCGAACGGACCCGGATTCGCATAGTACCACCATTGTAAAAGGAAGTGCTTCCATGATATAGTCGCATAATGACGGATATAAATAATCCTCATTTCTTCTTCTTTAAAAATGTATTTTCCTTATTTCAATGCTCATTTTTTTTTAATTCAAATTGCATTATTGATGTATTTTGAACATTTTGAAAGCATTGTCATGTTTAATTGTGAATATATGATTTTTGAAAACCTACTTTCACTTTGCCAACAGTATACACACTGAGAAAAAAAAAATCTCTTATATGACACACAACCCCTACTTTTCTCATCATATTTTGGAAGTGCAGAGGTTGACAAACAGTAAAATGTTAGTTTCACTTGGGTCTCTCTATGAATGACAAGCTATTTAACTTTTATAATTTACTATAGAATAAAGAACAAAAATCAATGGTTGGATTACACTTATAAGCCCCTTTCAAACACTTGCGCACCTTTGTAAACTTTTTTTTAATGATCCAACAACGTTTTACAATTGAAGGATGAGCTACCTGTAAAAAAAAAGAAATTAACTATCAACTCTGTGAACTATGTCGTCAAAAGATTTACAACTTTAAAATTATTGAAAAAAGTTTAGAAAATATTGCACCTAATTCTCAAATATTTTTACCGGCCACCTTCGGTTGTCGTAAACATAAACGGTGTGAGTGAGGATCACACGGTATATTATTTAGTAAGTTGCCGGCATCTGGATGTTTTTAGTTGTTCATTTACAAGTCTCTGTTTTGTATCTTTCGATAATCAATGCCTTTTTATTTGATTATAATTACATTTTTTTTGTATTTTAAAACTAAAATTAAGTATGGAGAAATAAAACAGAAGTTGACTTGGCATAAATACAAGCATATAAACAATTGTCGACATAGTCAATACCATGCTGGACTTCGTGAACTTTCTCACTCAGATGACTGATAAACCAACACGGAATGACAATTTACTTAATTTGACTCTAACAACTAATCCAGAGTTTATTTCTCATATTGAGGGAAATCCTGGAATGAGTGACCAATGTGCCATTACCTATCGGTCCAGCATCAGGAGAATACGATCGCTTTGTGTTTTAATACAAGAAGGTGTGAAATCGGACATGAGTGACTTTTATGTGAAATACTGTGCCGATAAAACTCTCAAAAAGACTGTAAATGACAATTGGAACCTATTCAAAAACACTAACACAGTCAGTTACATCGCGACGGAATCTGCACTGGTTTACGCAAGAGATAAAACGTTTATGTCAGCAGAAAAAACGGACCTGGAAATAAAGGAACCAGAACAGGAACCGTCACGATTGGAAAATATATCATATTGAGTGCACCAAAAGAAAAGGTTGATGCTCTGAATGATCAATACATCTAAGTATTCACAAGAGAACCAGATGGCCAATTACCTCAGCTCGATAGTCCTCCAGTTACCTCGATGCCTGACATTAATTTTTCTGCTCCTGGCATCGAGAAGCTACTATCCACTCTAAACCCCTCAAAGGTAGCCGGTCCAGACCTACTAACTCGCATGCTGAAAATGATTGCGAAAGGAGTTGTCCCGATACTATCTGTCATCTTTCAACAATTTGCGACACCGGACAAGTACCATCAGACTGACAGGATACGAACGTTACTGCAGTATACAAGACGGGTGACAAGACCAACCCAGTAAACTATCGATCTGTCTCGTTAACATGCATTCTATGTAAAACAATGGAGCATATTATATTTAGCTAGATAATGAAGATAATAATATACTGGTTAACTTCCAACATGGATTTAGAAGTAACCACTCTTACGAGACGCAACTAATAAATAAAGTCGAGGACCTGTTGCGCAGACTTGATCAGAGGCAGACCACCGATTTGCTGATAATGGCCTTCAGGCAAGGCATTCCACACCGGGCCCCATAGAAGACTACTCCATAAGATACGGCACTACGGAATCGCTGGACGGATCAACAGGCGGATAGAGTCGCGGCTCTGTCACCGTCAGTAGGAGTAGTACTTGATAAACCCAAGGCTATATTTTATCATTATAATCCATTTTATCTCCATTACTATCAAAATATGATGAGAAAAGTATTGATCATGTGTCATATAAAAGATTTTTTTTCTGCTCAGTGTGTACACTGTATACAAGTGAAAGTAGACTTTCTGAGATCATGTATTCATGCCCCAATTTCCAAGCATCATTTTTCTAAACTCACAACTGAAATATGACAATGCTTTCAAAATGTTCAAAATACATCAATAATGTCATTCAAATAAAAAAATGAGCATTAGAATATGGAAAATACATATTTAAAGAAGAAACAAGCATTGTTTATAACCGCCATTATACGGAAGCATTTCCTGTTTCCAGTGTTGATACTATGCCTAGAAGCTTCATCGCTTGGCGCTCAGCATTTAGCGGATGGTTCCAGGTCTGGTCGGCCCGGTGTCAGTATAATGTGACTGGGTGGGGTAACATAACATGTGTTTCTGGCATGATACTGCCGTGTGGCAGCATTTAGAATACTGTCACAATTAGACACCGTCGTGATAAAGCTGCGCAATTGTTGAAAGTGACGCTAAACACCATGCAACCGAACAAAAACAAAATAGCTATTTCTTAGGAATATTTGAAACATAAAGTCCATTGTTTATCGGATATCGAGGAAGTAAGCCAACAATCCGCAACTGACCTGGTAAGTATATTCGATATATACGCAAATTAAGATGAGTAAACGTTTATATGCCATATTTCGAACTTGTATCTAATATAGTATTGTATTTTCATTGTCTGGTGGCTTTAAGATCGGTATCGATATAAACCTCGAATGGCCTGAAGGAGACAGAAACCTTCATTTCAAAATGGTATTACGACAAATAATTGCTGAAACACGGAAGCACACTCGACAAACTATTCAGGATGTAGACAAATTTACTTCAAATTTGGGAGCGAGTACTGTGGACGCACAGTTTGCTATTGAATCCGGTTACAGAGGTGTAAACCAAACACTTTACTTCCTTCTCATGTATTTGGTGAATAAAACAATTACAAATACAAACATAAATACAAAAACAATAACAAACATAAATATAAATATAATTACAAACATAAATTTAAATACATTTCAAACATAAATACAAACATAAATATAAATACAATTACCATGTCCGTTCCGGTCATCAATGGTAACGGCTTGGACTGTCAACGGAAATGTCGCAAGTTCGAGCCGTACCTACATTATTTTTTTAGCAAATTAATTTGCCATAACAGTATCAGAGTGTACTATTTTAATTCATTTGATAAATCTTTATGTTAAAATATTTTTATTTATTTTTGTCGTGAAATGTTTTTTTATATATATCATTTATCTTTTAATCGTATTATGTCAATACAAATGTTCTTTCAACCAATTTCATTAGCAGTGTCGGTAATTTCTCAACCCTCAGATGCCAGGTCGGTGGCTTTGTCATCGTCAGTGGTGACGTCATTGTCGGAGTCATAACAACACGCTTAACATCGTCCTCTTTTGCAATACCATTCACCCAGTACGCTGTCTCAATCTTGTTGATTCGCTCACAGCATGATGTCTGGAGTGATAGACTTGACGCCTTCATGAATCAGCTTCTTCACGTCTGCTAATTTGAAGTAAATGTTTCTTCTACCGTTGAATCCTGCACAAGTTAGATAGCATGAATAAAGTTGGATGGTAAAAAATACATAATGTGCAAACGCAGCTGCCTCCTGGGATAGAAATGAAGACATATTTCTGATACCAAAAATCCTGCAAAAGAATCTGCCCGTAACACCTTGCGGGACGGTGCAGGCTGGTCTGGGCCTTTAGACAAACGTCCGGTGTAGTTCATCTTTTAGCTGAGACCATATCATTTCAATAGGATTAAGTACAGCATGGTAGGGCGGCAACCTAGTCGCTACATGTCCATGTTCCTTCCCAATCTGGTCAATCACGTAAGTTGGATCTTGTACAATATTTAAATGTCGTCTGAAAATGAAATGTTGTGACGACGTAGTCAGGTTTAGATATCAGCTTTTCTGAAATTTGTTGAAAGGATATTTGTATTGACATAAAATATCAAAAGATAAACGATATAGATTAAAGAAAGCATCTCAAGAACAGTAGAATAACCCACTTAATATTGATATCTAGTTAATTACTTAATTCAAATCTGCAACCAAATAGAATTACGTAGTTTCAAAAAAGCGTATTCGGTTTATAGTTGTCATTCATTGCCTCGTGCACTATATACAGAGAGCAGCTTATAAATATTGAATAGGTTTACTGTGTGATGCTTGAAATTTATGCATAATAGATGATGTATCCATATATAGTAAAATTCCAGATGTTCAGTAACCTAAGTGAATGTGTTAACATATACATACTTATTACGATTTAATAGATGGTGCACAGTGACAGGTTTAAGGAAATGACGGTTGGATATAGTCTGGACGGATCGGGAAGTTTTTTTTACTAATTTAAATGCAATGCGAGTGTATGTGGACTTGTAACACTGTTAGAAACTGAAGACGACGCTCTATTGCGTTTGCTTAAAGAAACCTCTCTAGGACGAAATATGTTTCAAATAACTGCCTGTCATTTAACAGATATATTGGAACGAATAAAGTCGCCAGTTGCCGTTGAGGTTGAAGATGAGATATTTGATCACACATTTATCTATTATGCGATTGCCGTTTAAGAATAGTCAAATGAACGCTTGTCTGGCAAACTCTTTCAGAAAATTAACGATCTTGCTATAAAATATCGTGTTCCAGTCGTGATCAATGGGAAGGGCTATAAACGTGACAAGCATTATACTAAAGTTGATATCGTCAGATATTACATTGATGATGTCGTTAATATACTTGAAGAAAAAACTGCTTTGTTTGAAGATTCCAAAACAATTTGTGAGGCATTATGTGAACGTTTTAATGCAAAAAATGTGTATTTTGATACTCAGAGATAGCTATAGCTTAATATCAACGATCCTTTGAAGATAAAACTCCTGATACATTTGCATCAATCCCAGCTCCAGCGAAAATGAAATGTGTTGATACGAGTGGTGTCAACAGCTCCGAAATTGCAGCAATATGTTTCGGTATATCTTGTCATTGGCCAATGAAACAAATCTGTCAGTTTGTTCAAGTCTGTACGTGCAATATCATTAAAAAAAGGATAGGAAACGTTCCCATTAATTTGGTTGATATAATACCAGACAAGGTGATATTTGATAAAAAAAAGCACTTTTGATTTTGAAAAAGATTCTTCCGGTAGATGCAAGGGTTGTATTAACGACAGAGTATTTCGATATGTTACATCCAGGCTACATCAAATCTATGCGTAAACTAAAATCACTAGGCGATATTCTTGTGGTAGCATTGCATTCCGACGTGTCTGTGAAGAGAATAAAAGGTAACAAGAGACCGATATACACTTGGCGAGAGCGAATCGAACTGTTGAAGGCCGTCAGATATGTGGATTACATAGCAGTTTTTTATAAGGACAAACCGAATTTGATTGTTGAAACTGTAGACCCGGATATTTTAAGAAAGGGTGATGAGTACACAGAGGAATGCGTTTCCATTTGTAAAACAGTTTTATACTACTGATTCTGATAGGTCTGTTAGTGCATCTACACTTGTAGACAAAATTAAAAAGTTATAAATAAGTTCTAGTAAGCAGTCGTGTTATAGGTTTCGAATCATCAGTTAAAAATCTGAAAAAAAAGCTACCCACAAACTACTATGCGACATCAGTGTACAATTGCCGATTTACACGAAATACCAAATGTCGGTCGGTCCGTCCGGATATAAAAGTTTTATTGTACATTTACATGATTTTATTTTTATGTAACTTTTATATGGGACACTCAAATAAATTAAAGCTAAAGTAGCCTATATAAATCATCTGAGAAAACGCTCAGGCCAACAAGATAAGAGTAAATTCCTTCGTTGACAAACACGCAGTAATTGGAATGAGAGATGTCATAGCAATGAATTATCAATAAGCAGATTATACGAAAGGTTGATTGCGTTTTTCTTTTGTTTTGTTTTAAAAAATCAATCTATTTTTCCCCCATAGTTGACAAAATTGGGTTATGGGTTGGTTGCACAAATAAACAAGAAAATATCGGTGGAACCGATGGATGCTCCCCAAATTAGTGTTTGACTCTGTACCGTCTACTTGGTTGAAAAATACCGAACTGCATAGCAGGTAATGATGCATCCTAGCAAGTTTCACAAAATTCCAACATGGGTTTGTAGAGAAATAGCGCTGACAATAATTTGGTCACAGACTCAATCAAAGGGCCATAACTCGGTAAAAAAAACAACAACCAGGTACACATAGACAATATGTCCATATGCACTTGGTAATGATGCATCCTAGCATGTTTCACAAAATTCCAACATGGGGTTGCAGAGAAATAGCGCGGACAAGAATTTGGTTACAGACTCAATCAAAGGGCCATTTCTCCGTGAAAAATCACCGAACCAGAACACATAGACAATATGTGCATCTGCACTTGGTAATGATGCATCCTAGCAAGTTTCACAAAATTCCAACATGGTATTGTAGAGAAATAGCGCGGACTAGAATTTGGTCACAAATAGAACCAAAGGGTTATAATTCCATGAAAACTCATCAAACCGGAACAGAAAGACAATATGCGCATCTGCACTTGGTAATGATGCATCTTAGCAAATTTCACAAACTTTAAACATGGGTTGTAGAGAATTAGCGCGGAGAATAATTTAGTCACAGACTCAATCAAAGGGCCGTTACTCCGTGAAAAATTACCGAACCGGAACCCTTAGACAATATGCACATCTGCACTTAGTAATGATACATTCTAGCAAGTTTAAAAAAATTCCAACATAGTGTTGTAGAGAAATAGCGCGGACAAGAGTTTGGTCACAAATATAATCAAAGGGCCATTACTCCGTGAAAAATCATCGAACCGGAACACAAAGACAATATGCGCATCTGCACTTGGTAATGATGCATCTTATCAAGTGTCATAAAATTCCAACCAGAGGTTGTAGAGAAATAGCCCGGACAAAAACTAGGGGACGCACGGACGGACACACGCACGGACGCAGCGGAGACTATATGCTTCCCCACTTTGGGGGAGCATAAAAAAGTTGAATGAGCACTGATTGATCAATATCACTTACATCCGATCCCAGAAGTCATCTGTTCCAGTCCAGTTCGGTCCTTTGAAAATATATATTATTTGAGAAAGTTTGCCAGTTATCTGCGAAAAGACGGTATGGTGGTTCTAAATCTTCCTCCACCACTAAATCCGGATGTCATAAAATAGAACGTTTTGAAAAATGACGTTAAGTACCTTGCCATTAGTATCCAGTAAACCTTGCTCTGGAATAACCATGTAAACCGGGTCACCAGGAAAGCCGGCAACATGGAAGGTTTCTTGTGGCGAATAATGTTTACATCAGTACAATCAGATACAATCTTGATTTCTGGGCAACCGCAATCCCCAGTACAAAGACCGGAAAAGAAAAATGGAAATTGTGCAATGGCGAGCTGCCTGTTTTACATCAAACCGACATATGAACACCGACAACGTGACATACATGTTTTAGCACATGACAGAGAATTTCTTTCAATCCAGGAGGTCAATAATCCAATTAACCTTCTTCTACAAAGCTTTCAACCACTTAGTAGAATTACAGCCAAAGATTAGATATAGAAACCGGTGGCGACGATAGAAAAAATTATCATCAATTTTACCAGGACCCTGTAGTACTCATTTCCAACTATCATGGCCGAGTCACCCTCCTTTGTATCCTTCAATAGGGAGTTGTTGCTGGGCTATAGCTATGCCGGTTTGGATAAATACTGGTACCAGTACAGACAGATTGGGTTAGTACCTTTACACAAATACTAGCCATGTACACTTTCATATTTATTCCTTTTTTAGTATAGATCAGTGTACATATTTATTTGTTGTTTTTTTCATTAAATTATTTCCCTATCGTATCCGCACGCGACCCAAAATTATGCCTTAGTACCTTTCTTCAATCTTAGCACTGTCATGGAAGTCATTTTCCGTCGAGTCCTGGTAAAATTGACAGGTCAACATACACATTGAATGTAGACAAGGTATAACAAGGACCTATAGAAGATATCGGCGCCAGTTGCGATTCCTGCAGAAATCCATTAAACCAAATGAACTAGGACAAAACAAAATGAATGTTTACATTTATTAGTACCGTGATATCGGTAAATAAAAAAATATAAAAAATGCAATATCTATATATATGATTATAATGGTACATGTATATGAAATATGCAAAAAATAAAATAATATCGGTAAGATGACCATTATCTTGAGGGGTATTAGATATGCACCGCGACATTCTCAATTCTTAATTAAAAAATGTCCTGGAATGTTCTCGTTTTAAATGCATCTAGCGCGAAACAAAAAACGTAAAACATCAATCTAGGATCAGTGCGTTCGATATCCCGCCAGGACAACGTGCTGTGTCTTTAACGAAGACACTTCATCTTCATATTTGCTTAGTATTAGGTCTATTTATGTGCCGTCGAGCTTCAAATGGTTTGTACACAGTTGTAAAAGGCAATTACTTAATTCGATCAAATTACGGTATAGCTAGATAAAGTCCGAATATTTGGGGTGGAGGACGACATCGAATGATGACGAAATTGACCAAAATGCCTCTTTGGTTGAATGTAGGTGCGGTAGAATGTCTAATCTCGTGATATATCCAACTGAAGAATATTCCGACTGTGAGAAAAGTCGGACAGATTTATTCATAGAGTTTATAAATATGCTCACTATTTCATAAACACAATATCTATTTACACATCTCAGTAAATATGCATAGCATATTCTTACAAATACAGAAAGTTCGACGTTCTAATACAAGTACATGTGCAGTCAATCCCGTCTTCAGCAGCCACTCTAGGGAAATATCAAAACTGACACTTAATACTAAAACTTAATATATAAAAATGGTATATAGAAAATGTGGATGTTTAAGCCAAGTGGTTGCTTAATAGCGGTGACCACTAACACATGTTTTGCTGTATTCAAAATGTTCTAATTGTTCACTAGACAGTTTTGATCATATTTCATTACACTCGGTTGTGACGTCCGATCACATGTTTACAGTCTGGACACTCGTGGACAACGTCCTTGAATTGGTCAAAGAAGAAAGGAAGCATACAAATGAAAGGGAAACTGAAATAAACAAAAAGTAATAAGTATTACATACGCACTAGGTTTAGTTGCAGTATACAAAGTTTACACATCTAATCATAAGTATTTCAACCGTTATATATCATAATCATAATTTGCTGGAACTTTAAATAGACTTGTCATTGTGCAAAGAAATAATTTTGACCTGTTTTTTTTCTGAGTTAATTGGAAGGATATTTGAAAACAAGATTTCGCCAGATTTTGCATGAATATGCGAGCATTCACAAATCTCAATCAACTGCCTTCCCTTCTCTGTACAAGTCTGGGCTTGAACAGAACAATGTGTTCCAGAATCAGCAGGTTCGGGTTCAAATCCGAACACAAAATTCTATTAACTTAGGCATAACCAATATACTCATGTATATTTAAAAAATAGCCAATAAATATTGAAAAAAGGTTAAACTGGGGCCCTCTTGAATGGGTAGTTATTATAAACAGCAAACAATATATTAATATCAGAGATATACAAACAGAGAATTGAGTAACTTCAGGTATTTGAATAAATTTCGGATAGCACATTTGGCGTTTTCCAAACGAAACAGAACTCCTCTTGATCTAACCAACACTTTTTTTAAACTTAAAAGAAAAGCTTGATTGTATCTTTGAGCGTCAAACCCCTTTTTACTATAAACAATGAAAAAAATGTTATGGTCACAAATTTTACAAATGATGTTATACGACAACTGTATCTTTGATATTATCTTGAACTTGCAAAATTTAGATCATCTATGTCCCTAGTTTTTGGCCTTTGTGTCGTCAAGATACGCTTTCAGGCACTCGTATTTTTCATTAGATTTTCACCAAACTAGCAAAATATAATAATCGGTGTCATATGTATAGCCCTTGCATTATCAGAAATTGGTTTGTTTCACCTTGTGTGCTCTCTAACAAAAGCATTTTCGTCAAATTTACACAGCAGTTACAAACTAAAATATCTCGGGAAATGAAATTGCTCTATATTGCACGATCGCATATGGTACATGAGAGCGATTTAGCCTTATGTTCTTTAACGAAACACTCCCTGGGGCTTTGGAATTAGGGGGAACATGGCCAGTTACTTTTAGGGATCTGGGGAACACTGGCCAGTAATTTCGGTGATCCAGGAATCAGAGGCCTAATTTTAGAGATCGGGGGGAAATACTTTTGGAGAATTATGACAAATACTTTTGGAGATCTTGAGAACAATGGCCATTACTTTCAGAAATCCAGGGAACAGGTACCTCCTGGGAGGTCCTCTTTAACATTTTGCTTCAAACAGCAGGCAATAAATACAGCCGAATACCTTTGTATATAAGACTTACGTCAATATTTTGTTTTTTAAATACACGTGCTAGAGAGAGAACTTACACAAAGCACAGAACACAACATGCAATCCATGTCAATTTACCGCTGACACGTCTGGTTGTTGTTGCAACATCTGTCTTACAGAACGGACATTCCATCTGCTCGGGTCTCTCCCCGAAGCGGTGTCGGATTATCGTGTGTATATACGACGGCTGTATATATATGACATTGCCAGGCCCTTAAAATACATGTAACATATATTTCGCAAACGTTTTTAAAATATTCAGATTAAATTATCAATTACACATTAGAGTCCACAGATGTCTGAAAAAAGGTAAATCGGTTTATCTATATTTGTTTAATTTCTCTCCAGTATGAAGGGACATCGGCACATTAATAATTCATTTACATTTTTTTACTATTTTTTATCATTATACATACACTTGACATTTGCCTGTAAATATTTGGAATATTAGAAATTGTACACAGTATATACTTGTATATGTTAACATAGCATTCCTCATATTTCCTCCTAAACATTATCCATGTATATTTCTTTAGATCAGAAATTGATGCTGGTCACAAACAGGTGTTTAGGGTTTCTTGGCAAGAAGAAACCCATAGCATTGTATATACACCGATGTTTTTGTTTAGTAATTTGAATTCATTTTCCTAACAGTTAAGCAAATGCCTGCTGGATTACTGTACTAGACTGGTAAATGTGCACTAAAATAACATACCGTAGTGGATTGGCTGAGGTGGAGGTGCTGGAGAAGAAAACAAGCAAAGAATGTCAGCATAAAATATCTTAAACTAGCTAAAAGATCAAATCCTCAATACTTTGTACCAAATAAATATACATACACAGTATATGAAACAAGAAATATATTCTCCGAGACATGGATACTCCAGCTTTTAATTTGTAATTAAACCTATTTATATACCAATATATAAAAAATGATTTAATGAATAACAGAACCACAGAGCCTGTGGCCTTTATCGCTAGATTGCTTAGTACACAGGTATACCAGATATTATTTGCATTTTAAATAAAAAAATGACTGTATGGACGTATGCACTGCCAGCGAGTCAGGGACATTTAAACAGATTTAAGAATTGTCAATAGTGAGTTTTTTATAGTTTATGTTAAACATGTTAAGCTGGGTGGTTTTGAGAACATACATGTATAAAGGAGTATGACATGTATGGATTACATAAAATATATCTAAATAATACATTTTACAAGCACACGAAAACATTGTGCTCTTTCTTGTTTGTTATAAGAATGAATTTTACAAAAAAAAGTTGAGAAACCAAGGAATAAATGAATGTAGTTTTACACTCAAGAGTCAAGAACTTAGAATAAAAATGAACAATAAATGACAATAATGAAACATGAAAATGATATCAGATATAACATAACGTCCCGATTTCAAATCGCAATCCATTATTGAAGCCCAAAACCTCCATATGTTGACATTGTATTACTGAATACTCCACATTTACACAAAACAATATGTTACACGGATGTGGTAACCTTATGCTATAAGTCTTGCAGCTCTCTTTTGAAATCTAACAATTTTATCTATGAAACATTACAATTGCCCCAAATCACACAACAGTAATCTAAATGTGGTAAAATGTAAGCTTTAAAAAACAAACTTACGCATTGGTACAGATGGAAATACTTTGATGCGAGATAGAAGATAAAGTAATGATTAACATTTCTTAATAACATTGTCGACTTAAGTATGCCAAGACAGAGTATTATCAATCATAACTCCAAGTCATTTTTCATGTATACTTATATCAATAGCTTCATCTTTGTAATGAATTAGGTGAGAGCCATTACATATGCGGTTAACTTTGCTTTTGGAAGAAATATACATTATTTTACATTTTGTTGCATTGATAGACATGCGATAATGCAGTGGGTTTAACCTAAGCCCTATTCAACAGGGCATTGGAAAGTATTTAGAACAGAATAAACATAAAACATACCGAATCCTGACTGTGCTGGTTGAAGAGGCGGGGCTAAAATACAAACAAAACAAATATTTTACCAAAAACATACATACAAGCCCGGACGATAGTTTTATTGAATACTAAATACCCACACGGTTCGTTTTGAAAGAACACACGGCAATTTTCATCCTATTATATAAAATCATATCTACATGGTGCGAACATGAAGTTACGTAGTATGTATTCAGGCCCTTTATTTCAAAGGACCACATCTATGGTAAACCCTTGAACTACATCCCTTTTCGATGACGAGCGGTTCTTTTTGACAAAGAGTGATCAATCTATTTCGAAAAATCATAGAAAATATAAATTTGAAGTTACTTTTAATCCTATTTCCAAAATTAGTATGGCTTTACTAAAAGTGACAATGACTACTAACATACGAAGTTATGGTTACGCGTTCATAGATTTGATTTATGAATAGAAGGAATTATATAGAGATCTAAATCCTTGGTGACCATAAATAAATTCGATTACATCCTAAAATTAAAACATTAGCATTCTCAAATTGTTTATTCAAAACCAAAATGTAGATGTTGGATGCGAAGCATACTGAACGTGCAGTAAATTAATTGTCTAACATTTGTAGCAATATATTAGACGCGTATTGTGTGTGTGTACCGGAAGTGCTGATAACCGGAACAGGAAACAAAATTGGTGAAACTATTCGAACTGTGGGAAATTACGAATACGATACATTACAGTTTATTTAAAAAAATCAAACCATATTCTAAGTACATGTATGCCTCCGAATAGATTTGGCTGGCGTTATATGCAAATTGAAACAAAACAAACAAAAAACAAAACAAAAAAACACAATAAACTTAACTCACCGGATGGCTGTAGCTTGTGTGGCGGGGGATCTAAAATAAAAAACAAGTTACACTAGTGTCAATCTCTGTCATCATTCGGTATCAGTCAAAGGATGTTGCAAAATCGAAATCATTTAATATAGTTCTTTTTTTTTCTCCGACGAGTTATACAACAGGGACAAGTTTGTATCGAAGTCTCGTTGTTAATGAGTTTTTGTTTGAAATACATCATCGTGACACTGAATGTACGAAATGCAATGATGTTTTTTTGTTTAACCCTTTACTTCATATGGACACCTTTGAACACCCCTAATACAGAAGGCTATTGAAAACAGTGTAGAACAAGTTCTAATTGCTCGTAAAGGTTTATTAGTCACGCTTAATGCAATATATCAGTGATTGGATCAGTCCCCTGTATATATTTTACAATATAATAATACAACATGTATAACAGTGTTCTAAAAATATCCAACATTAATGCAGTACCGATTTGTGTCTTTTTTTGTTATTTACCAATTTCTATTTACGTGATCACAAAGCATCTTTAGTACGTCTACTTTGATATTGTCCTGTTGATCAATGTTTCGTTCCGCGCACGTGCAATAATGGCCGCACATACGACGTTATCTAAAATGGCCGCCGCGCATAAGCAAACGTGTTACCATCAGTAGGCATCCAAGATGGCCGCCTTGCATTCCGACACACGTTCAATGGCATCCGCGCACAATGACGAACATCCAAAATGGCCGCCTCACATACGCATATAATAGAAACAAGATGGCCACCGCGCATGCGAAGTTAGTGGTCCTAAACAGGCCCCTGTATTACTTAAGATTTTTCTTCATTGAGCAATTGATGTATTTCTAATCATTTTACAAAACTCACTTGCTGCACTAGTGAAACCAGTTCCGGGATATGGAGGAGGCGAGTCATCGTCCATGTTTCTGATCTTTAACTGCAAATAAAATAACTTTTATATAAGTTTACGTCTCCTGTATGTATGTATGTGCGTGTGTAGGCCAGCTTACATGTGTGTGCAGGATAACACATAATAAGACATATCTTTATTCTCAAATATCATATGATAATTATATGGCACAATTGCCCTTTTAACAGTATTAATAGTGGTGTTAACAGTAACATTTAAAGTACATATAATAACAGTAAAAACAATCACAGCAGCAATAGACGTGGTAGAAGCAACATCATCATTAACAACAGAAGCAGTCATAAAAGCAGTACGAGGAACATTGGGGGCAACGACGATAAAGGAGGAGGAGAGGTTCACAGTTCTATTAAATTATGTTAGGTGTTTTTAAATTGTATAGTAAAAGCCCACGTAATTATTTTTTCGCCCTCGTAGCCAAATAAATGGTAGTGTTAATAGTAGTATTATAAGGAAGGTCCCTTATGGTAAATTCCTTAAGTTACAAGTATAAGGAGTGGTATTTGCAGAAGGAGGAGCAGTTACAACAACAGCAGCAGCATTATAATTATTAATATTATTATCATTATAAGAAACAGCAACCACATTAGATCTAATAGTAGTATTAGTAGTAGTAGTAGTAGTAGTAGTAGTAGTAGTAGTAGTAGTAGTAAGTAGAGGTTGAAGTAGTAGAAGTAATAACTACTAGTAGTAGTGGTAGTAAAACACGAATGGTTAAATACAGTCGTTAATCATCGGATAATAACACTAATTACTACTAGTAGTAGTAGCTAGTAGAAGTAATAGCAGCAGCAGTAGCAGTAGTAGTAGTTGTAGTAGTAGTTATAGTAGTACTTAGTAGTAGTAGTAGTAACTAGTAGAAGTAGTGGTAGTAGAACACCAGTGTTTAAACATAGCCGTCAATGATAATAGCACTAATAACAAGTATAAACCGATTCAGCTATTTTGAAACTACGTCATTCTATTTTAGATGGAACCTTCCGTATTCGGGGTGTTTGTAGTATGATAGCAGATTTATCTGTTACATAAACTATAAAATAAACTAGATATCAATATTAAGTGTTTGTACCACTGTCTGTTCCGACGGTTTCAACTGTCAACCTAAATGTCGCGAGTTCGAGACGTACCTATGTTGAATTTTTATTTGCATTTTTATTTGCCATACAAGTATCAGAGTGCCTTGATATATATTATATTAACTGTGTTATACTATTGTCCGTTAAAACAACTACAAAATTAATAAAATGCAACGATTTTTTGTTAAAATCAACGAGAAAATTTACTTACAATGTTTTATTCACATGCACACGCACATATTACGTCAGCTGTAACCCGCAGCAGCAAGTCGGCACCGGCATCGGAGGCTCCTCAGAAGCCACAATCAGACAGAATTGTTTTAGATGATTTTGACTTGGTGAGACGCTACGCTATAAGTCTCGCACAACAATTAATTTTGTACTGTTCTGCATATAGATAGATAGATTCTTTTATTCCTCCATTCAGGAGAGCATATGATACGATACAAGCATTTAAGCAGAACGTCATATATAAGTATTTGAAAACAACATGATAAAAGTCAGCAAAATAGTGCAAAAAACAGAATAAAATAATTGTAGAATTACAATAGATTGTACAGAATTATAGTAGAAAAAACATGACAGTATTTTATCATAATTTTGATTGTGTTACAATGCAATAATTTTCAGACCAAACATATTTATCTAGATTATGTTATAACACCTCAAATGTAATATATATGCCTTACCGAAAATAAAATCAAATCGAAATAGTGCAAGACAAGTAACTAATGGGTAGAAATATTATTTAACATATTTTACAGCATTCGACCGTTTCATACGTTTGTCTTGCCAAAATCGAAAATGCAAGACGAAAGGTCACTGGAAAGCGGGATAGTGGACATAAATGATATGGTACTATATGGTCAAATGGAACTCAATGTAAAAAGATATTATACGAGAAATGCATACGAACACACGCAGGCACGTACGCATCCACGCATGCAATCACGTATTTAAGTCTTTGCAAACAACACTATAAAAGTCAGCAAAATAGTGCAAAAATCAGAATATAATTATTGTAAAATAACAATAGATTGTACATAATTACATTAGAAAAAGCATGATAGTATTTTATCATGATTTTGATTGTAATACATTGCAATAATTTTCAGACCAAACGTATTTATCTAATAATGGGTTAATTATGCGGAAAAAAACTTGAGGTTGACCAGGTTGCTTTTTCACAAACTTTCACAACTTGGCAGAAATAATAAAAATGTTCCCGTATGCACAAATGACATTTTATGTATTTTAACAAAAAAAAAAAGCCAACCGCTTTACACAGCTATTATTTCTTTGGTGTAAAAACCTCGATACCGTCATATGATAATGTAAGGGGGGAGGGGGTACTTTTTAAGTGAGACCTGTATACAGGCAATGTATATATAGAAGAGGTTGCTACCAACACTTACCAAATTAAAAAACACATTGAAACAGTACACTGGGGTACGTTTATGGAAAATACATTTTAAAAAAAAATCAACAGAAATAAGGCTCGAATTTGCAACATTTGGGTTGACAGTTCAAACCATAACCACTACACTATCGGAACGGACAGAATTACAACACACGTATTATTGATATCTAGTTTACTTTATAGTTTATGTATCAGATAAATCTGCTGTCATACTACAAACACCCCAAATACGGAAGTTCAACCTAAAAATAGAATGACGTAGTTTCAAAATAGCTGAACCAGTTTATGTAATAATAATAATAATAATAATAATAATAATAATAATAATAATAATTATCATATCAGTACACTTACTGCTGCTTTTGTCATATACTGCTGCTTTTGTCATATAACAATATGTTACTATAATTTAGAAGTACCTTGATTGGAGCTCCAATAAAGTAACCTCTAAATTTAAAGTATCAGACTACCGCAGTATGTACTGTAGTATTACAAAACCAACACTTACATGTTACTGTTATATACAGTATCGTACTAAATATATGGGGATCCAACCTATATCATGTTCACAGGTAATACAGAATGTTATCCGTGAGTATCGCGACAACATTTATCAGTCTGGCCATCGCCGTTTGCATCCGCTGAAAGTCAGTAATGTGACACTTTTTAGCACTCATGCACTTCGATATTTCATTTTGTTCGGTTTACATGTTTAGCCAAACGATCACTCTACCTTTACACATACCGACACATACATACGTGTATAATTACTCGACTTCGGGGGGAATGCAATTTAATCAGCGGAATGGGACAAAACTGTGTGTTTAAATTTAGCAAATGCATGGTAGGCTATGTCCACCCTTGCCTACAATTTACCATGAAACAACTAAATTTATTTTTGTACAATCCTTTAATCGTGCTTCGTTTGAAGGGTGTACAGTTGTATAACGCTACCACGAGTTTGCTTCTATCAAAATATATCGAAATGACAGCCTTTTCATAAACGGATCAACACTAATTACTGAGCTGCGCTCAGGTTTGCGTATATCGGAGACACGTTGTTTTTATATTGTGTTTTTGTTGTTGCTTTTAATGGTGTTTAACGCTATTTTCAACACATTTCAGATTATATAGGTATTGTAAGGTATCACCGACCGTAAACAGGAAATAAAAATCTAACAACGCCGACTTAGATCTATCAACGACACGATTTATTTCTCGCACTTAGATCTAATAATTAAATGTGTTATTATATTTTGCTATCTGTCGGGTGGACACGAGCTACTTAAATTTACTTTATATTGTAATAATGATCTACCTGCAAGATCTCTTAGATATGTAATTGAATTTATATATAACCCTGGAGATTCAAAAACTCCCGGTGACCGGAGTTTTTGTTTATAGCAACGTCTGGTTGTCCTCTTTGCTTACATGGAAAGTCCCCGAATGAGAGCCAAGCTCTTATTTATAACCTCTCGGAAATGTCCACCTGACCTGATACGACCAACGGCTGAGGACTCGAAGGGGTCTGGCAGCTGGGCTAACCAATCAGAACAGGCACAGTTCACCGACAACCAATCGCTAACGAGACCGGTGAACCGTGCAAGTCTGACTGAGAGCACCTGCTCACTGGACCTGTCAAAAGTCAGCAGCCCTTGTTATACAAGTAAATTAAACATGTAACGTAAGTTAAAATACACAATATCGCATTTAGTAAATACTTTCAGCAATTAAAATCATCATAACAAGAATATATTATAGGTTTATGAATAAAGGTCTCGCTTTCATGGAAGTTACCATAAAGTGAGACTTGTTCAGACGATCACCGTGACCTATAATCCACATGTTGTTTATCAAATCTCTTTATATAAATATGTAATCTGTCTACAATAGTTATATAAATAACCAAAAGATTTACACAGCAATACTCATCAACTGATAAGACAATAGACAATTGTATAGGAATAACATAACTCAGTTATCGATACTTTCAACAACAACAACGACGACGACGACGACGACGACGACGACGACAACAACAACAACAACAAACAAACAAACAACAACAACAACAACAACAAATATGGCGGACAACTGTCAAACGGAGAGTTTTACTCCTCAAATATATTAGATAAACTGTTTAATAGTGACCTTCAGCACAGGGATCACATGCTATGATAGAGGGGATTTTTATTTTTAATAATAAAAAAAAAAAAATTTAAATAATAAAAAAAATATGTTGTTGTTTTTTTAAATGTTTTTTTTTTTTTTTATGAAATTCAAGTAATTATATGTAAAAAATATATATACACACATAAACCATATATAGAGACAAGGGGAAGAACATGGAGAATTTCAATTTTGACCCCAACGTTCTTGTACCCCATGCTATCGCGCCACATTTTCATAATATCCGACTCGTAACTACGCAACTACATGGGCAAAGAATAATATTAACAGAAAATGTATACTTTTACCACATTAAAATGTATCACAAACTCGTAAATTATGATTTTCTATGTACCGAAACGGTTGTGTTTGCAAATCGGACACGATCGCGTAAAGCATTGACACGGTCGTGTCCAAGAGTAAACGGCAATGAATAGCGGGAGAACTTACAGAAACAGGTTATAATTAATAAAAATGTTAATAAATACACTAACTGTAAACAATTACCAACCTCGGAAAGCTCTATCGGCGAAGAATACGCGTATTTTGTCTTTCTCGCTAGCCATTATTGCATTTTCACTCCATGTTAGATCACGTGACACTGCGGATGGAACCTATATTCTGATTGGATGACTGATACAAAAATTGATCATGTGACATATGATCTGATCATGACTTGAACACAGGGATCCGTCACATTATATGATAGAGGGGATTATTTTTTTTTAAACCCCAAACTTTTCTATTAAAAGAAATGGGAGGAGCCTAATTTCAAATGGTGGCTCTTTTTTGCAACAATGTTGAATTGGGAGATGTTTTTCTGTAAAACATAGTAACAAATTTGTCATTATTTTCAAAACGAAGTGCATTTGTAGGGATATATTTTGTCTATATAAAAATGCCCTTTATTCACAAAAGCTCCCTGAAACAAAGTAGTAGTAGTCCTTACAAAAATGAAATATCAAGGAAAACTTGCTAAATATTTGAATTTTGACCCCGTTTGACCCTTGTCACGTGGTGTAAACAGCAACACTTGCTTGGAGATGTGTATAACCCACTTGTGAGGAGACATGCAGTGTTTGATATCTCAGAGTAGAATAATGTGTTTGACTTTCAGTTTGTGAATTACATATTTAGGAAGATCAATTTTCATAATATTTCTGTCCTTTTCATATATAAACAAATGATTATACATTGTAGCTTATGGTTTATCTCAGATACATGCATACTTGCTTTTTTATTTGGATGCAAATAAGTTACAATTCACACTTACCTTGGCTGATCATTGTTTTAAATCCCATAATTTACAATAGCTTCCTTTTGGAAATAACTTTTAGTTTTGTGTTTTAGCAAATGAATGTCATTTTATTGTTTATACAGTTCTTATGTCACAGCCTTCAATTAAAAACACTTAGTGCTATATAGGTGGACTTGGATGTTTGTGTATGAACCATGAACTAGGTTCAAAACAAAACTTGGCATAATTTAGATCTTGGTTGGTTTAATATTCTTTGCTTTTTTTCTTACATAATGAAGTAGGAACCAAACTCCTACATTTGAAAACATATTCCAGTATTTTCTGTATCCACGTTTTGGTAAATGACTGTTTCTTTGATTAGGAAATGAAAATTCACCTAGCCAAAACTGATGTTGAAATAAACGGACATGAAAACAATATCCATAACTGTTCTACAGGAATGTATTTATTTTCATCGTCATCATCAACATCATAATCACGTCATCATTTTCCCAATCTGTGCTTCTATTTTGTCCTGATTGCCATCTGACAATAAATATTCCTTTATGTTCTGTGTCTAACTATAGTTATTTTCATCAACATTAATTGACCAGTCTAATGTAACTAAATGATCCTCAAAATCACACTCATTATAATTAGATAAATAAAATAATATACAAACCAGTTCCCTCGAAACCTTCAAAGTATTTCCACGATTTTCTTCCATTTGTAAGTTTTGTCAGGGAAATTGTGAACCTAAATGGAATGGGTCATTCTATTATGTCAAAGGGGTTTCTTTATTTTTCAATCTTTGTATGTTTTGTCTCACAAATAATTGTTTGCCTTTTACTTGTGTCCGAGCAATTTATTCACAATTAATTACAACATGTATGCCTGTTTGATATGTCCATAATAAATAAGATAAACTATTTTTCATAAATAACATTTATTCTCTCTAGGTAAATAATGTACTAATCCATAGAACTTGACCCAAATAATTTCACTTTATCTCTTTGATCATGACCAGAGATGTGTTATATGTAACCCAGCATGAAACTGTAAATTGGATGTACCTAATTAGCCAATTTGTTTATTATGCATGCAGATAAGATGGCCATTGCAATCTATTTGAATGCTGTGTTTGCTGTAGTAAGTCTGGGGAAACCTTTATTTCAATCCATAATACTGAGGAACCCGCACATACAATACACATTGTTGTTTAGACAATAGACAATATTTTATTTGAGTAATGTATGCCTCCGGTCCATAATAGTTTAGAACAACTTGCAACAGGCAGTATCTTCTATGGCTATGCTGGTAGTTACAGCTTATGTTAGACATGAGTATTATCAAATAACTGTAGTAAACTTGTCGGCTGCTTGTGATTAACCCCGCCTATAATACTGTGTGTAGCATCTACCGGCGATGGGCCTTTAATAAAATAAATAATAAATAATATTTTTTTTTATATTTTTTTTATGAAATTCAAGTACTTATATGTTAAAAAAATATATATATATACACATAAACTATATATCTCTATATATGGTTTTATGTGTGTATATATATTTTTTTACATATAAGTACTTGAATTTCATAAAAAAAAAAAACATTTAAAAAACACATTTTTTTTTTATTATTTAAAAATTATTTTTTAATTTTTTTTATTATTAGAAAAAAAAGTCCCCTCTATCATAGCATGTGACGGATCCCTGTGGGCTGGAAAAGAAGAAATGCTTGTCAGTTATTAAAAAATCATTATCTAACATTGCATCGAGATATTTGACTAATGTGTGTGCTATTACTAAGCACTGAAAATTGTTTCACTTTAGCAAGCCTGCATTTTTACCCAAATAACATACATTCTGTCTTTCTAAGATGCAATGGCAGTTTGTTGTTTATTAACCATTTATTACAATTTTTCTAGTTCATTGCCTAAAACTTCACTAATTACATCAGGATCTTTGTGTGAGATCATCGGCACAGAGAAAATTTTACATTTTTGACTTATACTAATGCTCATATCATTTACATAGCATAAAAACAGTAATGGTCCCAAATTACTTCTACATACAATATTTTCAAAGTCGGACATGGTATTGTTGATTTAAACACCTTGTGTTCTACCTGACAAGTACGATTAAAACCACTCGATTGACTCGACGCCCATCAGTTCTAATTTATGACATAAAATGTTGTGATCAACTGTATCGAATGCTTTTTGCAGATCAAGCATAATCATGCCAGTAAACAGGCCTTTTGCCTTTTGATTTTTTATGTGATCTGAGAGTTGAGTAAGGTAGGAGTCAGTCGAGTAGGTCCCTCGGAATCCACTCTGAAGATCATATAACATATTATTGTTAGTTAAAAAAGGTTCTAAATGATTATATACAGCCGTTTTAGAATTTTAAAAACAATTGATAAAATACAAACTGGTCTATAGTTAGATACATTTTTTTACTAACATGGAAGCAACATTGGTAAATAAATATTAAAATAATTGGCAATTTTCATAGACTCAAAACAATTTTCATCATCAATTTTCAAAACAATATTAGGAGAAGATTTAGTCTTGTTACTGTACCCTAACTTTTTAATTTGAGACCAGAGTTTTTGAGGACAGTTCTTATTTTCTTCTAGCTTATTGGAAAGATACTCAGATTTGGCTCTTTTAACCTCCCTCTATACTAAATTTCTATATGAACAATATGCTTTATAAAATCCCTTCTTCTTTGATTTCATAAAATGATACATATATGAATCTCTCTGTTTAATTAGTTCTAAAATATTAGAATCTAACCAAGGCTCACTTCTTTGTTTAACACGTACCTCTATTATAGGTGCAATAGAATTTAGAACTGATAAAAATATTTCTTTAAAATTCTGCCAAGATTCCTGTACAAATTTTGCAGTAAATATATTAGTCCAATCACACAATTTTAACATGTGAATAAATTCATCGACATTGTAATTCTTTACTGACCTAACAACAACATTTTTGTGTTTGTTAAAAATACCTTTTCCTATTTTTCTAGTGCAAAATATAGGTAAATGATCACTAAGACTAACATGTAAGGTTCCTGACTGAATTACTTTGTCATGTTTGAAGACTTATCCGATGTACGTGTAGGCTGATCAATGATCTGTTTGATTTGTTTGATATCAAATATATGTAATATATGTTGGTATTTATAAAACAAAGTGGATTTCTTTTCTTTAAAACATATGTTAAAATCACTAAAAACATACCACTCAATATAAAATCTAATGCATGATAAAATCGATTCAAAATGATCTAAAGAGTTTGTCTGTTTAGGTGGTCTATAACAAGAACCTATTAAAATCGATTTTGTTTTTTGGAGCAAAATTTCTGCCCAAATTGATACTACATTTTTATGATCTAGATCGGATCGTTCATTAAAGGCCAGGTCTTCTCGGATGTACAGGCACACTCCACCTCATTGTCTGTCGCGGTCCTTTCGGGTTACATTGTAGCCATCAATATGTATTTCTGCGTCGCTAACAGAGTTATCTAGCCAAGTTTCTGTGTCTAAGTCTAAGGCAGCAAAACTGCAAGTAGGTGTCATATGTTTAATTTCCAATAATTTTGGTAAAAGCGACCGTATGTTAAAATGAATAAAATGTAATCCTTTTCTCTTAAAACAGTCAAATTTGAAAAAAAATCATCGTTAAATGTTCCTGTTGTGTTGATTTATTATGATTGAATTGTTCATATTTTTCACTGCCATCTTCTAATTCATGAAATGGTAAGTCAATAAAACTACAATTAAGGCACGTAAAATTAAAATCTTCACTGAAATTGTCAAATTGGAAATATAATTTGTATATTTAATGTGGGACCACTTATCATAGATATCGCATAATACAATTAAAGTAATAACATGTAATATCTAATGGATGCTCACCAAACACTAATTGACGATGTGTAAAAGAACAGTTATAACATTAAAAAGGGCTAAATGCTTTATAAATTAATGTCGGAAACATTTTAAATCATTATTCCAATAAAGCACATATTAATAAAGGTATTTTGACATAGCAATAAGTATGCTACTAACTAACTAGTAATTACTAACTAACTAGTAATCATTCCATGTGTTATTTATCCCAAAACACTAGCTGTGTATAAAGTAAGCAGTATAGCAAAACATTTATAAAGTTTTTGACGTAATGCAATTCTTTCCTTTACTTAAAAATAATATGGTAACGTAGTTCATGTTGATTGGAGCTCATTAAGCTACTCAATCAATGGTCGTATAAGTTTTTTCTATTTTTTAAAGATCTTCAACAGACAACTTGTATAACATACGTGTCTTCCCGTATAGAATGGGTTCATCAATGCCACATACAATGGAATTGTAAGGCAAACAGAGGAGTCATCCCTATCTGGCCATTTGAATATAACGCCGCGTTATGTGTTTGCTTCTGTCATAAATGGAATATAATAGGTATTTTTATCAAGGTCATATTGTATGATCTTTCCAATGTACCATTTCTCGTCATATAGCGCGACTACATATGCATCTGTGGCATATTGTTTTTCAATTGTTTCCTCTGCATCACTTTGTTCCTGATCATTAAAACTGGCTGCGTTGTTGTTGCTTTGTTCTGAAACGCGAGTAACATTTACCTCTTTGCTTAAGTCCACTTTGTCATTATATTCCTCAACAGATACGTGAGCACTAACAGAATTTACATTGAATTCAATATTATGTATGTTCCACCCTCTACATTCTGCATGAAAAACTCCCTAATTGAAGCATTCATCACAAAAGCATGAAGTATTTCGTACTGCAATACAATTGTTGCCAAGACAAACTGCACTACGGATAGCATGGTACCTTTAATAGGTTTTATGTTTAGCCCTTTTAAGTCATCTGATGCATTGTTACATTTTGTATTTGATACAAACTTGTATTTCAGATTGCTATTCGCTTGAGCGGATCCCCATGCGTAGAAATTATCGGCATTTTGAATACTGCAAATCTGACATTTTACAGCACTATCGGCCTGACATTTGGCTGTACCGCCAACGCCATCGCAAGGCCATTTTCCATGTCCAGCTTCAAAATATCTCGATTCGTTATTAATGATTGCTTCATTATTATTCAGGTCAATAACAATGTTATTGTCTACACCTTCATTATTGTTTCTATCCTGTTGGTCTCAAAATCTCTTGTTTTTCATTGCGTTCCTTATGTTTCTTCTACACTTCAAGAAATTAAGTTTTTTTTTTTTAGATAATTGAGCAGTGGGTACATAGTAAGTTTTGACTCTCTTAGCTTCTTCTTTTAAATATGCTGGGTCTTTTTCTGCTTTTTCCTCTTTCTGTAGGCTATTTGGATCTCTGCACTTGTCTTGTCCATTGTCTGTAACGAAATAAAAACATTATGACCATAAAATAAGTTAATGTGAACAACGTTACCATTATGTGAATTACGTTACCATATTCAACATGCCCTCTATCATAAATAAATGTACGTACTGATAAGTTGGCAGTAATGCAACACAAATTGATCATTAGTTCTACCATTTTAAACAATAAGTATAGATTTAACAGTCGGCATGCACATTTTATCTTGAGAAACACGAAACCAAGTATAATCTTACTTTTTGATTCAAAATTTCTCACAGCAGACGTTCTATTGACCCGCCATATTTATTTACATTGAGCAACGTGAATAGTATTGGGTGTATGGGTAAAGTAATCCACTTTGAATTAGTCATAAGATTATTTTGCTAGTAACGTAGTTCACAGTAACGTAGATCACGAAATTTAGGTTTTCTTAGTCTGGTGTTATAAAACAGGAAAATAAAACTTTGAAACGTTTCATATATAAGGTTCACAGATATACACTAACTGGAGGAATGGCATGCCTTTGTTCTACTGGCATGTAACTGTATTGAATAGTAACGTAGTTCACAAAAAAGTGCAAATCAAAGGGTTTCATTTTTGGCATTATTTTTCGAACTTTTAAACCATAAACATGTTCAAAATAAGTTTAAAGGGTAACTTTTTCATCCATGCTTCATTTTCTTTCAGGGACTATTCATATTGACTGTTTATATTGTCATTAACAACGGAATACATACTCCAATATGGTAACGTAGTTCACGGTAGTTTCTGTGACAAGACAAAATCACCGACAAATTTAATTTTATGCTTTCTAGTTACATAAATTGTATTACTAAGTCATATTTTGATGTTTCTGTTATAGAATGGAATGATATTACCCACATAACAGGACAGCCATCTTCAATGTAATGAAGGCCAAAACATAGGACCCAACGTTGTGATAGGGTATGTAGCATTACCTTTGCTCAAAAGCGTTTTTATAAATAGGTTATGGGTTCGTCTTTAAATTAAAACAAAAAATTGGAGGATTGTACTGTTTTATTGAGCTGTAACAGCCGTTTTTTAACAATTGACCATTTTTCTGTTATTTTAATATTATACCTGATGTAGGCCTATATCAACGATATCTAGTTTAATTTTACTGTATACATTATACATGATCCTACAATGCAAGGAATTATAGATAGACAAGTCCTTGTGCAATTATTGGATTTATATATATGTATATATATATATGTCATAAATAAACGGTACACGTAAATAACAGCACCCAAGTATTTTTTTACACAGCTTACTATATTAAAGTTATATCACACATTATAACTTTTAATGGAATTGTGAGATTTCTCATTTAAACATTATATGCGGTATGGTAACATAATGCGGTATGGTAAAGATGTAAGCTTTTACCATTGTTATGTATTTTATGTTGCGGTAAAGAGTGCGCCTTTACCTGTCACCGATCCCTCTGCACAATAACAACAAATGGCGGCTATCGGCTTACGGCATGAAAAGAAAAGAAGGCTTGATCTAAGTATGGCAGAGCCAGATGACAGCAACTCCATATTAAATTCTTTTCATAAAAGTCATGAATTGGTTCAGCGATTGAAACAACTTTCTTGTGAACTCTCGAAAATGAGTAGCGCTTTATGCATGGTCAAAATTGTCGAATGCAGTGGACATTCTGCAGATTCATTTGCCAATATTTATTGCAAGACAGAAAGAAACATCGAGCGCTACGACACACCAGTGAAACAATTCTTTTCGTTTAGAAGCATTTTTCAAAAAGCGTGGAAATTGTTAAATGCATACGCCGACAATGAGTCGTATGCGCCATCAAACCCGGAGATGAGACGAGCTCTTGTTCTGCTGCTGTCATTCATAACGGATTACAAAGGTAAGACTCCGTATCTAGACGGGCTACCAAATGCATAAATATCTACATAAATGTAACACTTCATTAACTGAGTATATCTCCAAATTAAGCAGGATTGATAAGTAATCATTAAGCAAATATTAATACAGATCTATTTTATAATTCTCGTTGGGCCCGGTGTAACCTCAGTCGGTAGTCTGATTTAATATGGCTTGAATGGATTTCTTTTTTATTATTTGGATATCTGATCTGATGTCCGTAACGCCAGCACAGGAGATCTTTAAAATGCTCTTTAGAGACTATTGCAACATATTGCATGTCTCTATGGAGCCTTTTAAAGATTTTTATTTGCGTCACCTCGACCGGCATTATGGACAGCAGATCGATATCAAGATAATACAAAAGCTGTCCATTCACGCCTGCTTAGCGACTTGCATTATGTCACACTATTCAATCGTCAGTACATTTGACTGTCAGTTGAGGGGTCCTGAGTTCAAACTTGCCTGGCCAGTCTCAGGGATGATTAATATACAACATTACATCTCATTGTCATTTAATTCTCACTACTGATTGAAGTGGGAAAGTTACCAGTTACTTACAGAGTCAGCATGCTGGAGTACATTCTATTTGTTTAAAAAAATTTCAATAGATTACACCAAGGATTTGTATATAGAAAGATAGAAATATAAGAACCTTACATGGGTTAGAGGTTCAGATAGAATTCCGTCCAGAGGGAGTCTCGTTTCAACAAAAAACAGTTAATACCTTGCATACTAAACACATTGATTTTTTTTAATTAAAAGGGTTATTAAATTTTACCACAATGGCTTTTCAGACATTAAATTAAATATTTTACATGATATGTTTTATTACATCACGTCATAAATTGTTTCAACGCGTGGAGGGGTTGTAAGATGAAAATATCGTACCCAGTGGAAATACATGTCTGGAAATGGTATCACTTTAGTGAGAATTTTATTCTGCAATGTAAGAATTTTAATTTGGGTTCCTAAGAATGAATGGAAGTTATCAGATTTAATTGAAAACAAGATATTTATAACAAGGTTTTGCGTGAATATATGTGAGTGCACAAAATATCAATCAGTTGCCTTTTTTATATAAATTCCTTGATTGCATCAAATTATCAATATTCAAGTTTAAATGAAAATGGTACCGACCCATGAATTGGATAAAGTGGTAAAATCAACACTCAGTACTGGTTCTACCTAGAAAACAAGACTCAAGAGTGAGTACCTTAATGAAATCTAATCAAGTCCAGACTAATTAATGAAGACTAGAAGACTAAGAAACTGGATAGTAATCCAATACATAATATCTGTACAAGGCCATAGAACTATATTAGCATCTGAACTTATAGGGAACGATGACTGGCACCTGTCCCCACCCCTTTGTCCAGTTGTCATGAAAATTCACTGTTTGCATAGGGAAAGCAAAAGCTACGAATGGAACATGATTAATACTTAATTAACCACCATTGTTTGAATATAATTATCTATCATTTAATGTGTACCATGGCTATTTACCGGTTATTGTTTATGCTGGAAATTCAATTTTGGTATGCTGATATATATATATATATATATATATAAATGAAAATGGTCATGTATAATTGTTTCTTGCATACACATTTTATACAAAATAAAAATTCTTTCAGATTCCGAGAAGTGTCTTGCAGATGCTAGCAGAAAAGATGTATCGGAAGCTGATTGGTGTAAAATGTTGGCGCATCATTACTTTTCAAAACTTGCTGTGAACTCACATTATGTCATCAACAACCGGTGCCACGCCACAACAAGCCTATGTCCGTGCGATTGTCATCAGTCAATAGAAGGTGTCTATGGAAATACAAGCATTGGTAATTGACTAGAAATATAAGTTCAATGTTGAAAATGAAAAAAGAGAATGATAGTCTCAAGTCTCCTTAAGCTATTAAAAGCACCCACTGTTTTACATTACATATATGAAAGTGAAACACTACTTCTTGTAGTATTCTCGGATGAGGATATCCATGTCACCAGTGTGAGGTTATAAGAATCTGACATGGGTGGGAGGTTCAGATAGAGAATTCTGTCCCGAGGGATGACTGTTTTGGAAGAAACGAGGCTCTGAAAACATTTATCACAAAGGACGGAATTTTCTATCTGAACCGATAAAGCCATTTAAGATTATTTATCTTGCAAACCAAACACATTGAATACTTGGTTTGATTTAAATTGTTATTATTATTTTTACCACAATAGCATTTTAGACAACATTTATTTTAATACGCCACATCATAAATTGTTCCAACATCACGGTAGGATGAACGCGTGGAGTGAATGTAGGATGACAAATTTGTACCTGGTGAAAATATGCGAATATGCAAGAAATATCTCTGCTTAGGGTAGAGATAAAATTCACAAGAAATGAATGCCTTGGTTACATAAAATGACGTCAAAACTTATGTGACTGAGTTGTCCAAGACAGCTTCTACTTCTCACATCCCAGTTAAGTTTGTTCGAACTCAGCTCTGTCAGAAAAATTTAAGTGAGAAAGTTGTGGAAGGAAAGTTGTTTTCCGCAGATTCAAGAAGGCACATTTATAATGCATCCAGGCTATTCCTACTACCAGTAGAACTAGTTGCCTGTAACCTGTAACTTGTTGAAAATATGGTGTTAACCCCCAATTTAAAAAATCTTTTAAAAATAACTAGTATGCTCTGGTTTTGTATTTTATGTGCACATCCTTTGATAGTTCTTATATTGAAACACTGTATCCTATTTCATTTATTATTTCAGCCCCTGAAAAGATAATTATATTGCATCATATTTTATTGTTTCTTCTTTCAGGTCACGAAGAAACGTGGCATGGCTGTGTTGATGTGATGATGGGATCAATTGTTCCTGTCGTTACGTCGGTTGAGTCAGTGTCTTCAAGTGGGAAAAATGGAACCGCACATGACTATGATCCATTAATCAGAGGACGGCGACAAATGATTGGACAAACCATTGTTTTTTCCTTTTTACAAAAGCAACGTCATCCGGAATACAATAACTTTCTCATACCGACAATATGTCTATCAAAGAATGACATTTTATACCTTTTTTATGATGCAAAACATGACATACTTCTAGAAAGTCCACCACAAAGACTTTTAGAAGGTAGAAAACATTTAAATATTTTCACTGCTCTAGTGACATGGCTTGTTCTAAACTACAACTTGTTTGGTACGGGTGTCACAACGGAAATGATGAAAATGGACTATAAGGCTGATTTCCCAACATATGCAGGTGAAAAACTGGAAATTTACAGAAACAAATTGCACTATTGTTGCGTGACGAAGTGTAAAGAAACATTTGTAGAACCTTGGAGTCTTTCTGGAGTGCAGGTCAATGAGGGTCGTCCAGTAGATAATGGGGATACTGATGATGAGGTTTAGGGTGAAATCAGTTTTCAATGTTATGTAATAAATATTAATAATTTTTTGGTATCGTTTTTTCACTCTCCTGCAATTTGGCCTGGCCTGATTAGCACAGTCAGTAACGCGCTTGACTATAATTCCAGGGGTCGTTAGTTTGAATCCCCGCCCGGCAACAGTCTCCATAATGATTGATATATGACATTGGGTCTCATTATCATTCATCATTCACCGTTGATTCAAATGGGAAAGTTATCAGTTACTTGCATAGATGGGGTGTGCTTGAGTACTGGTGAACCTTCCAGGATCCCAAGAAAGAGTGGTTAGGTTAACTGATTGTCTGTTAGCCCTTGATAGCATAAAAATGAAACTGTGCTGGCTTTTTTAGCTCATTTGAGCAAAGCTCAGGATGAACTATTGTGATCTACCTTCATTCAAACAACTTCTCTGAAACCATGCAACAAGATTTTATCAAATTGTGTGTAAAGCATTCTTACACAAAGCTATCTCAAAGTTGTTCAAATGATGTCCCTGGGGTCAAATTTGGCCCCGCCCCAGGGTTAATCAGTATTTTTTTTCAAAATGTCAAAAATCTTCTCTAAGTCCAAGGCCTGAAGCTTTGATATTTTGCCTGTAGTATCAACTAATGACTTTCTATCAAGTTTGTTCAAGCCATGAGCTTGGGGTCAAAATCGACCTGTCCCGGTTTCATGCCAGTTTAACGTAGGGAAAATTACATTTGAAAAATAAACTCACTTGCACTATATACCATAAACAGCTACTTGAGTGTACCTGCCTAACAATAGTAACTGTAAGTGTATCTCTGATCCCCGGCACTAATATTTGCATCATGTAGATATATACATTAGATATATACATGTAGATGCTTTCAGAAAATCTAAATAGAATTGCCGGTAATATGGCATGTCACTTTAGTATATTTTACCCATATCAGTAGTCACAATTTTAGAACAACACTGGGGTCTTGTGGTCTAGGGCGATGTCTCAAGAACACACCTAGTAGGTTAGAGACCTGCTCGCTCAAAAAGCTTTATGTGAGAACATTTGCCAGCTACTTGCGGAACGTCAGTGTTCTACTCAGATTCATTCTGAGATCTTCCTCCACCAATAAAACTGGACATGCCATATATAACCTGAAATATATTGAAAATGGCATTGTACCCATTAAAATAAATGAACGACACTGTCCAATTTTACATAATTATCTTTATTATTTCTAGTCTTCAAGTCCTAGATCATAATCAAATTTCTCTTCCTTGACGGAAAAGAAAAATTGTTTGTGTAAATCTGTAGGTATCATGGTATCTTTTACAGCAGGAACAGCGGTGATTCGTTCTATCCACAATCGCAAGAGTGGTAATCTCTGTGGGTTCAGCTCTAATTGTGGAATAAATGTAGCTATGGCAACAATTCTTTCCATATGAGGCCAGAGCAAGAAGTCTATCATCATTGGTCTCTTTCCTGAAACAAAAATAAATTAATATCATAAATGACCAAGCAGGAACGTAGCATAGTGGATAGTATAATGGCTGCTGACGCCAGAGGTTGCGGGTTTAATACCAGGTTTTGTCTTATGGCTTCTCACCAATGCCACTAGCACTGGTTTTACCTCAGAAACAGAATCAAGAGCGATTCACAAAAGCTCGGAGCTGACTTCACAATCAAGCTAAAATAAATAATATACACCCATAGATAACGTGATAATTACATGCAAGCTCATCTAAGCCAGAGCCTGTGTGTTGTACATTTGGTATAAAACTTGTTTTAAACTTATTTCTCTTACTTTGATTGTAAAACAAGTTATTATAACTTATACAATCAAAGTCTAAATGGATATAACTAGTTCTAAGCAAATGTGGAAAAAATGTGGCTTACTCAAGGACACTACACATGGTCGTGACTGAGGATCGAACCCACAACCCGCCGATCATAGGCCTGGTGCTCTAACACTGAATAACACACTCTAAAAGTGACTTAATAACATTGTTCATATGTCTCTGCCTGTAGTCTAGCACTTAGATAACTTACAAAGCAGACATTTATAATACATATAATAATGACAAGAACAAACTGACCAAATCTGATTAAAAAAACTAGTTTTTGGCCCTTGCCTTGTAAAAAATACAACAAATACCATACGTACATAATTATATATAATAACTGAAAGTGCTCGATGTGAACCTCTCGATATATATACAATCAAGGAATTAGAGAGAAAGGTCCTTGATATAATAATGTACTATCAATTCATCAAATATTGTACAAAAATGCACCAGAAAAAAATAATACTAATCGGTGATGGCCATAACTTACTTCTCTGGTGCATATCACGTCATATTCAACAGCCGAAAAACCATACTTGTTTGGTTTTAAAATCCACCACTAATATTCCTTAGATCTATTTTAGTAAGGAAAATGGAATGTATAAAAAGGTACGTATATATAAAACTGGTTACCACCGTCGACTGAAAGGATAATTAGCACCAGATATTTGTCATTCAAGAGACAAATGGACCAATGCAAATTGATTTATTTTAGATTAACTGTTTAAGTAAAATAAACCTCCGAAGTATGGCGTATTTCTTTTATTCAATTCCTTTTCCATAGTATCTAGTCCAGTAAGCACTTCTTGAGGGGCACCTTTGTCTTCCCCACCGGACCAGTAGAGTTTGTAGAACGGTTCTAGAACAAGCTGAAATGTTTGATATAAGTTTATACGGAAAATGAACGAATCTTGCCTATATTTCCTTAATAGATAAGTCATTGCTTATCAGTCTAAATTATATGTTGTATACGTATTGAGAATTCAGTAATTGTTGTTACAGAAATATTTTCGTTATCTGCAACATAAATTCAGAGGGGGTGCTTGACCTGACATATGTGCCCTGTAAACTTCAAACATTTGTCAGACATTCACTTAACTTCTAATAATAATAAACATGCAACTACATGATACAAATATAAAATTAGAATAGCCTACCATGCATGCAGGCCCTAAATTTGGTTTCCAAGTTGGTCAATGGTCGACAAGTATCAGTTTTAGCACATTCTTGGTTATTTATGGCAAAAACTGCAACACATATTTTAATTTCTCGAGTTTTTATTGGAACCGGTATGGCAGAAAAAAGAGATATCAAGTTGCATTAATAAATAGTTTTATTCATATTTAACTTGACATCATTAGTTTCATAACAATTACTCATATTTTTTCTAATTATGGAGAGTTTCATAATTATAGTACTTGGAGATTTGTATATTGTATGACTATACTTTCATGGGCGTGATTTGGTGTGAACATGTGTAAAATCGATTCTAATATTGCCATGTGGTCCTTTAAGAAACGTATACCCCCAACCCGTGAACATAATACCACACCCTTGTAAAGTGCACCTGAACTTACTATTGAAAAAACCTCCAAAACCATTTTGTCTTTTGCCTTCTGTAAGGGATCCGACGGTGTCAGCTTCTCTCCTGGGTATACCTCGTCAAGGTACTCGCAAACAACCGTGGAGTCGAACACCACTGTATCGCCAAGCTGCACCGTGGGCACCAGTCCTAGCGGGTTTATTTTGTCCACGAACCATTGTGGCTTATCTTTCAAGTGGATATTGATTGTTTCATAACTAAAGAAAATACAAACAAAAATAAAATTCTATGTATTCAATTAAATGTGAAATTTTGTACTCAAAATACGATGACTTGCAATATCTGTTGGTAACCAAATGATAGACTAGATCTTTGTATGTTCGAGTTACGATCCATTGGTGTAGACACGGATTCTTCATACCTCACCAATAATTTCAAAACTGTTCTGTGTATTTCAGCTTATTTCCAAACTTATTTACATTTATTTTGTATGCCGCACCAATAATTTCCCATTTTTTTTATTTTTTTATAATTATCTTAAATTCATACACTTATCATTTCTGCAGGACTGCGGCCACTGGTGCTGCTTATTTTAAAGTCTACAAAATTGCAAGTTTTGAAAAATATTTAGCCGCTCAAATATTATCCTTTGTATACGTAATACCGCGATATACCTATTACCGCGAATGCCCGTATAATAACAACTGGGAAGACATGTGCAAAGATCCAACTTCCGTTAGCGTTGGCATTTGTTTGCATTTCGTACTGGCAATTGTTTTTTACTCAGCACACTTAAGTAACCTTATTACTGTTTAGTATTGATGTCATTCTTTACATTATTGATTTTTTTTGACTCGCGGTATTAGGTATGACCAGTATAAATTCGTGTACACGTCCCTGAAATCATCAACAATTATATACTTTCTGTTGCGTCTCTTATAACCACCACAGCTTTCAGTGGATCTTCACCAAATTGACACATTAAAAACATAGCCATACACTTTTGACATATTTTTTAATTGGTCAAAGTAAATAATTGGTCATTGAGTCGTTAAAAACATTGTTTGACCTTGGGTGCACCATAGCAACTGCAACCGCCATACTTGCACAGTAGTTGTATAACTAAAGATCTGTGTCTTAAGCTCACTGTCTCTAATGGAGTTGTGTGCGAACATTATCAACGTTTGTTTGTGTGTCATTTCTGCAGTTACTTACGTTATCTGCTTGTGAGCGAGGACAAGTTTGGCTCTGTGACAGTATGTGCAGAATCGCATACTGTAAAGACGTAACGTGCTTGGGTCGGGTTCAGGAAACTCGCTACCTGTAAACAAACACACACAAACAAACAACCGTTACAATACTACAGTTAACAGATGCTCGATCGTTACCATTATATGTCACACACACACACACACACACACACACACACACACACACACACACACAAATTCAATGTTATACAAATCTATAGCTATTGATTGTAAGATAATTTCAGTAGATTTAAGGTTAACTTTTGGTACATCCATAATTTTGGTACATCCATGAATTATAGATTGAATATTTAGCGTCATTTTTATGCCATCGAGGGCTAACAGACGACCAGTTAACCTAACTACTGTTTCCTGCGAGTCTGAAAATTTAACCAGTACTCGAACACACCCCATCTCTGTAAGTAACTGATAACTTTCCAACTTGAATCAGCGCTGACAGACGAATGATAATGATACACCATGTCGAATATCAATCATCACGGAGACTGTTTCCGGGCGGAGATTCGAACTGACAACCCCTGGATTGACAGTCAGACGCGCAAGCGACTGAGCTTATCGGACCCGGCCCGTGAATTATACTGAGATATGACATGAAAATGCTAACTGAGTTATGTGAACTTGAATGAAATATAGGAACTCGGCATTATTCATACTTATGTCATTTATAATATATCTAAGTAATTGTTGTTCAAATCAACAGTACTTCCCCAGCAAGTAAACCATAAAAATGAAGTGTTCATATAATTTATTTAAAATTTAAATGTGTAGTACATGAATAACCATGTATTTAAAGAAATGTTATGTACGTGACGGTACGTTACATCTCTCCATTGCAAACGCAATAATGTATATGACAACATGCATTGATTTAACACATCATTTGAAAGTTATGGTTTATAGTGAAGATTGGTTAAAATCCATTAAGCAATATAAATTCCATTGAATAAACAAGTTGAACATAGGCCATAACTGTTTCGAGGAATTCGAACTCTTTCAGTGTCTAATAGTTATGTACAACATAATGATAATCCGAGTTCCAATTTAATTGAAATGCAACCTAGAGTAAAATTTCTATTCGACTAACGATAACAAAAGCGACGACCAAGAGCACATTACTCCGCCCTTGACAGTAAAAAACTCATTAGTTTTCGAACTGTGGCTCTGCGCACTACTACTCTACTAATACATCTATATCTAACAAAAGTAAAACCTTTTAAAAATTTATGAAAAATGGTGATATTTTTCACAATTCAAGAGCAGATAATCCAATCAAATGTTTTACGAAATGTCCGAAATTTTAATTTGGTTATTTACAACATATCCAAGTCTGGTTGAATTCCATTCAAACGTAAATGTTATTCAATAAACACGATGGAAATTGATTTTTTTAACGTTTCGATGTTGGTTTTGTACCCACTTGAAACGTTTATTTATAATATTCCAATAATACAGTTTACTAATTAACCACTTCTAATCGATAAATAAAACACTATTCAAGGGTAAGTAACTCTGACATTTGAAATGAACTACATGTAGTTTTCGAAATATTCCGAGGTCTTGACGAGCTAATTACAAGCTGTTAAAGTTTAATAAAAAATTAAAACGTTTTTCACAGTGGTTCGGCTATACAGATTATCCTAGATATTATGCTGTAATATGTACATTGTAGTTGTTTGGGTGTTTAAAGAATCCGCTATACGTCACGGTTTTAAGTTAATAACTTTTTCGCTCGAAGTGCAATGCTAAATGCTAATGCCAAATAAAGATACAAGGTGCATACTCGACCAAGTTCGTCATCTTTTCGGCGAGGTTTTCTGAAAGTTTGCAAGGATTACCAGATTGAATAAAGCAAATGTTTATTAGTCGATATCCATAACTTGGAGATTTATCATCCGGTTGGCCATTTGAATAGCTTGTTCTGTATGTGTTATGGTTATATAATAAGTATTATGTAATCATTTGACCAGTGTCCAGTGATTAATACGAATGCTTGAGTGCTAACAAGGCCAAATATTGCAATTTTCGATTATCCAAAAGTCATCAATCCGACATTGATTATGCAATGTGAACTGTTCAAAAGCCTATACAAGTAGAATAACTTATGTGGAAGGAAGACACCGATTGGCATATTATATCCTCGTGATATGTTGTTCACTGCTTGACTGCACACATCACATGTTATGATGTAAGTGACCGAATTAATTGAAAGTACCCGAAAGGATAAATACTGACGTAAATTATTTTACGTGATCATAAAACATAAATATATAAGTATACACATGTGTATATATATATATATATATATATATATATATATATATATATATATATATATACAGGTGCTGTGGGCACGGCTACTTGAAGTTTATATATTTAATGGATGGTAAAGCTAAAGCATTGAATCTCGGATTCAGATAGGCTAAGAAGAAGAAATACCTTACCTGATCTATAAGCCCGTTCGCATGTCATCTTCTATTTCAAAAGTAGTATGTAGTGTAATGTGTTGTTCTTTACACAAGCATATACACACTGCCGCATAGTCTATTATCAACGTTATATTGTTCCAGTTTATGACACCGGATACATATAAAAAGGTCTGCGTTCAGTTCGCTTAAACGTTTAACTTATTAACAGAAAATTTAACCGTTTACTAACTGAGCAACTAACTTCATAGAGCTTGTGTATAATCGTGTGACTTAAAGAGAAGTAAGAGCACTGCTGATGTAGTCCTATTTTCGTTAAGTGTTCGTTCGTTTGGACACCGTATAGTAAACATGTTTAACCGTGCTGAACTGAACTGAACATATCCCAGCGCCTAGAAGTAGTCCCGATCATCTCTGGTGTTTGCTTACTACACTGTTAACATGTTCATGGAAGAATTACAATTTGACATGTTCATGGTGTTTTTATGAAGGCAAACATAGAATATGGATTGTTCAAAACATCTGCCAGAGACCAGCATAGAGCGAGGTTGGAACAATACCCACTTGCGACTGAAGACGAAATATTGAAGCTTGATTCCGATTTCTAAGACATCTTAATAAATGGCCATATCTTTCATTGGTTTAAAAGGAGTATATCAGAAGAGCCCAAACTCCAATAATCGGAACGAGGCTATTCCTAATACTCCGCTACCCGAGGAAGGTTTATCAATTCGACACAAATGTATTTACCGGAAATATGAACTATTTTTAGGTCACAACTTTATTAGAAGTTTGATGTTCTACAATGTCGTACATAACTTGTTTATAATTCAATGAAAGTGAAAATCAGTATTCGGTAATGTAAAAAAAAAATAATTCTTAAACCTATTATATGTTTCGCTCGAAAAACGTATTTCATGCTACAGTAAATTTAATTATGCATTGCCAGTATATGGATTCACATAGATTTTGTTCGAACTGTTTTAAATAAACATATTTTCTTTAGAAAGTGTTGCTTTGACCGAGTTGTTCCTCGTTCTCAGTTTTCGGCCGATTTATACGGTATTTGACCAAGATGTACTGTTTTCCACCGAATTATACGGTATTCGACGTAGATGTGCTGTTTTCGATCGAGTTAATCGGTATTCGACCAAAATGTACTGTTTTCGACCGAGTTATACAGTATTCGACCGAGGTACTGTTTTTGACAGACGTATTTTAAGAGGTTGATGCACAAGTTTAATATATATCAATATTTTAAATAAATGTTTACATATAACAGCGCATAAAATGTTGTCGAATAATAAGGAAGGGACATGCATATAAAAAGGTAAACTAAAGATATTTAATTTTTATGTGTGAATGGTCAAAAATAGCTATAAAACATGTTTCATTGATGGTATATGCTGTGTATGATATATGAGAAATGAAATATACTCTTTAAAACGCTTGAAACGATTTTTTGAAAAAACAGTGAATATAGTTGTGTTTTTTTATGTATTGTATTTACCAATAGGAAATCCAATGTTTTTTTTCCATGACTGTTGTTTAAGCATGTTGTAATAGGCTCTAATTAATAAGGTTTAGGTGAAATACAGTGTTTATTTAATAAAAGTGACCGATGTTACTCGTCCTACAATTTTTTGGATAATACTCGTTTAGAATTTGTTGAACACCGTAAACATTTAGGGTTAACTCTTAGTAACGACGGAACATGACACAAACACATTTCTAATACAATTACATCGGCTTCGATGGTTCTAGGATCTATGCGTGTAACAAAATATAAACTTAAACGTCCTGCACTTAATCAAATATATATATCTTACCTAAGACCTTTTTTAGAATATGCGTCAATTGTTTGGAATAGTTGTACTGTATATGAAAAGGACTCACTTGAACGAGTTCAATATGAAGCTGCGAGAATAGTTACTGGTATAATTACTCGTTTTGTTTCAATACAAAAACTTCTAAAAGAACTCGACTGGGTGTCTTTGTCGGAACGCCGAATAATTAAAAAAAATGATATTAACTTACAAACACAAGCAAGACCTTTTACCAGAATATTTAAGCGAGCTATTTCCTCCGACTGTTGCAGCTTTAAACGAAACAGGAAATGTATCCTTACAATCTTCGAAATTCTTTTAACTTAATAACATTACCGCGACGTAAGTAAGTAACTTACAAGACGCAGACCCCCTTCTTAGGCCGAATAACCATAACGAGATGTGTAAGTCTGGTCTAAAAATAATTCTAACTAAAAACACATTTATCGATTCGACTATATATTTATTAAACAACAACATTCATTATACTCGCCAAGCACACTTATTAAAACTTTTCTTGGACGAGTTTGATACAATTCTGAAGTTGTATAAATACGCGAATTATTACAAAGGTCCGATGAATCAGCATCCAATCAAAGACATTCAAGGTTGCATTACACGTGAGTGTTATAAAATATACGTAATGGTTGATTTACGAAGTAAACAAGGGTTGATATGTGATAAAAATGAATGAAAGAGAGAGAGAGAGAGAGAGAGAGAGAGAGAGAGAGAGATAGAGTGGGACTCAGAAAGAAAAGGAGAGAGAGTGTTGTTGCTTGTTTTGTCCTGTTTCCTTTCTCTTTATACAGTGCTTCCTACTTCTACTCTCTTCTTCTCTCATGGCTGGCTCGAGCTTCCATCCGGATGTAAACAATTTGGTCCTAAAGTAACTTCGACATGTTTGAGGGTGATGTAAAAAACGTCACTCATTTCATGGATTTTTCGCATAACTTTCAAAATTTAAGGCTTTCTCTACATTGTTAATGCACCAATCAGATTTTTTTACATATTCCGGAATACAGGTACTAAAAGTAGCTACCCAGACAACCTAATTGTTTCCATGGAAATAAAACTATATATTTTAAAACTTTTACTGTTCACATGATGCTTGTGATTTAGTTCTTTTCCTGTTTTAAAAATGTATGCTCTGAATAGAGCTTTCATATGTTTTAGAGGCCATATTGTTGTTTTCCAATAAAAATCTAACTGCAGAGCTGTACAATTTACCAAATCGTCATTGCTCTTAATAAAGCGTATGTCAGCGATGTATGACTAAATCCTAGTTAGGCCTAGGACAATTCTTGTTATAATGATGTCATCATATGGCAGCCTTCCTGGTATTGTCCGAGGGGTTATTTTGCGATGTCTTGTCTGCTACATGTTGTAACATACTATCTTGTCTTTTGATTTTTGGTTGCATGTATTGTCATGTCTTGTCTATTTTCCCTTTCTTTACTTCTTCCATGTCTTATTTAATATTACTTCCCTCCATTCGTTGTTTCCCCTCACTCATGTGCTATGCAAATTAAAATGACCATTGTGTCGATAAGGAAATTAATCGACACGAAGGTCGTGCCGATAGCCTTGTCCTTGATAATTGGTCTGCCAATTCATTCCGGCCAGTTGTTTTAGGGTAGTTGTTTTATTGAATTTATCGGACTTATAGGTCATGCCTCTTTAAGCAAGGAAACAGGAAAGTCTGGATATGCCTAAATTAAATTTTCAGAATTAATACCGCTTAGTAAAAGGTGGCATTTTATAGAAATGTAATACATTTTCTATTCATCGGTATTCCCGGTGGAGGAAGTAAGTGAACATTTTATGCAAATTAACTGTATAATGGAAATATTGTAGGGATATCCAAGGAAAACATATTTCTATCAATGTTACATTCACTATATCATGTCAAGATTACTTAGACTGTAGTCTGTCAAGCTTCTTTCACTATACAAAGTCAAGATTACTTAGACTTATTTCTATCACGGCTACTGTTTACTATACAATGTCAACATGACTAAGCCTATATTCTGTCAAGGCCATTTTCACTATAACTAACAAAGATGTCTTAGACTATATTCTGTCAAGGCCTTTTTCACAAGAACTTGCCAAGATGACTAAGACTATATTCTGTCAAGATCACTTTCACTATACCATGACACATTTACCTAGACTATATTCTGTCAAGGCCATTTTCACTAGAACTTGCAAAGATGACTAAGACTATATTCTGTCAAGATCACTTTCACTATACCATGCCATGTTTACTTAGACTATATTCGGTCAAGGCCATTTTCTCTAGAACTTGCAAAGATGACTAAGACTATATTCTGTCAAGATCTTTTTCACTATACCATGCCACGTTTATTTAGACTATATTCTGTCAAGGCCATTTTCAAGATTACTTAGACTATCCTGACAATGATACTTCACTATATCATGTCATAATTACTCAGACTTAAATGAGTCAAGGCAGCTTTCACTATACCATGTCAAGATAACTTAGACTATATTCTGTCATGGCCATTTTCATGATAGCATGTTTAGTTTATTTAAACTATATCCTGTCAAGGCCACTTTCACTATACCATTTCAAGATGACTATATTTCTCAAGGCCATTTTCACTATATCATGTCAAGATTATTTAGACTTTATTCTGTTAAGGCTACTTTCATCATACCATGTCAAGGTTACTTAGATTATATTCTGTCAAGGCCACTTTCACTATACCATGTCAAAATTACTTAGATTATATTTTATTAAGGCCATTTTCACTATACCATGTCAACATTAATTAGTCTATATTCTGTCAAGGCCACTTTCACTATACCATATCAAGATTAATGAGACTATATTCTATCAAGGCAACTTCTTCTATACCAATTCAAGACTACTTTGACTATTTTCTGTCAAGGCTACTTTCATGATACCATGCCAAGAAAACTTAGATTTTATTCTGTTAAGGCAACTTTCACTATACCATGTCTAGATTTCTTAGACTATATTCTGTCAAGGCTACTTTCACTATACCATGTCAAGATTACTTAGACTATATTTTGTCAAGGCCATTTTCACTACACCATGTCAAGATTCTTTACACTTTATTCTGTCAAGGCTACTGTCATGATACCATGTCAAGATTACTTAGACTAAATTCTATCAAGGCCATTTTCACTATACCATGTCAACATTAATGAGACTAATTCTGTCAAGGCCACTTTCGCTATACCATGTTTACATAGACTATATTCTGTCAGGGCTACTTTTATGATACCATGACAAGATTACTTTGAATATATTTTGTCCAGGCCACTTTCACTATACCATGTCAAGATTACTTAGACTATATTCTCTCAAGGCTATTTTCATTTTACAATGTTAAGGTTACTTAGATTATATTCTCTCAAAGCCAATTTCACTATACCACGTCTCACATACCAATTAATTTTACACTGTACTACATATAGAGACATGCACTTCTGGAACACTGAACACCTAACTGATGGTTCTAAACGCATATGTTTCCATAGATTGTCATCTGTTGCTCCAAATATGCCCCAAAAAGAATCATGGGGTTGACCAGGTTGCATTTTCACAATATCCATGGTTTGAGGACACCCCTTCATTTTTGACAATTCTGTTCAATTCTTGCAGTGTATCACTACGCATCTTCAAACTGTTATATCTTCATTAAACAGCAACCAGTGTCAGCCAAACTTGGCACAACTCATTGACAATGTTCAATTCTTCTCATCTATAGAAAAAAACATGAGCATTGAAAGCATTTTAAGAAATACTATGCCAAACCATTACACAGCTCTAATTTCTCGGGCGTAATAATCTTGCCACCGTCATGCAGGGGAGGTAATTCTTCAGTGAGACCTAACATGTCATGATTACTTAGACTACATTCTGTCGAAGCTACTTTCAAAATACCATGTCAAGATTACTTAGACTATATTCGGTCAAGGCTACTTCCACTTAGCCATTTCAAGATTACTGAGACTATATTCAGCCAAGGCTATTTTCATTTTACCATGTCAAGATTACTTAGACTATATTCTACCAAGGCCACTTTCACTATACAATGTCAAGATTACTTAGACTTTATTCTATCAAAGCTACTTCAATGATACCATGTCAAGATTACTTTGACAATATTCTGTCAAGGGTACGTTTACTTTACCATATTAAGATTATTTACACTACATTCTGCCAGGGCCATTTTCACTATATCATGTCAAGATAACTTAGATTATATTCTATCAAGGCTATTTTCAATATACCATGTCAAGATTAATGAGAGTATATTCTGTCAAGGCTACTTCAATGATACCATATCAAGATAACTTAGACTATATTCTGTCAAGGCTACTTTCATGATACCATGACAAGGTTACGTGGACTATATTCTCTCAAGTCAATTTTCATTATACCATTTCAAGATTATTTACACTACATTCTGTCAAAGCCACTTTTATGATACCATGTCAAGATTACTTAGACTATATTCTTTCAAGGCATCTTTCACTTTACCATGTCAAGATTACCTAGACCATATTTTGTCAAGGCCCCTTTCACTTTACCATGCCAAGATTACTTCGACTATATTTTGTCAAAGCCACTTTCACTATACCATGTCAAGATTACTTAGACTAGATTCTTTCAAGACCCCTTTCACTTTACCATGTCAAGATTACTTAGACTATATTTTGTCAAGGCCCCTTTCACTTAACCATGTCAAGATGACTAAGACTTTATTCTCTCAAGGTCACTTTCACAATACCCTGCCAAGATGACTAAGACTATATTCTCTCAAAGTCACTTTCACTTTACCATGTCAAGATTACTAAGACTATATTTTGTCAAGGCCATTATCACTTTACCATGTCAAGATTAATGAGACTATATTCTGTCAAGGCAACTTTCACTTTACCATGCCAAGATTACTTAGACTATATTCTGTCAAGGCCACTTTCACTATACTATGTCAAGATTAATGAGACTATATTTTGTCATGGCCAATTTCACTATACTATGTCAAGATTAATGAGACTTTATTTTGTCAAGGCCACTTTCACTATACTACGTCAAGATTAATGAGACTATATTCTGTCAAGGCCACTTTTACTATACTATGTCAAGATTAATGAGACTATATTCTGTCAAGGCCATTTTTACTATACTATATCAAGATTAATGAGACTATATTCTGTCAAGGCCACTTTCACTATACTATGTCAAGATTAATGAGACTTCATTCTGTCAAGGCCACTTTTACTATACTATGTCAAGATTAATGAGACTATATTCTGTCAAGGCCACTTTTAATATACTATGTCAAGATTACTTAGACTATATTCTGTCAATGCTACGTTCAGTATACTATGTCAAGATTGTTGAAACTTCATTCTGTCAAGGTTACTTTCACTATACTATGTCAAGATTAATGAGACTTATTTGTCGAGGCTACTTTCACTATACCATGTCATGATTACTTAGACTATATTCTTTCACTTCACCATGTCAAGATTACTAAGACTATATTTTGTCAAGGCACCTTCCACTTTACCATGCCAAGCTGACTAAGACTATATTCTGTCAAGGTCATTTTCACTATACCATGCCAAGTTGAATCAGACTATATTCTCTCAAGGTCACTTTCACTTTACCATGTCAAGATTACTTAGACTATATTTTGTCAAGGCCATTTTCACTATACCATGTCAAGATTACTTAGACTATATTCTTTCAAGGCCCCTTTCACTTTACCATGTCAAGATAACTTAGACTATATTTTGTCAAGGCCCCTTTCACTTTACCATGTCAAGATTACTTAGACTATATTTTGTCAAGGCCACTTTCACTATACCATGTCAAGATTACTTAGACTAGATTCTTTCAAGGCCTCTTTCACTTTACCATGTCAAGATTACTTAGACTATATTTTGTCAAGACCACTTTCACTATACCATGTCAAGATTACTTTGACTAGATTCTTTCAAGGCCTCTTTCACTTTACCATGTCAAGATTACTTAGACTATATTTTGTCAAGACCCCTTTCACTTTACCATGTCAAGATAACTTAGACTATATTTTGTCAAGGCCACTTTCATTATACCATGTCAAGATTACTTAGACTATATTCTGTCAAGGCTACTTTCACTTTACCATGTCAAGATTACTTAGACTATATTTTGTCAAGGCCCCTTTCACTTAACCATTCCAAGATGACTAAAACTTTATTCTCTTAAGGTCACTTTCACAATACCATGCCAAGATGACTAAGACTTTATTCTGTCAAAGCCATTTTCACTATACTATGTCAAAATTAATGAAACTATATTTTTTCAAGGCCACTTTCACTATACTATGTCAAGATTAATGAGAATGTATTCTGTCAAGGCCACTTTCACTTTACCATGCCAAGATTACTTAGACTATATTCTCTCAAGGCCACTTTCACTATACTATGTCAAGATTAATGAAACTATATTTTGTCAAGGCCACTTTCACTATACTATTTCATGATTAATGAGACAATATTCTGTCAAGGCCACTTTTACTATACTATGTCATGATTAATGAGACTATATTCTGTCAAGGCCAATTGCACTATACTATGTCAAGATTAATGAAACTATATTCTGTCAAGGCCACTTTCACTTTACCATGCCAAGATTATTTAGACTATATTCTGTCAAGGCCACTTTCAGTATACTATGTCAAGATTAATGAGACTTCATTCTGTCAAGGACACTTTCACTTTACCATGCCAAGATTACTTTGACTATATTCTGTCAAGGCCACTTTTTCTATACTATGTCAAGATTAATGAGACTATATTCTGTCTAGGCCACTTTTACTATACTATGTCAAGATTAATGAGACTACATTCTGTCAATGCCACTTTTACTATACTATGTCAAGATTAATGAGACTATATTCTGTCAAGGCTACTTTCACTATACTATGTCAAGATAAATGAGACTTCATTCTGTCAAGGCCACTTTCACTTTACCATGCCAAGATTACTTAGACTGTATTCTGTCACGGTCACTTTCACTTTACCATGCCAAGATTACTTAGACTATATTCTGTGAAGGACACTTTCACTATACTATGTCAAGATTATTGAGACTTCATTCTGTCAAGTCCACTTTCACTTTACCATGCCAAGATTAATGATACTATATTCTGTCAAGGCCACTTTTACTTTACTATGTCAAGATTAATGAGACTATATTCTGTCAAGGCCACTTTCACTATACTATGTCAAGATAAATGAGACTTCATTCTGTCAAGGCCACATTTACTATACTATGTCAAGTTTAATGAGCCTATATTCTGTCAAGGCCTCTTTCACTATACCATGTCAAGATTAATGAGACTATATTTTGTCAAGGCCACTTTCACTTTACCATGCCAAGATTATTTAGACTGTATTCTGTCAAGGCCACTATTACTATACTATGTAAAGATTAATGAGACTATATTTTGTCAAGGCCACTTTCACTTTACCATGCCAAGATTACTTAGACTATATTCTGTCAAGGCCACTTTCACTATACTATGTCAAGATAAATGAGACTATATTTTGTGAAGGCCACTTTCACTTTATCATGCCAAGATGACTAAGACTATATTCTATAAAGGCCACTTTCACTATACTATGTAAAGATTCATGAGACTATATTCTTCAAAGGCCACTTTCCCTTAACCATGCCAAGGTTACTTAGACTATATTCTGTCCCTTTCACTATACCGTTCCAATATTACTTAGACTTTAGTTTGTCAAGGTCACTTTCACTATACCATGTCAAGATTAATGAGACTATATAATGTCAATGCCACTTTCACTCTACCATGTTTATGTGACTTAGCCTTCTATATCTTTATAATGACAATGTTTTTAAGAATTCACACTCTGTTTAAGTTACATGAATACGTCCCTGTTAGTTCACTTAGACACAAATCTGTCAGAACTAAACTTAAAATACATGTATACTGAATTATAGAAATCTTACATACATTATCAATACAATGTCAATGTAAATTTAAACGTGTCATTGAAATTACGATTAGTTTTATTAAACTTCGTAGAGTATTTAATTTCCATAACGGATCACAAGTTGTCCCTATAAGTTTAAAGTTTTGAATTTTCTTAAAGGAATATTAAAAACAGAAATAAAAGTTATGGAAGAAAAAAGGAAAAAAGTAAGAAAAGAAAAGGAAAAGTTGTTTCATATATAGAAAAATAAAATATAACATGACGATATCCGGATAAACCTGGTATGTCGTGTAAGATTAAACGATATCGACGATATGCTCATTTTCTAGTTCTTTTTCTACTTTCGTTTTCTTCTGTTTTATTGCACAATTTTCGGAGAATAGATAACCGGGTCAAACTGCGCAAAATCGCGACCACAATCTTCACTGCGCCATAGCGGTGCGGCACTTACAGTAGGTAGGTTCGGATTGATTGAGTGTAGAGTACTTTGTTATTTTGAGAGCTGTTGCTGTCTACTTTGCTACTTAATTGTTTTTAAATAGATTTTGATTAGTTCGATTCATAGAATTTGATTGATGTTTTCAGAGAAAAATATACAAACATAATCAAGGAGTATAACGGCTATACAGAAGTAAAAACTCGGTATAGAGGAACTGCTGTAATGGGTATGTTTAAATATTTTATTTCAACTTTTAACTGACAGCTCGATGAGAGTTAGTTGGACAGTGTTTAGCGTTTATATTTATCTTGTTGGTTTTATTTAGGTTTTATCTTAATCCAATGTGGTTGCTATTACTACAATAAACTAAATTTGAAAAGATATCCTTCTCTGAAACCTTATATTAACTTCTAACCAGTTTGCACGTACATGCTTTTTGTATCAACCATTATAAAGTTTGTGCTTTTCATCTTCTTAAAATATTCAAGATGGCCGCCACGTAGAAAATATATTACTACCTTTGACTCGATACCCTCTCGTCATGGTAATAAATCGATGCATATCGTTGTAATGAAGCTATTCACATCCGCGTGGTTTTCAGGTACTTTGACATTTTTAGCAGCTATTAAACACAATGGTTGCTACAATATATCGTTTATCTTTAACCTGTAGCTATTTACATAATCTGTAAAATGTTTTGAGAGTTTAATTAACTGTTATTCAAAAACCTTCTTATTGTGTTGCGGTAAATCGAAATAAAATGTATACTTCCGTTAACGTTCGCATACTTTCGGCTAAAAATATATGGGCGGAGCTAAAGAGTCTACCAAATAAGGAAATCGTAGTAAACAAAAACAAAATAGCGGACCTAAATTTCAACCAATATTTACAAAGAGTTTTAGAGAAACAATGCTTTGGAATCCAGCTTAAAGAAGAACAGAATAACATTATAAGCCTCATATGTGACAGAAAGGATGCTTTTGGTGTCCTACCAACTGGTTTAATAAATGCTTTGAGAGTTGTGTGTTTCCCGCCATACGTCAGATTTTCCTTCTTAAACAACAATCATATTAAACAAACCAAATATGGAAATCGGAAGTCTCATTCCATTCTCGTGAGATCCCGTTATTTCTTAAAATTGCCGTCATCAGAATGTTTTGACATGGTAGAAAAATAACTTGCTTGTTTTTTTTTAAAGTTTGACTTACTAAACAATGTAACATTACTTTTTGAAGCGTATTTATACTAAATATATATTTTTATATAGGTATTCTTAAAACAGCGTGACTCTAAATTTTAGTCCTGCTCCTACTTGATATGAACATCGAATTGAAACGTTCAATGGGAATGAAATAGGAATGTGCGTTTCTGTATTAAAACTAGCTGCCACGATGCTATGAAGTTTGCATCGAGTTATTTAGATCTAGAGAAATGTATAAACATGACAAGTAAAAACCACTGATCGATTTTCATAAAACGTAGTCGCAATGTTTCAATTGTGATGTGCTTATCTCGATTGGATTTTCATTCTCGGTGACTGCCCGAAAGAAATCCATTTGAGATAAAAGACTTAAATCGAGAACATTTCAAAGGACATCTCTATAACCTTTATTGATGCTAATCAAATTCTACGTTCGTTGTCCTTTGGTCAACCCTAACTTAGTTGTGTTTTTCTTCTTTGCGAAAGTTGCTCTAGTAGGTACTGCGAAGTGTGTATTCAGTTATATTTATGAAAATCAGAGGAACGTGCAGGAGTCATTCGTGGGCCAATTGTTTAGAGAATGTATGTATTGTACACACGTTTTAGAAAAGTTCGGATCACGTACACAATGTCCATATTTGGTTGAAAAGAAATCAATTTAAATCACCAAGATAACGTTAAAGGGTAACTTTAATGCAAAAATAATTTATGCGTAATCAATTCAAATCGGTTTTCTAAATATAATCCGCCAGTGCACACCAACATCGGTTGCCATGTAACACAGTTACACAGGTAAAATCTTATCGGAGCACCTGAAATAAATTTGCCAATCTATATGGGGCATAATGACGTCACCAGGGTCAACCAATCAGAATAACCGACGAAATACCGCGCCGACCTGTCATCGTGTCATTCGTTTAAACAAACATAGCTGATCGTATCGCTCTGCTTGTTTATGATTATACGAAAGCCGTAATTAAGCACTTACAAACGCCAATATGGGAAAACAGTGTTCGATCAAAAATTGTAGGAAATTAAAATGTAAAGACAGTGTTAGTTTGTATAAATTTTCTAACAGTAACTTGTTGAATGGTGTAGGATTGAAATTTTGTCACTCTGATACGTGGGAATAACACAAATCTCCATATTTTCAATCGCTAAAACAATACATTTCAATTTATCAGTGATCACGCGAGGTCATTGAATTGTCCAGATTTACGT